>OU026153.1:86466178-87042622 GCA_907269105.1 Volucella inanis | reverse complement strand
TTATTATTTATTATTTATTATTTATTATTTTATTTATTATTTTATTTATTATTTATTATTTTATTTATTATTTATTATTTTATTTATTATTTATTATTTTATTTATTATTTATTATTTTATTTATTATTTATTATTTTATTTATTATTTATTATTTATTATTTTATTTATTATTTATTATTTTATTTATTATGTATTATTTTATTTATTATTTATTATTTTATTTATTATTTATTATTTATTATTTTATTTATTATTTATTACTTTATTTATTATTTCATTTATTATTTATTATTTTATTTATTATTTATTATTTTATTTATTATTTATTATTTTATTTATTATTTATTATTTTATTTATTATTTATTATTTTATTTATTATTTATTATTTTATTTATTATTTATTATTTTATTTATTATTTATTATTTTATTTATTATTTATTATTTTATATATTATTTATTATTTTATTTATTATTTATTATTTTATATATTATTTATTATTTATTTTATTTATTATTTATTATTTTATTTATTATTTATTATTTTATTTATTATTTATTATTTATTATTTTATTTATTATTTATTATTTTATTTATTTATTATATATTATTTTATTTATTATTTATTATTTATTATTTATTATTTTATTTATTATTTACTTTATTTATTATTTATTATTTTATTTATTATTTATTATTTTATTTATTATTTGTTATTTTATTTATTATTTATTATTTATTATTTATTATTTATTATTTTATTTATTATTTATTATTTTGTTTATTATTTATTATTTTATTAATTATTTATTATTTTATTTATTATTTATTATTTTATTTATTATTTATTATTTTATTTATTATTTTATTAATTATTTATTATTTATTATTTTATTTATTATTTAATATTTTATTTATTATTTATTATTTTAGTTATTATTTATTATTTATTATTTTATTTATTATTTATTATTTTATTTATTATTTATTATTTTATTTATTATTTATTATTTTATTTATTATTTATTATTTTGTTTATTATTTATTATTTTATTTATTATTTATTATTTTATTTATTATTTATTATTTTATTTATTATTTATTATTTTATTTATTATTTATTATTTTATTTATTATTTATTATTTTATTTATTATTTATTATTTTATTTATTATTTATTATTTTATTTATTATTTATTATTTATTATTTTATTTATTATTTATTATTTTATTCATTATTTATTATTTTATTTATTATTTATTATTTTATTTATTATTTATTATTTTATTTATTATTTATTATTTTATTTATTATTTATTATTTTATTTATTATTTATTATTTTATTTATTATTTATTATTTTATTTATTATTTTATTTATTATTTATTATTTTATTTATTATTTATTATTTTATTTATAATTTATTATTTTATTTATTATTTATTATTTTATTTATTATTTATTATTTTATTTATTATTTATTATTTTATTTATTATTTATTATTTTATTTATTATTTATTATTTTATTTATTATTTATTATTTATTATTTTATTTATTATTTATTATTTTATTTATTATGTATTATTTTATTTATTATTTATTATTTTATTTATTATTTATTATTTATTATTTTATTTATTATTTATTACTTTATTTATTATTTATTATTTCATTTATTATTTATTATTTTATTTATTATTTATTATTTTATTTATTATTTATTATTTTATTTCTTATTTATTATTTTATTTATTATTTACTATTTTATTTATTATTTATTAATTTATTTATTATTTATTATTTTATTTGTTATTTATTTTATTTATTATTTATTATTTTATTTATTATTTATTATTTTATTTATTTATTATTTTATTTATTATTTATTATTTTATTTATTATTTATTATTTTATTTATTATTTATTATTTTATTTATTATTTATTACTTTATTTATTATTTATTATTTTATTTATTAATTATTATTTAATTTATTAATTATTATTTTATTTATTATTTATTATTTTATTTATTATTTATTTCATTTATTATTTATTATTTTATTTCTTATTTATTATTTTACTTATTATTTATTATTTTATTTATTATTTATTATTTTATTTATTATTTATTATTTTATTAACTATTAACTATTTATTATTTTATTTATTATTTATTATTTTATTTATTATTTATTATTTTATTTATTACTTATTATTTTATTTATTATTTATTATTTTATTTATTATTTATTATTTTATTTATTATTTATTATTTTATTTATTATTTATTATTTTATTTATTATTTATTATTTTATTTATTATTTATTATTTTATTTATTATTTATTATTTTATTTATTATTTATTATTTTATTTATTATTTATTATTTATTATTTTATTTATTATTTATTATTTTATTTATTATGTATTATTTTATTTATTATTTATTATTTTATTTATTATTTATTATTTATTATTTTATTTATTATTTATTACTTTATTTATTATTTATTATTTCATTTATTATTTATTATTTTATTTATTATTTATTATTTTATTTATTATTTATTATTTTATTTATTATTTATTATTTTATTTATTATTTATTATTTTATTTATTATTTATTATTTTATTTATTATTTATTATTTTATTTATTATTTATTATTTATTATTTTATATATTATTTATTATTTTATTTATTATTTATTATTTTATATATTATTTATTATTTATTTTATTTATTATTTATTATTTTATTTATTATTTATTATTTATTATTTTATTTATTATTTATTATTTTATTTATTATTTATTATTTTATTTATTATTTATTTTATTTATTATTTATTATTTTATTTATTATTTATTATTTTATTTATTATTTATTATTTTATTTATTATTTATTTTATTTATTATTTATTATTTTATTTATTATTTATTATTTTATTTATTATTTATTATTTTATTTATTATTTATTATTTTATTTATTATTTATTATTTTATTTATTATTTATTATTTATTATTTTATTTATTATTTATTATTTTATTTATTATTTATTATTTTATTTATTATTTATTATTTTATTTATTATTTATTATTTATTATTTTATATATTATTTATTATTTTATTTATTATTTATTATTTTATATATTATTTATTATTTATTTTATTTATTATTTATTATTTTATTTATTATTTATTATTTTTTATTTTATTTATTATTTATTATTTTATTTATTATTTATTATTTTATTTATTATTTATTTTATTTATTATTTATTATTTTATTTAATATTTATTATTTTATTTAATATTTATTATTTTATTTATTATTTATTATTTTATTTATTATTTATTATTTTTTTATTATTTATTATTTTATTTATTATTTATTATTTTATTAATTATTTATTATTTTATTTATTATTTATTATTTTATTTATTATTTATTATTTTATTTATTATTTTATTAATTATTTATTATTTATTATTTATTATATAATATTTTATTTATTATTTATTATTTTATTTATTATTTATTATTTATTATTTTATTGATTATTTATTATTTTATTTATCATTTATTATTTATTATTTTATTTATTATTTATTAGTTTATTTATTATTTATTATTTTATTTATTATTTATTATTTATCATTTTATTTATTATTTATTTTTTTATTTATTTATTATTTTATTTATTATTTATTATTTTCCTCTTATTTATTTTCCTTTTATTTATTATTTTCCTCTTATTTATTATTTTCCTCTTATTTATTATTTTCCTCTTATTTATTATTTTCCTCTTATTTATTATTTTCCTCTTATTTATTATTTTCCTCTTATTTATTATTTCCCTCTTATTTATTATTTTTTCTTGTTTATTATTTTTTCTTGTTTATTATTTTTCTCTTATTTATTATTTTCCTCTTATTTATTATTTTCTTCTTATTTATTATTTTCCTCTTATTTATTATTTTCCTCTTATTTATTATTTTCCTCTTATTTATTATTTTCCTCTTATTTATTATTTTCCTCTTATTTATTATTTTCCTTTTATTTATTATTTTTATTTTTATTGTTATTATTATTAATTACTTATAGCGTATTAACTATTTTTTAATATTTCATTTTGTAAAGTAACTTATTGCTTTGTGTTCTTTTAACAATTAATTTTCTGTAATGGGATTTCAGGCTGTACCTTAGTTAAATCGCTCACCTTTACTTTCCAGTCGAAATATAAACATTTGTATCAATTTTAAGAATGCTAGCTCTACGCAGTCATTTGTTTTTAATTTAAATATTTTTATTCTTACATTCAAGACAATGATGCTTAAAAAGCAACTACATATTACCCTTATGGGAATATAATATATAAGTTATACTATTCTCAAAATCTTTTTCTAAAGACGGTCTACTAAATTTTTCAATTGTTTCTGGACAGCATCTCGAAGTTTCTTTTTATCTCTTTCAGATTTTTTTAGTACAGAAAACAAAGCTTTTTTGTCAGCTTCTTTCATTTTATCTAAAATAATTAATACAGAATTTGGTTCAACCATATTATAACGATTTTCTTCTTTCCCATAGTCATGCAAATACGAGCTCCACTCTTCCATTATAAGCAAATCCAGCAATTGCCTAACTTGTTGGAATTGTTTTGTAAGACACCCTTCTTCTAAACCAAACACAGGATCCGAAGCAGCAAAAAATTCACATTGCATTAAGTCCAAATTTATTTGCTGCAAAGCCGCTGAAGTAATTAATTTTACATCATCGTCCAGGAGCAGATTACGTATATTTTCAGAAATATGCTTGCAAGCTCTTATACACGTTATTTGCGCTATTTCCGGCAAAATATGTGCAAAACTTTGAAAAGTGCTTCTTAAATATGAAATCATATCTGTCATATAAGCCGAAGCACTGCCATTAGGTTCCATCAATAGCCAATTGTAATCCGAAATGTCAAAAAATTCGTCTATTTTGGAACATATTCTTATTCCAACTTCATTTTCTGCTTCAAAGCTTGTTTGATATACTTGCGTAGACACTTTGTTAACATTTTCTTTAGCACAGGTCATATCAGAAATAAAATCATTTAAATACGGTGCAGCTATATCCAAATATTTTGTATCTAAAATAATTTGAATTATTTGTGGGAGCGTTAAACCAGGGTTTCGAAAAAGTGATGTAATACAACTATTGAAACTATTTGTAAATAGCAAATTTGCGGCCTTTCGTACAATAATTGCTACTTCATTTGGCATGAGGGGTAAATCTTCACAAAATTTCATTATGGCATAATTAAATTCTTTTGCTTCATTATAAATTTTGGGAACCATCCATGAGAATGGAAAGGTTTTCGGAAACTGAATTTGTTCCGTTATTTCTAAATTAAATGGAACAACTTCTACAAGCGCGTCCAATTTTTCAGCAGAATTGACTTCTATTGGTAAGAAATCTTCTTTTTCTAATATGTTGCGAAAAATGAAAACCCATCTTTGCAATAAAACGTCATTATAGTGATCCCTTGTAATATACAATAATTCCCAAAGGTGATTTGCTCCGTAGCCGCATGATTTCAAATTATGAATAGCTAACAATGTAACTGTTTTTAATTTAAGTAAAATATTTGGATCTGTGCAATAATAAATATTCATATTAAGATTTGAAGTAAATGTGCTTAATGATGTACTCCATAAATCTTCTAAATATAGTTTTGAAGCGATTTCATCTGCCGTATTTCTGACATGATCTTCTACAACAAAGAAACCAATGACGCCAAATATGTAAATTTTATATACATCCAGATCATTGTGCATACTTCGCGGTGATTGCAAAATTAGTTTAATTTGATCCTTTCTTTGTTGGCGATAGTCTTTTTCAAAATAATCTTTACATCCTAGTTCACTACAAATACAGTAGGTTTTAAATATTGGAGAAAAGTCAATTAAATCATATGCACTAATATCGGACTCATTGATAGTGGAAGCGATTTTTGATTGGCTATAGTCACTTATGATATTATCTACATTTTTTTTTTGCATTTGTTTAGTGTAGCGCATAGAAACATCACCGATTTTCGAAGAAAATTTTCTTATATTTTCCAAAAATTCTCTAAATTCGGCTTCGGAATATGCTTTTATACTATCCTTTAATTTGGGTATATTACTAAGCATTTGAAAACTAAACTTATAAGTCGTCACAGTCGGCAGATAGTCCTTTTCCAAGGCTTCCAAAATTTTAAGAGACTCATAGTACTGCTTTTTTGAAATATAATACGAAAATTTTGAACAACACTCAAATACTGGCAAGCACTTCTGAAGCCACTCAATTGCTCTTAATATATTGCTCTCAATCAAACGAATTTTACTTATTTTTTCCGCAGAAGTTATAAACTTAGTAGAAGTTTTTATCATACTATCTTCAACCAAAAACACTTCATTGGTAAGAAATTTTACGTTAGATTTAACACGTATTAAACTATTGATAGAGTCTATAAAACCTTGATAAAATAAATTACATATCTTTTCAATGTCCTTATCATAGTTTTTTAAATTCGAGTCAATCTTATCTGTAAAGGGTTCGGTCATATTTTCTAGAATTAAAAAAATATATATGTATTCATTTTTAAAAATAAAACATTTTCCAAATTTCAATGTACGTACTTTCCAATATCGATCGGAATGTGGGAACTAAACCCTCATTATGATTTTCAGCTTTATAATTCATGTTGACATGTATTTATTAGGTTTGCAATACTAAAAGCTGTGCTGAAAATGAATAAAAAAGGACAAATACACAATCTGAAAAAAAGATTGAGTTTTAAAAGAGGATTACAAATTGTAAAAACGGCGACATAATTTCGATTATCAGAAAATCAGATTCTTATACTTAATCTGTAAATCAGATGGTTTTCGTCTTATAATCAATATTGGTACATACTAATGATAAATTTGATTTTGATCTTCAACACCGACCTTGTGTAAAATTTTGCCTTCATAAAGAAACACTGCCATAACATAATGTGGTATAATGTTTAAAAGACCCGGATCAACCTCGGACGACTTAATTAAGTTTAGTATAAAATGTTCTTATTAACTGAAATTCAAACCAAAGGACGGGACAGATCAGGCTCGGGAGAGATTATAATTCAGGGTGTTTTTGAGGGTGCTTCTGCTGCAATGGAAATCGAACACATGTAAAATTTTATTAGCTCCACGTTACATCTGAGACATTAGTTCGTTAAAGCCATATGCCGTTCGGTGGAGTAAATTGATTTAAAAAAAAATTTTAACGCGTGCTTCTTCTATCATGGTAAGACGTAAAATGATCTCTTCATTCATCGTGATAGCATACCTATAGTACATCACTTGTAAAGAGAATACTTAAAATAACGTATGACATTTGTGTAAAGAGAACTAACTAAGAACACACTAAGAGAACAATTATATTAAAATAACGTTTGTTCTGTATGTGAAAAGGGTGGTTTGTTAATTTATTGCTACAATTCGGCCGTTCTGACCATAAAGATCCCCCGATATTTGCTTTGATGCTCCCACCATTTGAAACCAGATATACCCCGAACCAAGACCTCTTCCAACAGCACATACCCCTTGATACGGCACGCCCGACTGTTGGAAATTGTAATCAGTACATAATCTTCCTCTTTGTACATTGTAGGCTCTCGGCGTTTTTTTTTTTATCTATGTATTGTTTATTCTCCCACCTGTTTAAAATCCCTTTTTCTATCCATTTGCCCTGTCCCTAACAAATTCTCTTTTAACGCGTCTATCACCTCACCTTTTTGGCTTACCCCGAAAAGCATATTACTCTTGAGTGTTCTTTTATGGCTCGATGTTTTGTATTATTAAGTGCTCAACCGTTTCTAAAACTAAATATGACGTGTACTGGGAACACATTTTGTTTAGGTTTAGGCTATTGGCCCTGAAATAATCTGCGCCTGAATCACTTCTTCTGCTTTTGTAAGAGGTATAGGCACCTCCCACTACCAATATATGCTTCTTTGTTGCTCTAGAGTGATCTACATGTCCATAGTGGTCTATGTGAAACACGTCGAACGGTTTATTACCCTTAGGCACGTTGTAAGAGAACCCTCCGCCCTTTATTAGAAGAATACAGGGTGGACAATTCTTGAATTCTTGTCCTCTGGCACACAGAAAGCAACCGTACCGTCATTTTTTTTCTTCATATACAATACACCATTGCCCATTTCGTACAACGGGTTCTCTGAATTTTCTTACAGTTTGTATTTTTCTTAGCATCTCATTCCTACCTTGACATATGACTAAATTGTTCTCAAAGGTATTTGTTTCTAGCATTAAAATGTTAGTTGAACGGCTTAGCGCGTCAAAATGTTGTATTCGTGTGCCCGCCCGATGTTTCCACACATAGTCAGAATGTTGTAACACTGCAGTGCCCACCTTTCTACCGTGGGTTTCAATTCCGTTTTATTGAGAATCATCGTTCACAAATTGCAATCTTTTAGGATTTTAAAATATTTGTTTTGTTGTAGTTTACTTCTGATTGCCAATGTCTCCAACTCAAAGCTGTGGTATTTTGCTTCGGTGTCGGTAGTTACCTTAGAGAAGTAAAACACAGTAGGGTGCATTTTCTTATCCCATTTTCTTTGTAACAGAATCGCCCCTAACCCTACAGAACTAGCGTCGCAGTGAAATTCTGTATTGTCCTTTGGATCATAAAATGCTTACACTAGAGATTCAACTATCCTACTTTGAGTAGCTCGAACTCTACCGAACCGAATTAGAACTCCCTGCTTTTCTTTGTCAAGTCATCATAGAATGGCTTAGCTATCGTCGAGAAGTCTTTACGAGCATAAATTTAAAAAACTCTGTATGCCAAAAAAATGTCGCGACACTCGGAATTTTTTTATTGCGATAATTCCTTGTATTCCTTCGCTTCTGACTCATACTTATCTAACCTTAAATCGGGTTTGTTTTCTACTAGCCTCTTAAAAACATCCTTCAGGATTCGAAAATGTTCGTCATAATCTTTTATCATCATCATCTAAGTATCCAAGTATATAATCAACTCATCTTTCCTAACCATATCGAAAGTATCTTGCTCAACGAGTCTTCATTCATGAACACATGAAAAAATCCGTTATTTAGGCCTTACTTCGTAAAAACTTTCTTATTTAACAAATATAGCAAATATACGCGGGCTAAAAAGTAAACACTTTTCTGGCACTTAGTGAAACACAGGTAGATCCCCGTCAACACCTCTCATAACACTCTGATCTGAAGCTGCCTGGCTACGAACTAGTGCCATTATCCTTTTCCTATCGTAGTCCCGCCATTTACGTATGTAGTCCCTATTCCAATCCGGAAATCAATTTTTTGTGGTTAAAATTCCATCTTCGTTAACAAATTATCCGCTACTGTTTTATTCATAGAAGCCCCAAACTGGACATCAGTTCAACCTTTAACGAGTTTGATGCGCTGTCTGACTCCATTCTTAGAATTGTATCCCTGTATCTTCATACTGAAATAGTTATTATGGGCGATTTCAATATTTAGGGTGATTCACCGTGAGGTTTGATTTATAATGTAAAATAAAACACATAAATTTAAAAGTGAACTTAAAATTTTTATTATCGGTTAAAAGAACATTTCATGGCATTTACGTTTTGAAAATGATATCATGTAAATTTGGGTAACAACTACGTCTGAGGTGGTCCATTTGGAAGGTCGAATTTTGGGCGACTCGTTCGAGCATAGCGACTAGTATCCAAAGCGTCAATCGTAGCTTTGCTTATTCCTCAAGACCAAAGACATTACATATCCCCAGAGAAAATAGTCCAAAGGTGCACAATCTAGGCAGCCAATTTACATTAGCAAAACGTGAAATTAAATGGACAAAAAGTCCATTGTTTCACGCGCTGTATGGCTCGTAGCGCCGTCTTGTTGAAACCAGAGCTCACCGAGACTACATATGTGCTTGAATTTCAGGAAGCACATAGTCCTTTAACATGGCGCGATAACGGTTACCATCGACGGTAACATTCTGATTTGCTTCATTTTTGAAAAAATATGGTACAATGATTCCACCAGCCCATAAACCACACCATACCGTTGTTTTTAATGGATGTACTCGTAATGGTAGCTCTTGGTACTCTTCGGGTTGCTCATCAGCCCAAATACGGCAATTTTGTTTATTAACGTATCCATTGAGCCAGAAACGGCCTTCATCACTGAACAAAATTTCACGATAAAACACCAGATTTTCATTGAGTTTTTCCAGAGCCCATTCACTTAAAATATGACGCAAATTCAAGTCACCAGGTTTCAATTCTTGCACAAGTTGAATTTTGTACGCTTTTAGGCCGAGATCCTCACGTAAAATACGCAAAGTTATCGAACACGCCAAGCCAAGCTGCTGAGAACGACGACGGATCGATTCGTCAGTCTTCGCGTACACTCTCAGCTACAGCTGCTATAATCTCTTCACTACGTGCTGGATGTGGCTTAACCGGTCGGGTATCATCTACTAATGTAAACTGGGATTCAAATTTGCGAATGGTATTGGCAATAGTAGTTTCAGTAAGTCGACTATGCGCACCGTAAGTTCCTCAAATCGCACGAAAAACATTTCTTACAGAACGAGTTTTTCCATGACGACTTGCCAAATGATACTGAACAAAAATGACAAAGCAGTTTGATAGGAGTCACGCGTGATCTGTCAAAAAAAAAAAAGTCTATTGAAAATCAAACCTCACGATGAATCAGCCTATACAAAATTCTGAGTGACTTCGACAGTCTGGACAGACAACACCCGAACGACGATGTGTTGAGATCTTCGCTGCGGAAAACAACTTGACACAGTTTGTTAATGAGCCCACGCGAATACCAGAGTTGATAGTCATACCGCCAACACTCTGGACTTGTTTTTAACTTCTCACTGATAAGTACAGCGTTGATGTACTCTCCCCCTCTAGGTCCGTAGGACCATTGTGTCATATCAGCTAATTTATCGTTTTCGGACCACACAGTTAGAGCAAAAATTCCTAAAAAAACCGTATTGCTATACGAAAAAGGTAATTGGAACGAACTTAACACTTAACTCCTTCTGGTCGTTTTGTGCGTGCCGCTGCTGATATGATCACTGAAACTATTCTCTGTTGAATGAGATACTTTGTTTCTCATCGGATAAAGAGTATCAAACGCGAAGAGAGGACATGTAAAGAGGCTGTCAGGGTTAGGGAAATGTTTTTCGGTTCTACAAAACCAACCCGACAGGGGGAAAAAAAATTCTAACGAGCCAGAAATGACTGCAACGCATTTCTTAAGCGTGTGAAATTTCAATATTTAGGCCAAAAATACTACAATGTCCCAAAAATAGTAAACAATTTTGGTCGTTCGTCAAAAGCAGTAGAAATTTTGCCTCATCCTCCATCCCAACCCTCATTTATTATGACATTCCAGCTGACAGCTCAACACTTCCAGATTGCGCTTTGCCTCAGCTTGTACTTGAGTCCGTTGAATCTTTAATTGGATGAATCCACTTTCGCACCTGTGTAGTACCAGGAATACTTAAAGATTTTAATATATAAAAATCTGTTGGTTCAGATGGTTTATCTCTTCTTCTACGCTTGTAAAACCACTACGCAAGCTTTTTCATCGATCCTACACTTTAGGACTCTTTCCGAGCAGATGAAAAACAGCATTTGCCCAGCCCGTCCCTAAAAAAGACGAATCTTCTCTCTATTCCTGCAGACCCATTGCACATACGTCCCTTCTTTCCAAAGTCATGGAAACGCTGATAAAGCGTCAGTTCACGCAATATCTCGAAACGCAAACAGTTCCCAATACTGGCAGTATGGTTTCTGTAGCAACAGGTCTACTGATTTGATAGCATGTCTTACCGAAAAGAGGAACCAAAGCGTACATCAATCTGGCAAAAGCAAGATAGTTGCACTTGACATTACTAAGACATTTGACAAAATTTGGCAATAGGCACTTTTGTCGAAAATGCGTGCATTTGTCTTCAATGGATTAGAAAGTACCTTTCGGAACGTTAAAGTCGACTTGTCTTATATGGTTTCTAGTGTAATATTCAAAAAATAAATGCTTGTGTGCCCCAAGGCTCTGTCCCTGCTCTTCAGCTGTAAAACGCCAACGTCAGGGTATGTTAAGCACATTAAATTCCGTTATTAGCACCATAATTAACAGAGTTAAATCGATTGCTTCCAAAACAAAATGCTGTCTGCTTCGATAAAACTCATAGGTAATGCCAATACGTAACAGTTATTCAACACCCTCGAATATCAGCGTAACGTCTCCTGTCCCATCTTGTTTTATCCTTATTTTCACCACCAGTGGTCCACCGAAGTTACCAGTAGCACTCCGCCCCTTCAAACTTTTAACCGTTACACCCGTCCGTAGTCCGTAAAACTTTCAAGCATTTAACGCACATAGATATCTCTTTTTTCCTTCCCTAACTTCCTTTCGCCCGCGCTATGAGCAAACATCTTAAGGGTACATAAAATCTCTCCCGCGCGGGCCTTTTATAAAAAAAAAAAGTAACAATAACAGTAATAATAAATAAATAAATAAATAGAAAAAAGAAAACAAATTTATCTAACAAGTCATCTATTAAGGGAATTGCAGTAATCTTATTTAAGGTACGGTAGTACACACCACACATTCTTAATTCACCCGTTTTCTTTTTAATCAGCACCATAGGAGACACAAACTCTGTCTCACTTGGTCTAATGTACATATGCATTGGCTATGTACTCGTCCAGCAACGTACTTAACTCTGCCTCCTTGGCATAAGACAAGCGTCGCGGTGGACAATGAAAAGGTTTTACATTATCTAATATTAGTGTCTTAATTTTTTAGTAGAAAAATCTAAGTTTTCCCCATTCTTTTACCATCATCACTTTCATATTGGATTAACAAAAGACTTTTCGAATTGGTTACTTTCATTTTGCAAATTACTGAATTTGTCTTCAAATCGTTCCTCTTTGTAAATTAACTTAAAATTATTGCTATCACTTTGTAAATTCAATTTATTGAACCATCTTAAACTTACTGGCCTTTAAACAATTCCTCCCCAAGACTGCCTTATAGCTCATAGATGTGTTGTACGCTATTAAGAGAGTTTTATTAACATCAACTTGGGATCTCTACTTATAGAAAACAAGCTGTTGGATCTTCTTTGTGATGGATGGATGTTCGATAAAAAATGAGGTTTCGTACTTTGCAAAACTGTACTTTGTGAACACTGTTATAAAAATTACAGAATGTACTAGATAACATTTTATTTTAGTTTAATATTGAACTAAATATTGATATGATATTCTTGAGACCCAACATTCCGCCGCCTTCGAAAGCATCTGCTTTCAATAGTCTAACACGGTAACGCTGCAAGTCTTCGAATGTGACGTGTGATAGTTGCTTTAGCTGTTTTCACATCTGCGACTCTGACTTTATCATCAGAGCCTTTGACGACTGCTGCTATCCTTCCCATTAGCTATCTTTGGGGTGGGACGTTGTCTTCGGGAATAAGGACTAAGTCGCCAATCTTCAAGTGATGGCTAGGCGATGTCCATTTTCTTCTGCCTTGTAGCTCATGCATGCATTCCACAGATCACCTGCGTCAGGAATGGGTTTCGACGACGTTGATTCTTCGCCACTGCTCGGTGTAACTTATATCCGGAACTTCAACGAATGTTTCTATGATGGTTTTCATAAACGATCCTATTAATAAATGTGCGGGCGTAAGAGCTTCCAGGTCACTAGGGTCGGATGACATCGGGGTGATACTTGTAGAATTAACGGCCGCTTCCCAGATTCCGCTAAAGTGAGGCGCCCTGGAGGGTATAAAATGAAAATTTACGCCAGCATTAGTACAAAAAATTTGCAGGATTTCTTGGAAACATTTTTTAAAGAACATAATTTGGATTATGTCTACACAAAAGTGGTACCAATCATACTTTTCAAAGCTACAATAAATGCTTCAGCCTCGGTCGCAATGTCTGTCTCTTGCTAAACCTCTACGACCAATCATCCTTTAGAAAGCTGCAATAAATGCTTCGGCCGACAAATCTAAATGAACTTCTAAATCAACAGCTTTTGACGAGAAACAGACAAACACTGCAACAAAGCATTTGTAAGGCCCCTTGCCCCTGATCTTTAGATACCGCAAAAATCTACTCCACAGCATAAAAAAGGATGCGATAGTCAATCTCTCTTTCGGCAAAAAGCCCATGATTTGATCCAACAGTTTGGGTCGATATTTAACACAGTGAATACACTGTGAGCATTGATTAACAAAAACCGCTGTCTCAGCAGGGTCATCAAACCCCTTGGTCCAGCATGGTGATTAGATAAGTGTAGATGTCGGGCTAAGATAGATTTTGGACAGAGTGCAAATCGAACCGTAAACTGCTCCCATTTGGTTTCGAAGCTTTGTGGCAGAGATGTATCCCAGTCAATTTTTTCGATCCATAATCGTTGAAGGATTATCTTTGCTTTAATAATGTTTGGACTAAATAACCTAATAGATCGAAAAACGACGACAAAAATGAAAGAATAGATCGTTTTGTATTCTTAGAGTATGTTTTATTCGGGTCATACGAAAAGATAAAGTGATCGCGAACCGAGTTCCACGATATCCCAAAGTGCTAGGGAGACCTGATACACTGAATTTTATGTTTGTGTTCTGGATGTGACTTCTTCAAGTTTTCGAAGTAGCGTCCCTGTGATAAAATCGTCAACATAAAAATCTTCCTACAGAACGCGGGAACCTAATGGTAATGATATTTTGTACTTACCAGCTAAATATTTAAAGCAACGGATCGCTAAAAATGGCGCCGAATACGTGCCATAAGTGATTGTGTTGAGCTTGTATGTTTATATTGGGACTGATTCATCTGTACTCCATAGAATGTACTGAAACTTTCTATGAGCAGGATGTACCAAAACTTGTCCATTTAACTATTGTATGTTGGCTGTCAACACAAACCTATGTAGGCGAAAGCGAATAATGATACTGAATAACTCAGGCTGGATTGTTGGGCCGACCGTAGGAGTATCATTCAGCCAAATCTGAGAGGATGTGTAGCATGAAGCATTAAACACCACCCGAAATTTTGTCGAAACGCTACCTGGTTTAATAACACAATGATGAGGCAAGTAATAGTATAGTTCGTTTAAGGTAGGATGCTTGACGAGCAACATATGCCTTAATTTTTTTATATTCCGCGATGAAAGCTGCATACTATATCTTCAAAGACTGATTTTTTGACAATCTACGCTCAAAAGCTAAAAACCGACGAAAAGCTATTATATTTAAGGATCCTAAACAACTTGGATCCTGTTTGAATTGTAATTGTACCATTAGTCGGCCATCAGCTAAATTTTCGAGATTTTTTTGAAATGTGCTTTGCATTCACTCTGTTCTCCTGTCCACTTTGGTTTGTGGTTATGAAGTTATTTTAACTCTCAAAAACCTTCCATATATTGATCTAGTGAATATTTGTTTAAGCTTACTAAGCATTGTTGCATCTCCCTATTCAACGGTGTTTTATATTTGTCAGAAACAATCTAACCCAGTGTTGATAAAAATAATCGTCTGCTAACTCTAACGAGGCATGCACGGCCTCTGGGGTTGATGACTCGCCACTCGAAAAATAATCCTCTTCCTGTTGTGGTCGATGTAGTAGGCTGTTGTGATGCTGCTTACAAACTTTGCACTTAAAAGGTGATGGACATTTTGCGAAATTATGGCAAACAAAAGCCTAGTTTTCTGGCATTCGACAACCGTTGCATAACATTTATCCTAACAAAATTTCAATAATTCAAAATCGAATGATTAGTGCCTCCACAAAACAGGCAGGATCGTTTAGTAATTGTAAGAGAAGTCTGAGGGCGATGAGCACTACTAGGTGGAGTGAAAAGTAAGTTGCTGTTGACGTGTTTGGCGTCATGTTGAGTATGGACAAAAACGATTTTCGTCCTCTCACAAAACATTATTTTTTGCCTCTCAAATGAAACAAATGAAAGGTTGAATAAATATTATGGGGCTAATGATCCGTCAGATTACACCGTCAAATATTGGTTTCGAGAGTTTCGTGGTGGCCGCAACTCCATTACCGATCAAGTCCGCGGCGGCAGGCCCTTCGACGCGGTTACAGAGGACAATGTCAAAAAAATACATTAAATGGAGGTGAGCGAGCTAGCAGATACCACAAAGATTAGAACTGAGCACACACGCCGTATTTTGGGCAATATTCTGCATATGAAAAAGTTATCCTGCCGCTGGGTTCCGCGCATACTCACTCCTGACCAACAACACGAACACGAGCACTTCGAAAGAGTCGATTGGTAACTGTTGAACACCAGAGAACAGAATGAGTGCCCGGCAATGGACTGAAGCCGGCACGAGTACTCCGAACCGGCCGAGGGAGACTCGATGGGTCGGAAAGGTTATGGCGTCGGTTTTTTCGGATTGTCATGGCATACTCTTCGTGGACTACCTTGAAAAAGGAAAAACCATCAGCAGCAAATATAACTGTGCATTATTGGAGCGATTGAAAACCGAAATTTTTCTTTTCGCAAGACAATGCACCGGCGCACAAGAGTATCGCAACCACGGCTAAAATCAATGACTTACGGCTCCAATTGCTGTCGCATCAACCGTATTCGTCCGATTTGGCTCCCTCGGACTTTTATCTCTTCCCAAACCTCAAGAGATGGCTCATCAATAAAAAATTCAGCTCATGCGAGAAAATCATCGACAACACGGAGGAGTATTTTGCAGACTTTCCGGAAAATTACTCTTCGGACGGGATCAAGAAGTTGGAAAATCGCTGGAATAAGTGTATCAAACTAAAAGAAAAGTATATTGAATAAAATAAGAAAACATTAAAAAAAAATTTTTTTTTCATTGCCAAGGAGGTTATTTTTCACCCCACCTAGTATACGATGATTTTGCTTTGTTCAGCGTCATATGTGTTACTCCCTCCAAACACAAACTTTATATCCCAACCATTACACAGTTATCAGCTCGCGACTAATGAGGTCGATTCCGTCTTTGAAATCACACATCCCTGTGATAAAATTTTTGTTCTCTGCGATTTTGATCTCCCACATCTCCAATGGAATCACTCAGAGGGAGAATCTTAGCTTGTTGCCACAAATGCAGCTTCTGACAATCTTCTTCACAGATTGTCTCACAAACTCTAGCCTTTTCCAAACTAGTATGTTTCTGATCTGGTCATCTGAAACCGTGAACTGGCTTGCTTTCGAGTGTGAACTTCTTCTTTCAAAATTAGACCGTCTCCACACACCTTTCCTCGTTATTTATTCATACGATAACAATAATACTTTGAGGCTTTCAGAAACTTCCTTCCACTTCGATTTCCGTAAATCCAATTACACTAAGATCAACAATTTTCTCAAAAATGTTGACTTTAGTTTTTACACAACAATAACGTAACCGCAGATTCTGCTGTAGTTATCTTCTACAATAAGATCTTTCATTGTAAAAGGCAAACTACTTCTTTTATTCAACGCAGAAATCCTTCGTTATCTCCTCCCTGGTATAACAAAGAACTTCGTGCACTTCGTAATAAGAGAAACTGGTTATGGCACCAATAGGTTAAATCTGGTTCTAACTTTGACCAACAAAACTACCTCCTAGCTTACAATCATTTGTCCCTAGTTGCTAAATCACTTTACCAATGATATCTCAGCCAAATGCAATCCACCAATCGCCCCAATTCTGAATACTTTTGTTACCTGAACAACTATTGTCAAATATCTCCCTCGTCAGTTGAAATTACTTCAGCGCAGTTACTAGACAAAATACATAAACTGAAAGATGATTTTTCTCCAGGTCCTGATACATTGCCCGAAATTGTCTTAAAAAATATGCTGATAATCTGTCCCCTTATTAATATTGGGTCTATAACTTTCGTGCGGTTTGCTAAGAGATGGCGTAACTTGTATTATTTCATTGTTATTATTCCATTGGAATATGCGTTGGAAAGCTACTGTCATTGTACGTCATTTCAGTATATGTCATTCATTTGAAGCGTAAACAACAATAATTTTTTTCCACTCAAATATGTCGAACTTTGTGCCTGAAAAAATGTTTTTGCGGGGAGTTCTTCTTCATTACTTTAATATGAAAAAAAAACTGCTGCCGAAAGTCATCGTATTTTGGTGGAAGTTTATGGTGATTTTGGCTTGGAAGACAATGAACGTAATGGGCATCCAAAAAAGTTTGAAGATGAAGAACTGGAAGCATTACTCTATGAAGATAGTTGCCAAACACATAAAGAGCTCGCAGAATCTTTGGGTGTCACTCAAGCAGCCATTTCAAAACGTTTAGAAGCAGCTGGATATATTCAAAAGCAAGGAAATTGGATTCCACATAAACTCAAGCCGAGAGACATCGAAAGGCGGTTTTGCAAGTCCGAAATACTGCTGGAACGCCACAAAAGGAAGAAGTCATTTTTGCATCGGATTATTACTGGTGATGAAAAATGGATCCATTACGACAACCCCAAGCGCAAAAAATCATATGTGAAACCCGGTCAACCAGCCAAATCAACGGCAAAGCCGAATATCCATGGCGCGAAGGTAATGCTCTGTATTTGGTGGGATCAGATGGGTGTGCTGTATTATGAGCTGCTAAAACTGGGTGAAACCATCAATGTACAACGCTACCGATCACAAATAATCCGTTTGAAGACAGCAGTAGTCGAAAAACGCCCGGAATATGCGAACAGACAAGAAACAATAATTTCCCATCATGACAACGCTCGACCCCACGTTGCTATTCCGGTTAAGAACTATTGGATGGGAAGTCTTACCCCGCCTATAGCCCAGACCTTGCACCTTCTGACTACCATATGTTCCGGTCGATGCAGAACGCCCTCACTGAAATACGGTTCACATTAGAGTAGAATATCAAAAATTGGCTTGATTCATTCTTGCAGTTCTTTTGGGATGGGATCCACAAATTGCCAGAAAGATGGGAAAAAGTTTTTGCTTCAGATGGGCAATACTTTGAATAATACTATTGTACATGTTTTTCTTAAATAAACGTTCAAATTTTGAAAAAAAAAAAAACAGCACGAATTAAAATATATACCCAATATTTTCAAAATATCTTTATCTGAAGGACATTTTGCTCATCTCTGGAAAAGCGCTTTTATTACACCTGCTCACAAAAAAGAGCCCAAGTACGATATCAACAAATATCGCCCAATTGCTAAACTATTCTGCAACCCTAAGGTTTTAAGATTTTTTTAAAGTATTGTTTAGAAGTATGATTAACTATATTTTCAATGTAAAGCGTTTGACACATTCAATCCGCACCTATTATTTTTCTAATCAAAGAGTAGCTGCAGTTGGTACAATACGGGACTTGGGTGTCATATGTGACACACAGCTCAACTTCCGCACCCATATTGACTCCGTAGTTAGCAGAGCTAACTCTGCTCTCGGTTTTGTCAAACGATGGTCTAAAGAATTCTCCGACCCTGTGTCACCAAATCCCTGTACAAAACCTTTGTTCGATCACTTCTCGAGATATGGTCCCTTTAGTACAATTTATATGTATATTCTTGAGCATTGAAGCTGTCCAACGGATATTTCACGTTTCGCATTTTGACTTTTAACGGGCATAATCGACCGTCCTACTCTCCCAAATCCTATTTAATACCAACCCGTGTCACTTTAAATCTTTTCACCTTTTTCGTGCGAATAATCACAGGTTAACTTATGGTCTTAACAAGCCACTGTGTCGTGAAACAAATCGGATACACCAAGTGTTCGATTTTCACTGCAGTAGTTTGGCTCTTCGAAATTTCCTAAACAATTTTTTCCACCATTAGACCTTAGTTTAAGTAAAAAAAAGTTATTGTAAAACAGGTCATATTTTAAAGTTTAATTTGTTAAGTTATATGTTTCTATTAAACATTTCAATAAGCTGTCCGGAGTTGACCCGGGCCTCGATCAATCAATCAATCAAACCACGGACCATACGTATACGTAACGAATCTGCCAAAATTTTAGATATCGCATTTTTTTGTCTTTTTTTTAGTCTTTTTTTTTTTTTTTTTTTACTACTGATACGTGATATGTACTCGTATGTTAATTATCGGCATATATATCGGAATTCCTTCAAAGGTGCGTTTATTCCTCCACTTTATCTTAGCACTTTGGCAGTTATGTAATTTAGCGCACATTCGATTGAAACGCAATTTGTGAAGTACCTGGGTCGGAGATGATACTTATCTACCCACATATATTTGTCGTCCTGGATTAGCAGCTTACATTTGAACTTCTTTTCGTTTTTTATTTGTTTTAGGGGATTTATGTATGTCTGTAATCGTATTAGCACTTGGACATCCGAAATCGATAACCGAAATGCTATTCACTTTGTTGTCTTTTAGAAATGTAAGTGAATTTGATTTAAAGTTTTTATTTAGGTTTTTTCTACACACGTTGGGCGCCAGAAATATACGTTAAGAACGTTTTCATAACATCAACTTGGGATCTCTAGCTATAGGAAACAAGTAGTTGGATCTTCGTTGTTATGGATCGATGTTCGACGAAAAATGAACAATGAAAATGAAAAACTTGTCTTTCTTTCGAGTTATTGAACAATAAACCGGTAAACGGTCATATCCAAGTCAAGTAAGTATAAAAATATAGAGGCTGCCACTGTAAGTGGCGCCAAATTCAAATCTTTTATACTTTGTGAACAGGGTTATAAAAATTACAGAATGTAAATAGGAAACATTTTTTTCGATTAGATATTGTTGGGATCCAACACGTGTCATCGACCACGTAAAAATAAAAATAGACTCTACGGTTAAATCAAGACTTTTCCATAAATTTTCAGTTGACTTTTATTAATTCCAAAATACACGGCATTAGTGATGAAGAAAAATTATATTATTGTACAATATAACTAACATCGCCCTTTACATAAAAATTAAAATGTCTTATATAATCTTCGCTCTTTTTTTCCTTTTTGATCATTTAGCAACTCGGTGTTCCATTGATCCACACCCGCACTCGGCGGCAAAATGTCCTTGACAGATGCAATTGAAGCACCTTAATTTTGACTCCTGAGTGCCAGACGCAGCGGTTGTTTATCTTTGCTGTGTTGCTGGATGTTTTTGCTGCTTTCTCTGTGTGCCTTGATAGTGTAGCATTGTAACATAGCATTGTGGGCCTGTAGTTGTAGCATCTCGTCGGTCATGCCTTTCACCAATTCGTGCTCTTGCAATTGCATTCCATTAGACAGAATCACTTTGTCGTTACAGTAATCGGAATATAGCTCGTTCTCTAACCATTTTCGACTCTCTTACCACCATTTTATTATTCTTTGTGCTGAACAGGTCCTGTATCCCTTCAAACAGTTCGTCTATGCATTTGGTCAAAAAGTTATGCTTGGAATGTAAGTATTGTTTTACCTTTTAGTTTCCAGAACGACAAAGTTTGCAGCATGTTGTCATCCAGGTTGTATACACTCCTAATACTCCGTAGCTGGCCAACTAAACATCCAGATTCATGCCGCTATCAAGGTCTGGCAACAAATCCCTCAACACATTGAACTGTTGTAACGAACTTGCAAAAATCATTAGCATCCTCTCTTTTGTGTGTGTTTCTCTTGATATTTCGTTTTCCCTTGCCAGCAACTTGTTTATGAGCCTCAGTTCCGGACCACTGTTCAGGACCACTGTTCCTCTTGTTGTTTTCCTCCACTTTCAACAGTCTGCTCTTTTTCCACATGTTCGTCACATACACCATCGTTTGCCTCCTCGTCTCTCTTTAGTCATTCATCACAGTTTTTAACCGTTACATCCTTTATGTTCTCTTTATGCTCGTCTTTTTTTTTTTTTTTTGTTTAATACTTTGTTATATACCTTATTATTTTACACTTTATGGTTAATCAGTGAGGAAAAAAGATTTGATGATGTCTGTCTTTCATCGTCAAATTATAACATATCTACATCGTATGTATGACATTTATGTAAAGAGAATACTTATATTAAAATAATGTTTCACCTGTATGTGAATGGGGTGGTTTGTATATTTAATGCTACAGTGGTTATTAAATAAATTATCAAATTGCTGGGATTGGTATTAAAAAAAAATCTGATTCAGAGGTGAGCGGCAGTCAATAAAGGCGGTTGAAAGTTGGTTTATAAAGAGAATGAATAATGACACGGCATAAAAAGAAAAACTAGTTTATAGGATAGGAACTATGTATGTACAATCAATCTTCTACAGGGCTAACCATAATTCACTTAAGCGGATTTAAGCATATATTAAAAACAAATTTTTGCATGCTGCAATCGAAGCATTGACTGGATTTATGGACACTGAAGATTTCCGCGATAAAAAAATTCTTGAATTCAAACCCTCAATGGAATGTTCCCAGCTGTCAAATTTTTGTGCGAAACACCAAATGGATTCGCTCTTTCGTAAGTACGCAAAAAAGTCGTGTAATAAAAATTCCCTGCATTCGCAGTTTCGTACGTTGGCATGGTGAATACCGGCACAGCTTAATTTTATCCGATACATAAATTAAACAAAATTTCTTCTATTTCTACTTACACTCGAGGTTACACGATTCCCTGGTTACTCATTGGCTATGAAGAAGAAATCACATTTGGCGAATAGTGCTGGCTGAGCGCGTTTTTCATCAAATCGCTGATTTCACTTTTCACATTTATCATTTATATTTTTAGCGGCTCTCATTCATTTATCTTTGATATCAATCTCAGAACTAGAAGTATTATAATGTCATCGTTAATAGCGGAGATAATTCGAATTTATACGAATTATGTCGAATTCTTCTGAGAATTGATGGTCTATTGCAAGTCGCGTATGCTAAGGTCCCAATCCTTAGACTCTTTTATCGTAGTTCATCAGAGAAATGTCAAAATGGTTTGGTTGGCTGGTTGAAACTGATCGTTGGTCCTAGATGTACGTACAGCAGACTTGATATTCTGGATGTTGTACTGTTCATAACACGTTTCGAAGAATATCGGCAATGATTCGTTTTGGAAGTTCAAAATAGATGATTTATTTTAATTTTGCGATATAAACGGTGATTCGGTAAGACATAATCTGTTTTTTATTCTTTTTCTTGTTCGGACTTACATTCTCCTTTAAAGACAGCAATAATTTCCATAAGCGGTGAATCCTGCATTTGCATTATCAACAGGTAACAGACAACAGGCATTATCAAAGCGGTAAATTGGCTGCTTTGATGATGAACGGCTTCGAAGTCATATTCGAGAATTTTGATCCACCAGCAATCTATCTTAGGAATCATTTGGTGGCTTTGACATGACATGGACGGTTTACCAAGCGCATACACATAAAACCGTTCAAGTGAAATCCGAGTTCATTGCTATGAATTTTGGTTTCAGCGGCAGTGCAGTGACAGCTATAATAATCGTAGAAAACACCGGCGAAACCAACAGCACTGACATCAATGTACGCTTCGTGATATGATGGCGCTTACTTTATCATTTTCAGGAGTTTCTTCAGCCTCATTCACGATATGTACTCAAATACGTAAGTTGTGCTCCGATATAGTTACATTCGCGAGAGCAAATATTTAGTCAAGCCGAGTCACGAATGCGTAATTTTTTTTCCAAACGCTGCAGGCCTTCCTCGTGGTTATGCTCGGGACTATGGTATCAACAGAATACGAGACCAAATGGCATGCAATTGGGCCATAATGTATGGCCCAAGATTTAACAAACGCCGTCGAATATGAATTATTTAGAAATTTGTGAAGCAAACAGAATTAGGATTTGTGAGAATAAGCAATGGAACGCTATACTGCTAAAGAACGCTGAATAAGGGATGTTGGCGCATTGACGAGGCCCATTTAAACCTATGTGAATACGTGAAAAAACAATAGTTCCGGTTCTGGGGCACTGAAAATCCGTGAGGAATGTTCGAAAAACCATTACATCCACTCAAAGTCATTGCATGGTGCGCTGTTTACGCTGGAGATTTTTTTTAGAAGAAAGCAGGCTTAACGCTCACTGTGAACACTACAGAGCCATGATCAATGAATTTTTCGTTCTTCAATTGGATAAATTGGGACTGGAGGACATGTGGTTCCAGCAGAACGGAGCAACGGCGCATACTGCACGAGCCACAACAACATTCTAAAGCAGTGTCTAAATGGTCATACATTATGGCCCATCCTATATTAGAAACGCCCTTCTGTAGTCACAAAGGCTGTATAACGTTTCGATTCCTCATGGATTTTAATTTGATACCCCATACGTAGGTCCAGTGATGTAAATTATGTGTTTCTAGCAATTTGTGCGAACTGTACTTCTAAATTTTTATTGTGATCCTGTTCACCGTTTTTCTTTTCGACCAGCACAACACCAGCAGCATACAGCTATTCAGATGGCCGAATGATGTTTGCTTCCAGCAGATCGCCGATTAAGTCAGTGAGTATCGGTCTTCTGGCAAATGGCAAGCGATACAGCTTGGCTTTAACAGGGACTTCAGGGGTTAGGCCACTAGGATTTTCAAAAAATCGATTTTTTTATAGCATTCAATAGTCCTTTAGGACTTTAAAAATTATATCCCAAAGGATTATGGCCGGGATATATTTCGAAGTACTTGCTTTTCAATGTATAGTACATGGCCGCCAGGTATGACTTTTTATAACTCAAAATTTTAAAAGCGTTTATCTCAAACTGCATTTTTTAAGTTAACCACTTGACTAATTTTCAACTAATTCACTTAAAAAAACGCGTTTTTTTTTTCAAAACTGCATTTTTCAAGTTGACATTTTCAAATAAATACGTACGATCTTTTTTTATATGGCATTGTTCATTTGTTATATTAATAGATTTTTTTAAATTTTTCTGCGAATTTTCCAAGTTTATTTTGGAAGTGCACCAAATTTTTTTGAAAATCCTAGTGGCCTAACCCCTTAAGCTGCATGTTGGCTCCAAAAACATTGCCATCAAAATAGATTTCTTGGCTACGTAACTTTTGCAAATGTCAAGCTATGACGCTAAGACTTAGACTGCTGTTTCATCAAAACAATGCACTGTGTCACAAGTCGATGAAAACGATGGCAAAATTGAATGAATTCGGCTACGAATTGCTTCCCCACCCACCGTATTCTTCAGATTTACCCCCCAGTGACTATTTCCTGTTCGCAGACCTCAAAAGAAAGAGATTTAAGACCGATGAAGAAGTAATCGCCGAAACAGAGGCCTATTTTGAGGCTAAACCGAAATCGTTCTACAAAACTGGTATCGAAATCGTTTTAATCAGTGTATCGCCCTCGAAGGCATCTATATTGATAAATAAAGTTGAATTTTGCAAAAATTTTGTGTTTTATTACAAAACGGCACTGACTTTTCAGCCAATGTGTTATATCCATAAACTAACACTCTTATTAAAATTCTATTATTATTGGGTATATAACTTAATTGTTTGCTAAGAGATGCCGTAACTTGTATTATTCCTTTGGAACATGCGTTGGAAAGCTACAGTCATTGTACGTCACTTC
Source organism: Volucella inanis (assembly GCA_907269105.1). Classification (NCBI taxonomy): domain Eukaryota; kingdom Metazoa; phylum Arthropoda; class Insecta; order Diptera; family Syrphidae; genus Volucella; species Volucella inanis. The sequence goes on along the minus strand of OU026153.1, from coordinate 87,017,033 downwards.
AGTATATGTCATTCATTTGAAGCGTAAACAACGATAATTTTTTTTTTTCACTCAAACCCTGTGCCTGAAATGTTTTTGCGGGGAGTTCTTCTTCATTACTTTAATATGAAAAAAACTGCTGCCGAAAATCATCGTATTTTGGTGGAAGTTTATGGTGAACATGCGCTAGCTGAGCGAACGTGCCAAAAGTGGTTTGCACGACTTAAAAGTGGTGATTTTGGCTTGGAAGGCGATGAACGTCCTGGGCAGCCAAAAAAGTTTGAAGATGAAGAACTGAAAGCATTACTCTATGAAGATTGTTACCAAATACAAGAAGAGCTCGTAGAATCTTTGGGTGTCACTCAAGCAGCCATTTCAAAACGTTTAAAAGCAGCTGGATATATTTAAAAGCAAGGAAATTGGGTTCCACGTGAACTCAAGCCGAGAGACGTCGAAAGGCGGTTTTGCATGTCCGAAATGCTGCTGGAACGCCACAAAATGAAGTCATTTTTGCATCGGACTGTTACTGGTGATGAAAAATGGATCCATTACGAAACCCGGCCAACCAGACATATCAACGGCAAAGGCCGTTCCATGGCGCGAAGGTAATGCTCTGTATTTGGTGGGATGGGATGGGTGTGCTGTATTATGAGCTGCTAAAACCGGGTGAAACCATCAATGGACAACGCTACCGAACACATTTAATCCGTTTGAAGAGAGCAGTAGCCAAAAAACCCCCGGAATATGCGACCAGACACGAGGCAATAATTTTCTATCATGACAACGCTCGGCCCCACGTTGCTATTCCGGTTAAGAACTATTTGGAAAACAGTGGATGGGAAGTCTTGCCCCACCCGCCTTATAGCCCAGACCTCGTCCCTTCTGACTACCATTTGTTCCGGTCGATGCAAAACGCCCTCACTCAAATACGGTTCACATCAGAGCAGAATATCAAAAATTGGCTTAATTCATTCTTGGCTGCCAAGCCGGCGCAGTTCATTTGGGATAAGATTCACAAAATGCCAGAAAGATGGGAAAAAGTCTTAGCTTCAGATGGGCAATACTTTGAATAATACTATTGTACATGTTTTTCTTAAATAAACGTTCAAATTTTAAAAAAAAAAAAACCGCACGAATTAAATTACATACTCAATATTTTGAGCAGATCGTGTTATACTCACACATTCATATACATAATATACTCGTACATACACCCATTGGCCGATAATTTGGAGTATATTTCCAGAGTTCATTGAAAAACAGAAAGAATAAAGGTAAATACAATAGGCGAATAGAGATACTGGTTACAATATGACCTTGCGTTCGAAAACAATTTTAAATCCGAGGTGTAATATTTACGACCATCTCTTCAAAGAAAACGTCTGTCTTATTAAGCAAAATACGTTGCTCAGAATATTTAACGCACGATATTATCAACTCTACATACATTGCTTGACTCTGAACAATCTCTTCGCCTCAGTAATGTATTTCAAAAGGTAAACATGATAATTTAATTTGTGGTATGTATAGTGTTTATAAAAAATCAAATTTCAAATAGAGGGCTAAAAATAGTATGCGGGCGAAGTAAACAAACATTACAAGTCAAGTCAAGTTCAAGACATCGGAACAGTTGAAAAACCATGGCCTGGTCACGCTTCTATGCCGACGTGTATTGCCAATCTTCTAAATAAGCATATAAGCTGTATTCGTGGAATATTCTATCGGATCTTGCGTATTTCATGTCTTCCCCTAGGGATCAAGTTGAGTTCTTGAATAAAATTATTTCTTTTTAATAATAATATACGTTTTACCAAACATCAATGACACTGGTTTACACTAGAGAGCTGGGTGAATGCATTCAGATATTTCGACACTCAGTGCGGGTACAACACACAGTGAATCACACAAAATGAATGTTGACTACAACTTACTTTAGGTTAGCAACACTAAACGAATTTTTTGGACATTCGGAGAAAAATGAATGAACGTGAGAGGATGTGGCCATTGGTTTGATTGAATGAGTTTTCAAGAAAGCGCAAACGAGACCCAACAAAAATTCAGTGTACTTAGTTGTAAGCATTTGTTGCAGTAGCAAAATTATTTTTTCGCATTTGTTATGCGCAGTTAAATAAATAAAAAAATAGTGTGCGATAAAAGGAAAAAAGTTATTTTCTTTATAGTAAAATATATAAACTTATGAATTCCCAAAAATTTCTCACAGCATTAAAGTATTTAATATGTAGGTATTTACAATAGTATTTCAACTTATGGTAAAATATTTGTCGGATTGAAGTGCATACATTTTTGATGTCAGCTTATAAAGTAATTGTTATGTACTTTTTTCTTTTAAAAATATAAGATTCAACATCTGATAACATGATGAATATAAGCGAAGTTCATCATTATTCATTTTCTAGGAATAACGATGATTACGGCGAAAAGATGGTTTATATATTAGCTTGTAAGACATGCCATAGTATATACGAGTATGTATAAGTTTACAGGGATAACATCAAATTTAGTCAAGCACAAATGCTACACCATTATTAGCCGCAGCCCAAAGAATGTTCAAGAGCTAAATGTCGACATGGGAACAAAGTAGGAGGGCGTAACACTAGTTACAGGCTGGGTGTTAAAAATTTTCTGTTTATTTAAAATTTCAAAATTTGGAATTATCATTTGAAAAATCAAGTGACCTTCGTTTGACCTTGAAAATGGGTCTCAAGGTCAAACTCGTAGTCACCATCTTATGTCCCCTTCAGAACCTTGTGGTCTTTGTCTGAAACATTTTTCGCAATATTTCGTACTTTTCGAGTAATTTTGATGTCTCAAGTTAAAAAACTCACCCGGTATATATATGTATTAGCATATACCTTTGTATATATCAATATATAAAATCAAATGACAACCCTACGAGCAATACGACTGAGCAATGAAAATCAGGAATTATCATTTGAAAAATCAAAAGTGACCTTCGTTTGACCTTGAAAGTGGGGCTCAACCTTGTGACTTTTTTCTGAAACTTTTTTCGCGATATCGCGTATTTTTCGAGTAATTTGGATGTCTCAAGTTAAAAAACTCACCCGGTATACTTTATTTCTTAATAAGTAATTAATATGACGCGATCTTGGAAAAGATAACCCCATTATTGTAACTGACAGAGTCAAACATGTTTGCGGCCTTTCTAGATCACCACATTTACTGAGTCAAGAATTTGCTGTATAACATAATTCAAAAAGCAGTAAAAAGAGTTAGAGAATAAACCGAAAATGTTAGCAAATGCAGCAAACTCGTCAAATTTTTCAAAAAATCAGCAGTAAATTGCAATTTGGGGTCTCATTAAAGTCACTGCGAAATGCGCTGGAACACAGAATACCATTTGTTTAAATCAATTGAACAAAATTGAGTTTATATCACAAATATGTATAATGATACAAAAAAAAAATAATATATATATATATAAATATAAATATATATATATATATAAAACAAAAAAATTAGAAAAGAAATCATAAGTATAACGAATTTAAGTTCCATCGTATGTAAGTATTGTTATTAGCAACGTCTTTGATTGCATTAATCGATAGAATTTGCACAAAAAATATTTTCCTATTTCGCCCAAAACAAGTTGCTAAATTTTATCTATAACCTGCGCTTTTAAAAGAGCATTTCCAGGCACGAGAGACCTCATTAGAGAAAAACGCTCTTATCACCCTAAACCATGAAAAAGTTAACAAAATTATGTTTAAATATTGACAATATGTTTATAATGTATAAACAATAAATAACATCGTATATAAAAAATACATTTGTCTTATTTCAATGCGCATAACTAAAATAAAAATAAAATAACAAAAAGGTACACAAGGTTTTATTACTAGTGCCACAAATTTGGAATCTTCTTTATAATTGGAACATAATTTTTAGCCTTTGTCTTAAAATATAATAAATTTTTCTTTACACACATTGAGTTTAACAATGTATTGAGTATGATTAATAAATACCATGCACGCGTTGTGCGTAGCATTCATATTGGAGTAATGGAATAAACGCCTTTTTTTATTTTTTTCCGAAATTTGACATTCTGTGTTTTCTATACTTCAGTAATGAAAATAATGTTGAATGCCATTACACTAAGCAAACATGACAAAACAAATAAATTATGTTTGTACGGGTGTGGTGACCCTCAAATAAAAAAACTGATACATATTACTCAAATATTATATAAGCAAGCTTAAACAGGCATATGAGAGAATAAATTTGCTATAGAGCATCAAATAGTTGACTAGTATAAAACTTGTTTCATTTTTTATATTGTACTAGAAAGTCAAAGAGAATAGATTCTAAGCTAGCAAAGTTGAAATTGAGAAGCCAGGTTTTTTACGATTTTGAGAAACAATCCAGGCAAGGTGATCGATCTGAACGATAGAGGAAGTCTATTAAATAAACGAAGAAACGCAATATAATAAAAATTACGATAAGCAGTGGTATTAAAGGGTGGAACAGATACATAATATGAAAAGTTTCCACGCAGGTTGAAGTTAGAAATCAGTCGGAAGTTTCGATTACCAGATTTCATAAAGAAGGTCTTCAGCACGTAAAAGCAGTATAAATGTCAGACGGAAAGAATTTTTAGGTCACAGAACAAGGGGTAAGTAGAATATCTCTGAGGTTTGCGGCATAATTTTCGTATGATAAATTTCTGGATTATCAATATCAATGGCAAGTAATACCATATTGTAATTTTGAATGAAAAATACCATAATAGATCATTTTTAACAATTTAGTAGAACAGATATTTCGCAAATAGAAAAAGTGTCTAAGCGTGCAACGGAAATAGTTCCTCAAAGCTTCTACATGATTTGAAAAGCTCATTCTTGAGTCTATGGTAAGTCCCAGGTATTTGAATTCATTAACGATATGGATAGGAAAACATTTATCACTGCAATTCAGGCTGCCATCAAAAGAAGGAGAAGATAAGCCAGACCCACAGTTACAATTTGCAAACAGAAATCTTTAACACTCTGGTGCGTGAAAGTAAACATTCAGATCCAGATCAAGATTAGATGACAAACTAAAAATCATAATCTTAGTCTTAGGACTTATAAGCAAGATGTGTTTATAAAACCATATTCTTAAGAGGCTAAGGTCCCAATTTAAGTCGGAAACCAGATCTAGGTGACTATTTGAACCATATGAGAAACCTATATCATCCGCAAAAGCCGTTGGAGTACCTTTAAAATTAAGTGTAAAAAATGAGTTTATGTAGATTAGAAAGAGAATTGGACCTAGGACAGAACCTTGGGGTACCCCTAAGCTAAGAATCGTAAGATCACTCTTGATTTCATCAATTTTTACTCCTTGTGATCTATTTTTTAGGTATGATCTAAACCACTATAACATAAAGCCACGAAAAACTGCTTTTTCAAGTTTATCCAGTAGAATAAGGTGATCAACCATATCAAATGCTTTGGTTATGTCAATATATAAACCAGCAGTACACTTTTTACCATCTAAGTTAGACATTATTTTGCCACAAAACTATAGGAGTGCATCCTCGGTTGATTTTCCCTTTTGAAGCCAAATTGTGTAGCACTAAAAAATTATATATTTTTCACAAGCTTTTCAAAAATTTTACTTATAACTGGGAGAAGTGAGTTGGGCCTATAATTACATAGTTCGACAGTAGAACCCTTTTTGAATATGGGATAACATCAGCACACTTGAGGTCTTCAGAAAAAACTCCCTCAGATATGCAGCGATTGAAGACGTAAGCTAGGACATTAAATATATGATAGGCAACTTGTTTAAAGAAGATATTAGAGATACCATCGGCACCACATGAATAAGTATTCCTTTAAGTGCCGATAACTTTTAAAACTTCAAGAGGAGTAATGGGCTTAAATGCAAAACTATTAAAACACATTGGTTCACACAAGCAATCAGTAGTCGAACAGAAACGAAAAGAAGGTGGAACAGGACATGGTTGCATGCTGGTGGCTATGTTCGTAAAATAGCAGTTAAATGCATCTGCAATGACTAGTTTATCAGACACAACACAGTCATTGACACAAATAACAGTGGTTTTTTTTTTTTTTTTTTTTTTTTGCAACAGAGGATTTGTTTAAGATACTGTTAACAATTTGCCATTCACTTTTTTATTTACCCCCAGCAGAATTGAGCTTAGAACGGTAATAATTATCACGGCAAATTGTAATTTCCTTTTTGAGTTCAGTACACAGATTTTTGTATTTGCTATTCAAACACAGATTACCAGGATACTTATAGCATTTAGTTCTAAGTTTGTTTTTGACCTTAACCTTGTTCAATAAGTAATTGGAAATCTAAGGTTTAAACCTTTTAAAAGATCTTTTAGGACTTAAGGTATAGGAACAACTCAGAATATGCTTTTTAAGACAATCAACAAACATTGAAAAGGAAACAGAAGCATCAGAACACAGATAGACATTTTCCCAAAACTCACAAGAAAGATTGTATTTGAGCTTGTTGTAGTTTATCTTCGTTACCGTCAGGAGGTTTAGAATTCAAATGGCACATTCTATCAAAGATATTAAACAAGAACCCAGTCATAGAGTGATCAGTAATCATTAAATCAATAACGCATTTCTCACAGTTACTGAAAGAACCATTCCTGAACCGCGCATAAATATGGTCTAACATCTACCTGAGACGAGTCTAGTAGGTTCATTTATGAAACTTGCTAGGCCATGCGATGCTTACTATTCCATATAGCTCGAGACAATTTCAATTTTTTCCAGAATGTTAATATTGAATTCATTTATTCTAATGACATTATTTAATTTTTCGTTTTTTAGTAGACAAGAAAATTCTTCTTTAAATGTCGAAACATTAAACATACGTAATCTATAAACACATACAAAGACATAGATCTCATGGTTAATTTCAATTGAAACCTTTAGTATATCAGGACTCGAACAATCAATACAAAGGACCTCGTGAATTATATATTCCACTTTCCCTCTTATAAAACAACCGACACCACCCGCAGCGTAATTTTCATTAGTGTTAACAAAAAAATTATAGTCGGACAGAAAATAATCGTTTTTCTCAAACTCGTAAATCCAGATTTCTAACACAAAAATAATATCCGGCCTGCATAGGAAGGAATCAACATGAGTGACAAGAGCTGCGAAATTTTCTCTTAGACTTCTGATATTTTGATGGACAATGAAGAACTTATTACAGCAAAAGGAATTCTCTCTTAAGACATTATCAAAATTAAAGCTGCGAAGATCAATAAAAGAAAAGTCATCGAATACATCATTTTCATCAATAATTTTTTTTAGATGAAAAAAAGAAACAAAAATGCACTAAATAAGTGCCAGATCACTAAATGATCTAATTGAGATGACCTATCCTCCCTCAACCTTCCTGACAAGAATTTTATTATCTTTGAACCACACATATGTAACATCTTTCAGATTTCTAGTCTATTTCGCTTTTATGTAAAGAGCTTGCGTATATTTGGTGAGAGAATCATTTATATGAATACCGGTTCCCCTACAGCTGCTCTTAACTCTGCTGGTACTGCTGCTGTTGAGTTTGAATTTGTTCGTCTTCTTTGCGGTCATTATTCCTTGCTTTGTTTGTTGATCAGAAAATTTTACACAGATGATCGGTCTAGCGACAGAGGTGTCTGCATCGCTGTTGGTTTTAGCTTTAGCTTTCTTGATGTAGCATCGTTCACATTTGTTGTCAGGAACATCGATAGAGAGAGCATTCTTAAGGAGTTCTTTAGTCTTGGACATTACATTATTGTCATTTACGTTCGGCACTCCAACAATTTCAATACAAGCGCTGAGATGTTGTTGCTGCCAATTAAGTTTACTCTCCAAGAAGTCCACTCTCTTCTTAAGCTCTGTATTCTCTGATTGTATCAAAGAAAATTGTTGTAGAAAGCGGTGGTTAGCTTCCTCTAAGTTCGACAGATCATTTGAACAGTGCATTCTCCCTCGATGCTACTTTCCGCCTAAATTTTGTTGTTTTTGGTAGCAGCCAATGCGTAGTTGTTATTTGGCATTGGCGAAGCCGGAAGCGGCAAATGTAAACAGCGTCTTCTCTGTACCGCACATTTAACACAACGAAATACACTAACACTTGATTTAAAAAAGTCTGCATCTTGTTCAGTGATTTTAACGCATGAAAAATGAAAGAAAATCGAGCAATCGTCACATTTGATTTTTGTAAAGCAATTACGATTGATTCTTTGCGGACAAACGTAGCAATTCATATTGAGGAAACGAAAAAAAAAAAAGGAATTATATATGTATACTGTAAGTATTAAGATTCTAAGATGCGCACCCCACGACAATCCAGACATCCATCCAGATCTCTGGTTTACACTCAAATTTCAACTACCCATCCATGAGTGCAACCGTACCTACTCGAGTTGGAAGCGTTACAAGTTAGACGTCACCTGCAACTGGGTCGTTACTTGCGCAGTCAGGTTGTCGGTAATATTAAAATTCAGAAAAAAAAATCTTTTTAGTCACAAAATCGATCAATCAAAAACAGGACGTAAACTCTGGAAAAATATCCGAGAAATTGGATTAGGTATAAACAATAAAAAATATTGATCCCGACTTGGGTCTAAATTCCCTGAATACAACTTGTTTTACTCTCCCTTTTTCTGCCCTTCATATTGTTACAATAAATCCACTTCATCTTAACTTTCTGCACAGCGTTTTTGAATTCACCTGTATAGATCATATTGAAATGGTTGCTTGTTTCTTGTAGGTGAAATCAAGTGCTGTCGGAGCTTTGGTGAAATCCATCCAAATTTTTTTAAAATAATTATGGCAATTATTCTTCCATCTTTGGTTCTTAGCCTAGTTCTAACAGGCACTTACCCTTCTTAATGAAAAAATGCGAAAGTTATTCCTATACAAAGAAGTTATAACATTAAGGAATATCGGCTGATATCCTCCTTACTTGTCTAAGGTAATTGAAAAAGGGTATTTCAAACTTTATTTTATTATTTTATTTATTTTATTTAGTTTTAATCTGGATTTAGGGAAGGCCATAACTGTACAACGGCGATAATTAAAGTTTTAGACGATATCTGGAAGTCGTTGAATGAAGAAAAATCATCTTATTGATTTATCGAAAGCCCTTGACACAGTTAACATCAACGTCTCCAACAAACTGCTGACATTGTTTGACTTTTCGGGCTCAGCAACAAATACCATTTTATCTTACCAAAAGCTTAGAAAGCAAGCTATGTATCTCAGTGGGCCAAAAATTGTCTGGCTTTATGTACATTACTACAGGAGTTATACATTTAAGTAAATGAGATTCCAATTGTTGTGACTTCATCCATTCAAATGTATGCTGACGCCGTCCAACTCTATCCGGGTTTTGGTCAAGTAAGTGTTTTTGTGGCATATAGTCATTAATTTGTATTTTCCATTTAAATCCACGGTAACTTGGTTCTTGATTTGCTTAGCTCATACATAGGTTTTGTTTCGTTTTTGAAGAGACCAGTCTTACAAGAGCAAACCTCGACTCTATTTTAGATTGTATGTTAAAGCATAAACAATGTACTTCCCTTAAGTGTTTACAGGCAGTATCGGTACACAAGGAGTAATATATAGCATAGTGTTTATGAAATTTGGTTTGGGTGCCATCAGCAGTTCGTAGTATTCTTGATCTATTAATAGGAGTGTGATCCAAAATACTGTTTGATTTTTATCTATTTATTTTTTATTTTTTAAGAACTTAAAACTCAACTTAAAGTGCCTAATAACGTATTAAATTTAAAAAAAAAAATGGGAAAGAGAGAGAAATAAAGATTTTTGGCCTCAGTGTTTATTTCGCTCCATGGGTGGTATCTTATATTTAACGAGAGACTAAATCATTAGTGTAATTTGACTTGTTGTTACTGATCTTAGTTGCCTGCCAAAAAAAAAAAAAATGTCTTCCGGGCACGGCTGGTATTGAATCCCGAACCGTCCGATTTGGAGGCTAATACACTACCACTTGAGCCACTGCTTAGAAATTTTCTATAATCACTGAATATAAACGCTTCAATCCAGCAACGAAATCATTTATTAAAAGTTTACAAGTTGTAATAGTCAAGGATTCTAATAGATGTAAAGATTTCCCTCCAATTTGAGAAAATATTTGAAAGCAAACCCAATTCGAGGAACATTCAGTGTTCCGACAAAAAAAAAAAAAAAAAAAAAAAAAAAAAAAAATTTGTAAACGAACAATGTCCTGTTTAGCTGGAAAGAGATTACTCTGAAAACCATGTCATTGGCATATTCTTGTAGTTAGAGGACAATAACTAAACGATGTTACCTCACTAGCAGATTTCAAAAAATAAGCATGAACGGAATGATTTCCAGTAGTGTTGAAACAGCGTTTGAAGTCCCACAAGGATCAGTAATAGATTCTCTGCTCTTAATCATATTTTATTTTATATACATAAATGACATAAATTTGATCTTAATTACTTCCAGTTCGTCCTATTCGTTGACGATGCACTTGTCCACATATCAGCAAAAGACGCGACTGAATGTAAATGATTGATTAACATAACATTTAAAGACCTGAGACTACATATCTCCATAGAAAATCACACCAAAGGTATGATATCGGACGATCTAGGCGGCCAATTTATGGTAGCAAGACGTGAAATTAAGTGCTCACCAAAATTATTTCTCAATAAGTCCATTGTTTCAGGCGCTGTATGGCTCGTAGCTCCGTATTGTTGAAACCAGAGCTCACCGAGACCATGTGCTTGAATTACAGGAAGCACATAGTCCGTTAACATGGCGTGATAACGGTTAACATTGACGGTAACATTCTGATTTGCCTCATTTTTGAAGAAATATGGACTAATGAACCACACCGTACCGTTATTTTTAATGCCCAAATATGGTAATTTTGTTTATTAACGTATCCATTGAGCTAGAAATGGGTTTCATCATTAAACAAAATTTCACGATAAAACACAGGATTTTCATTGAGTTTTTCCAGAGCCCATTCACTGAAAATATGACGTAAAATCAAGTCGCCTGGGTTCAATTCTCGCACAAGTTGAATTTTGTGCGCTTTTAGGCCGAGATCCTCACGTAAAATACGCCAAGTTGTCGAAAACGCCAAGCCAAGCTGCTGAAAACGAAGAATCGATTTGTCACGGTATTAACGTACACTCTCAGCTACAGTTTCTATAGTTTCTTCACTATGTGCTGGATGGATGTGGTCTAACCGGTCGAGTAACATCCACTAATGTAAACTGGTACCCAAATTTGCGAATGGTATTGGCAATAGTGGTTTCAGTAGGTCGATTATGCGCACCGTAATTTCCTCGATCGCACGAAAAACATTTCTCACGGAACGCTGAACGAAGCCAAACACAGTCGTAAAACAAAAATCTGGTTTGACAGACAATACTATTTGACGTTTATATTTAGCAGTTTTTTTTACAAGCATTTTGTCGATGTCACAAAAAAAAAAAAAAAAAAAAAAAAAAAAAACGATCCAACTCCGCTTAATAGCGTTTTCGATTGGGTAGACAGAAGGTTTAATTTTTTTGTACTCCGATTTTGATTCTAATGGAACACTAAACATTTCTTCGGATTTATAATTTAATATGATAAACAGTGACTCCGAAAACTATCCGCCTCTCCACATTTGTGATGGGAAAAAAGTAGTAGTACCAAAATGAAGAGTATATATATTAATTATACATAAAAGCACTTAACAAAAAAAAATAATGTCTGTAAGTAACGGAACTTCTAATAGGTAAAAATATGCAAAATAGACGCGTGGCTCCTTATTTGTTATTATACCCTCTAAACAGATGAATTCATTCTAAAGTTTTTGTGATCAGTGGTGATTTTTCCAACTTCAGTGGATGAGCGAAAAATTACTTTAGATTTGCATAGCTTTTGTGCGTCGATTAGCTCTATTGCTAAAATCGTTGATAGGCCATATTCCACTATTCTTTTAAAAAAAATGTATTCAGAGCTCCGCGAACGGGCCGAATATGCATTTTAACCGAAAGAGAAAAGCATGCGGTAATTGCAAAAGTAAAGCAAACACCCACAAAAAGAGCTAGGCGAATTCACAAAAACATACAAAATGAATTTAGTGTTCAATTAAGTGTTAACACTGTAAAAAATGTCCTATATGATGCTAAAAAAGCTAGGAAAAAGCCATACATTAGCAGCATCAATAAACAGAAAAGAGTTTCATTCGCAAGAAAAAAAAAAAAAAACTAGATAAAAAAACCTTAATCCAACATTCAAGCATGGGGGTGGATCCGTCTTAGTACGGGGTTATGCTAAAGACTTTGGTAGTTTGCACTTTATTGATAGTATAATGAACCACAAACAGTACATCAACATTCTGAAAAATCACTTTCAATATGGTGCAAATAAAATGGGTCTTATCGACTACATTTTTAGTCAAGACAATGACCAGAAGCATACAGCTTGGAACACTAAAATGTGGCTGATTCACAATACACCAAAATAGATTGTAACAATTGTAACATTGAAAATATTTGAAATATATTGGAGCAAAACATTAAACAACATTCAATCCAGAACTTGTTTTGAAAGCTGCGTTAATAACAGAATGGGACAAAATTACTCATAATATAACCCAAAATCTAGTTAACTTCAATCCAACAAGATTGTCACACATTATTCTTATAAGTGGGCGAATACTTTTTAGCCCATTTACTGCCAAAATCAAAATTAAAAACTAGCCAAACATGCCGCGTTAGTCCATATGGCCTGACATGAAATCTCCTTTCATTAAAACTGTCAGGCCATATATACTGACTTTAAATATTGTTTAATAAGTTATTGTTTACAATTCATGTAAAAATATACTGGAAGTTGTTCTTGTTCTTGTTCTTGCTATTTGTTTTCCTTTTCATTCCTGTTCCAAATATGTAGTAAGAACAAAGGGAGTTGTACGCTGACACTTCGAAGTGTAGTTGTTAATGGATAGTGTCTCATTAATTAACGTGAATTAACCTAATTTTTGTAAACATGTTACCATCTTCATCCAAGCAGTGCTTAACAACTTAACAATTATTAACAATTTTAAAAGGTTCAGATAGTGAATGTGAAACGAAATCAAGAGATTCCTGCAGTTGGGAAGATTCGAAAAGTGAAGACGAAAGTTCAGACAGTAAAAAAAATTAATCAAATACGAGTACCAATTCAGAATTCGAAGCTGAATCTATGGTTTCCTTGGGGCCTTGTGCGGCAAATCAAAACAATTTCGCATTTAATGATAGCGAGTATTATCGTGGATTGTGTACTCCAAGCCGCAAGCCCTTAGATTACTATCAATTATTTATAACAGATAATATTATTGATTTGATGATAAAAGATACTAATAATAATGCTGCACAATATATTGAGAAGCATCAAATTAAGAGGAGCAGCCGAATAAAAACTTGAACTGATACTGATCGATTTGAAATGAAAAAATTTTTAGGAATCAAGTTGTCGATGGGGCTTGTACGGTTACCTGCAATAGAGCTGTACTGGTAGAAAAAATTTTAAAACTTTTGTATCAGAAATTATGCCACGAAATAGATTTCAACTTCTCCCTCGATTCTGGCACTTTTCAGACAATGAAGATTTTACAAGCAGTGACCGGCTTAGAATAGTAAGGCCTTTGATAAATATAGTGTGTAACAATTTCACGAAAATAAAAAATCCAGGTCAGAATTTTGTCATCGATGAATCAATGATTCCTTGACGAGGACATTTACTTTCCGCCAATATTTGCCCAGGAAGAAACATAAATTCGGCATTAAGGTTTTTAAATTATGTGGTGAATTTGTTTATTGTGGACGGTCTCTAGAAAATATTCAAAGTAAAGATAAGATCACTGATACAGTTATAAAAATAATAAGTCCATATCTTGTCTAAGGATGTCACTAATGCAAAACTAAAACGGAATAGAGTAAAAGCATTAGAAAATTCTCAAGGTGTTACGGCCATGAAGTGGAAAAATAAAAGGGATGTATACGTGATGAGTTCAAAATTTACAGCAGAGATGGTGAATACTGGTAAGCAAAATTTCAAAGGTGAACAAATTTTAAAACCACAGATGGTTTACGAATATAATAAAATAAAGGGAGGGATCGACTTAGCTGATCGTGTCGTCGTACCACTGCACTCTCCGTAAGGTAAGTCTGATAGATAGTAACATAAAATTGCTAATGACATGTTATTAATGCATAGCTGGTGCATAAAGCAGTAACTAGCAATAGAACTACGTTACTTGATTTTCGAACTCAACTTGTGAACACATTGAAGATTCTAATATGAATATAACAAAAGCGCGTAAAATATGTCATTATATAGAAAGCGCTGAAACCGAAGAAAAAAAAAAGCTAGCCTCAATCTATGGCTTAAATAACACAAGTAACATGCACCCTGTTAATGTTCTTAGGTTTCTTAGGCGATACTGCAATTCGTGCTACAAAAAGCTCGCGGAAAAATATGGTTAAGAATATGCCAGACGAAAAACTAAATTAGTGTAAACATATTGTAAGTCGTGTGAGGCAAAGCCTTTTCTATGTAACGGATGGGCTGAAAAGCCGTTTCTAAGAGAGGACAGTACTTGAATTAAATCCATACCAGTACCAGTTAGTACCAACCTTCAAAAGATACGTGTATAAATTTGACATCTGTCAGATGATTAATTCTCGATATATAGCGTTGTAAGTGAACCAACTTTTGTTATTGTAAAAAAAAAAAATGGATTCAGAGCAATTTCGTGTGTTGATTCAATTGCTTTGCATCATTGCATCGTTGCTTTTTTATGGGAAAATATGCAGCCGATGCAAAGAAACGTCTTGATAAGTGTTACCCGGACTCTGCACCAGCCGAACGAACCATTCGCAAGTGGATTCATACAAGCATCGAAGATGATGCACGCAGTGGTCGTCCAAAAGAGGCTGTTTCAGATGAAAACATCAAACAAGTCCACAAAATGATTACGAATGACCGTAAAGTGAAGTTGATCGAGATAGCTGTGGCTCTGAAGATATCAAAAGATCGTGTTGGATATATCATACACGAAAATTTGGACATGCGAAAGCTCTGTTCAAAGTGGGTGCCGCGTTTGCTCACAGTCGACCAAAAACAACGTGTTGATGATTCAGAGGAGTGTTTAAAGCTGACAATGGATGAAACTTGGCTCCATCACTTCACACCAGAGTCAAGTCGGCAGTCAGATGAGTGGCGAGCAGTCGACGAACCTCGTCCAAAACGACTAAAAACTCAACAGTCGGCTGGCAAGGTTATGGAATCCGTATTTTGGGATACACATGGAACAATTTTCATCGACTATCTCCAAACGGGGCAGACTATCAACAGCGACTATTACATTGCGTTGTTGGAGCGTTTGAAGAACGAAATCGCAGAAAAACGGCCTCATTTTAAGAAAAATAAATTGCTGTTTCATCAAGACAATGCACCGTGTCACAAGTCGATGAAAACGATTGCAAAATTGAAATAATTCGGCTAAGAATTGCTTCCCCACGCACAGTGTTCTCCAGATTTGGCCTTCAGCGACTATTTTCTGTTCGCAGACCTCAAAAGAATGCTCCCCGGAAAGAGATTTAGGACCGATGAAGAAGTAATCGCCGAAACAGAGGCCTATTTTGAGGCTAAGCCGAAATCGTACTACAAAACTGGTATCGAAGGATTGAAAACTCGTTTCAATCAGTGTATCGCCCTCGAAGGCAACTATATTGATAAATATTTTGCAAAAACTTTGTGTTTTACTATAAAACGGCACTGACTTCTCAGCCCATGTGTTATACCCTGTTTTGAGGGTATATGATTTTTTTTTTTTTTTTTTTTTTTTTTAATTTCAAATATTTTTCGTCGTTATGAACTGACGATAACACTTTTAAATACCAAAAACGATATCTCAGGCCTATGGACCTAGTAATACATATATTCTCTACCTGTTATAAGCTTGTATCATGATCAAAATTTCAATTTGTAAAATTATTTGCATTATATTAGTCTGGCAAATTACATGCGCAACGTCGTTAGACACCTTGACAATAGCAGCATGGCAAGTGTTAATCCATATGGTCTGACATGGCAGTGAATGAGTTAGACATATAACTGCGAAATACAATACATTTAATTTATTTTGTTAAATCATGACATTCGTTTTTTTTTTTTTTTTTTTTGCGTATACATATACATATATTTATGTACAGTAAAAATATACATTTGAAAATTTTGAATCTGGTATGAAAAAATGAGGGGAGCAAATTTTGTCACTTTCTTGCTCCGGAGCACAAACAGAAAATTTTTGCCAGCCCAATCGAAAACGCCATGAGTTCATCATAAAATTTAATATCACATACAAATATCTACGAGATAAAATTTCAGTCTATGTCGGTTGGTGAGCAAATTTAATTTATTTTGAAAAAATGTTGGCGGGATATGTCAAATGTTTGACATCTCTGAAAATTCATTGCAGAATCATCGCAAACGAAGAAAAGTGTTTTATATCCGCTAAGTATCTATAAATCAGCATATGGTGTTTCCGATTGGTGCCTCTCCGTAAGTCGGTTAATTTGGACTCCGATGGAACATTAGAAACTTCACTCGATTACTCGAAAACAAAAATTTGGTTTGACAAATATTATCTGGTGTTTATATTTATAGGTTTAAATGCATTCTGACATATTAGAATCCAGAAGAGAAATTTTACATCTAAAATAAAAATTGGAAGCAAAATTTTGCTTCTGAAAAAGTAAGGAGTGCCAAACGTACAATTTTATGCTTTTTTCTCCCTCCGCAGTGCAAAAAGATGGTTTCTGTTGGCTAATCGAAAACTCATTCAAAGTATTAAACTATATTATTGTTGTAACTTACACGCAGATTATTTTTTAGCGGATAGCAGATGTCAAAAATTTATATATTCCAACACAAAATTTGGAAGAAATTTTGCTACTGATATTAAAACCAGAATCAAACCATTACTTAATAAGGTGAGTAAAGGCCAATGGAACATTTTACGAATATGTTTTCTCTTCGGAGTGCATATAAGGATTCTGGAAAAAGCTATTTTACATATACTATACTATTTTACTTTGAAGCTTTTGTTAGTTACTATATGCAATTCTCTGTAAGGAAAGATTTCTTTTTCGCAAACGACGTTAGACAAAAAAAATTGTATAACCAGTTACCTAATGCACAATAGGTTTTTCTAATTAAACACTAGATAGGTAAGCTAAAGAAAAATTTAACATTTTTGGGTAATAGCAGCTTTCACAGAATATCTAAATAAATGTAAGAAAACAGCTTACATTAACCTTTCTTTCACCGACTATATACTGCTGGTATAAAATATATTAGAAATAATAAACAAAAGACATTACATGTCTAAAGTTATAAGTTAAATAAACTGATACAAATTCTTACAACCAAAAGGCATAGATAAACTAACTTGGATGGAAAACTCTACTAAATACTTTTGCAAACCTTTAACTATTCCACAGAAGACTGCCGGTGAAAGGCCAACCCATTGTACATCTCTATACCTGCCAGAACTTGCTAGAATGAGAGTAAATTACAATTAAAATTGCTTAAATGAGAGCGACTTACATGTGTGTAATGTGGGTGAGGCTTTTTTGAGTAAAATGGTCGAGCTTTGTGCAAAATGGGAAAGAAACTGCTATTGATGACAATTAACACGATTAATTTTGATCAGAGGAAAGCGGATGTTGAATTTCCAATACCTGGAATTTATGCCAAGAAGTACATAGAGGTGGTTTGCTATTATCTTCCAATTATTTGACACGGGAATCATGTCATTACACTTTATTCAAAAAAAGGCCGCGTTCAGGGTTACAGGGATTAATGATAGACATTTCTATTGCCCAAAATAACCCTTCTCATTTTAATCCGATACAAAATATGACTTAAACTGTTCCCGTTTCTCATTTTTTCAGGAGCAAGATTTTGTATCAGAATGTACCAAAGCATATAAATAAAACGTTAAATATAATTGTGTGTCAAACCAGATTTTTGTTTTCGGGCAATCGACTGCGTGTCTTTCAGTCAGTGTGCAGTCTTTCATAATTTTATAGCTTTTAACTAAGTCAATCGGTCTTCTGCCTACGTACCCAACAAAGAAATTGTGAAAATAAAACTTCATATTTAACCAATGCATGTAAAAATGTTAACAACTATAGCTATCCTTATGAAAGTAAGAATTGAAAGTAAGTATTTAACTACGCCATAGGTGAATATGCAAATAAAAACTGCAGTTGCAGGAAAATTTGCCGTTCAGTGTGTTGGGTTTGACTAAAACTTTAGTCCCTAAAATCCCGAACGCAAATTAAATTAATATACGTTTTAAAGTTAAATTACAAAATAACCATAATTACTTCAAGTAAAACATATTAAACAGAGTGAAACCTATTAGAATTAAGCGAAACATATTTAATTAATCTTACCGTATGAAGTTTAGTTAAAGCATCTCAAACTCTGAACATTTCAAAATGCCCTACCTTTGTTCAGGCGTATCAACAAACCCCATAATCGAATTTCGAAATTCTTCGAACTAAACCCAGCAAACCCACCAAATCCCCCCATTAGAAATTCTCCTTTAAATGGCAACCCTTCGAACTCCCAAGGTGGCAGCACAACCGATCAGAATCTAAATAACTCGTTTCAATGCACAACGTCTTACATGAGGGGGGGGAAGCCGAGAGGTTGGTTCAACTCAATCTTAAGATACCCTCATCGGGAATGATATCATCCATTGTCCAAAATTGTCTAAACCCCAAACAATAGGAAGCTGAATTTGGTAACGACAGCGGATCGATACCCGATCCCCGAAATAAATGGGGTCCTCTCCCAATTTGGCAAGAATTCTTACTTTACATACTTTACAGTGCTTGACCTCAAGAGCTGGTTTCATCAGATTCCCCTAAAAGAATCTGATATCGAATGTAAAGGCAATTTCTCGCAACCGAAGACGTTGAAGGGTTCCTTCCTTGGCCTATCAGGCTATTACCGTTGATCCGTTTGGGATTATGCAAAAATTGCACAGCCTCTGTCATCTCTGTTCAGAGGAGAAAGTCATGTTTCCAAAAACATTTCTAGCAAAAAGCTAAAGGCTGTGGAGGCCTTCAATAAAATTAAAAGTTCATTAGTTTCACGGGACACTATGTCGCGTATCATAATTTCGACAGGCCATACCGTGCATTTGGATATTTTGTCCACCTAAAAGTATTTAGTATTCACAGCAGTAGATAAGTTTACTAAATTTGCCATCTGTAAGGATATTAAGTCAAAAATAATTGTCAAACAATGTCTATAACAAAGGAGACAAATTGACTTAATTTTTGGTAGAATAGTCAATTCCGAACCAGAGGATTACGAGAAAACACGATTGAACAATATCGAAAAACACATACAGAAACAGCAAAAAAAAAAAAAAATAAATAAATAAATAAAATACCACAATAGGAAAAGATTCGGAATTAAAGATTACACCCAAAGAAATAGTTGAGGAAAATCTCAAGACCTCAGATAAAACGAAATCAGGAAAAATGGTCCATAAGAGCCACATACGAAACTAGGACAGAAAGCCTCTTTTAAGATTAACTATTCCCATTTTTTGTCTTTCTCTTTTAGGACGTGCATCGTAGGCTTTTAAGCCAATGTTCAAATTCTGGACTACCTTCACTCCCAAATTTTCGCGGTTAAAACAGGTACAACTAAGGTAAAGACTGGCAATCTGAAAATAAAACACCACATTGATTTGGAAATATACTAGCACTAACAATCCAATACAATATAAGCACCAGCCATCACACATACCCCTTCCATTCCCAAGAAGTATCCCATAACCGAAACCTACTTATCTCTAAATTTTATAGCAAGCGCATGGAAGCGAATTGCAAGAAATTATTAAGAAGAAAATAAATAAAATACTCAAAAACAATAAAGACCAAGTTCTTATAAATAAAGTCTCAACAGATAAGATTAACAAACTAAGTTATGTTACAAATAAGATACTAAAACAGCTATGAAGAACATGCAGTAATACATTTAAGGATATTATAGTGACAGACATTAGGTACATGATAAATTAAAATTAATTAAAAAAGAATTACTAAATGGTGAATACGCCATACATTGGGCAAAAAATAATATTAAAAATTCTTACATTATATTCGTGAATGAAATAAATCTAGTTAAGGACATGATATTAAAGGAAAATATTCCATATAATAATTTGGACGAAACATTAGAATTCGCAGAAGTAAAAATAGCAGATACCAGTAACTGAATAATTTATATTGTAAGCTTACTTTTATCTAATACAAAATCTTGTAAGAAAATATTATTAAGACCATTAAAAATAAGAGACCGGTATAAACAATTTACCATATAAAAATACCATATTTTAAAATGTCCAAATGTTCAAAGGTGAACAAATTTTCAAACCATAGATGGTTAACGAATATGCTGTTGTTAATGCATAGCTGGTGCATAAAGCAGTAACTAGCAATTTAACTACGTTATTTGATTTTCGAACTCAACTTGTGAACCAATTATTACACATTGACGATTCTAATACGAATATAACAAAAGCGAGTAAGAAATGTCATTATATAGAGGAAAGCGCTGAAACCGAAAAAAAAAGTAGGTAACCTCAATCTATGGCTTAAACAACACAAATAACATGCACCCTGTTAATATTTTTAGGTCTCTTAGGCGATACTGCAATTCGTGCTACAAAAAGCTCGCGGAAAATATGGTCGAGAATATGCTAAACGAAACACTAAATTGGTTTCAACATATTGTAAGTCGTTTGAGACAAAGCCTTTTCTATGTATACCCTGTTTTGAGAAAGTCCACAAGTGATTTTTTTTTTAATTTCAAATTTCTTTCGTTAAATAAACTAATATTCAAAATATTTGCAGAATTTTAATGTCAGTCATTATGATGTGACGATAAGACTTTCAAATACCAAAAACGATATGTCAGGCTTATGGACCTAGTAATTCATATATTCTCTACCTGTTATAAGCTTGTATCATGATCAAAATTTCAATTTGTAAGAGTATTTGCATTATATTAGTCTGACAAGTAATTTGCCACGTCATTAGACACCTTGACCTTGACAATAGCAACAGAGCAAGTGTCAATCCATATGGTCTGACATGGCAGTGAATGGGTTAGACATCCCAGTTTTTTTTTTGCGTATACAAATACATACATATGTACAGTAAAAATTTACATTTGAAAATTTTGAATCTGGTATAACAAATGAGGGTAGCAAGATTTGTCACTTTTGGTCGAAAATATGCCAGACGAAAAATTAAATTAGTTTCAACATATTGTAAGTCGTTTGAGACAAAGCCTTTTCTATATATACCCTGTTTTGCGAAAGTCCACAAGTGATTTTTTTTTTAATTTCAAATATCTTTCGTCAAATAATCTAACATTCAAAATATTTGCAGAATTTTAATGTCAGTCATTATGAACTGACGATAAGACTTTCAAATACCAAAAACGATATGTCAGGCCTATGGACCTAGTAATTCATATATTCTCTACATGTTATAAGCTTGTATCATGATCAAAATTTCAATTTGTAAAAATATTTGCATTATATAAGTCTGGAAAATTACATGCACAAGTCGTTAGACACCTTGACCTTGACAATATCAACATGGCAAGTGTCAATCTATATGGTCTGACATGGCAGTGAATGGGTTAGACATATAACTGCGAAATACTTTTAATTTATTTTGTTAAATCGTGTGACATCCCAGTTTTTTTTTTTTTGCGTATGCATATACATATATTTATATACAGTAAAAATTTTGAATCTGGTATAAAAAATGAGGGTAGCAAGTTTTGTCACTTTTTTGCTCCGGAGCACAAACAGAAAACTTTTGCCAGCCCAATCGAAAACGCCACGAGTTCATCATAAAATTTGATTTCACATACACATATCTACAAGGTTCAATTTCAGTCTATCTGTCGGTTGGTGAACAAATTTAATTTATTTTGAAAAAATGTTGGCGGGATATGTCAAATATTTGACATCTCTAAAAATGCATTGCAGACTCATCG
The DNA here is from genome assembly GCA_907269105.1 of Volucella inanis. Taxonomy (NCBI): domain Eukaryota; kingdom Metazoa; phylum Arthropoda; class Insecta; order Diptera; family Syrphidae; genus Volucella; species Volucella inanis. The sequence goes on along the minus strand of OU026153.1, from coordinate 86,994,906 downwards.
CAAACGAAGAAAATAGTATGTTTTATATCCGCTAAGTAGCTGGCGTATGTATAAATTGACATATGGTGTTTTCAGTTGGTGCCTCTCCGTAAGTTGGTCAATTTGGACTCCGATGGAACATTAGAAACTTTAGTCGTTTACTCGAAAACAAAAATTTGGTTTGACAAATATTATCTGGTGTTTATATTAATAGATTTAAGTGCATTGTGACATATTAGAATCCAAAAGAGAAATTTTACATCTAAAAAGAAAATCGGAAGCACTGACCGGTGAAAAGCCAACCCATTGTACAAAACTGCTAGAATGAGAACGACTTACACGTGTGAAATGTGGATGAGGTTTTTTTGAGTGAAATGGTCGAGCTTTGTGCAAGATGGGAAAGAAACTGCTTTTGATGACAATTCACACGATTCTCAGACAGGTGCTTAGATCTCACGCTTAATTTTGATCAGAAGAAAGCGGATTTTGAATGTCCAATATCTGGAATTTATGCCAAGAAGTACATAGAGGTGGTTTGCTATTATCTTCCAATTATTTGATACAAGAATCAGGGTTACAGGGATTAGTTATGGAGTTTTCTATTGCCCAACATAACCCTTCGTTTTGCAATCCGAAGAAAAAAAATGACATAAAACTGTTCCCTTTTCTCATTTTTTCAGGAGCAAGATTTTATATCAGAATGTACCAAAGCATATAAATAAAACGTTAAATAGTATTGTGTGTCAAACTAGATTTTTGTTTTCGAGCAATCGACTGCGTTTGACTTCGAATTGCAATCTTTCACAATTTTATAGTTTTTAAATCAATAAATCGGTCTTCTGCCTTCGTACCAAACAAAGAAATTGTGAAAATAAAACTTTATATTTAACCAATGCATGTAAAAATGTTAACAGCTATAGACATCCTTATAAAAGTAAGAATTGAAAGTAAGCATTGAACTATGACATAGGTGAATATGCAAATGTAAACTGCAGTTGCAGGAAATTTTGCCGTTCAGTGTGTTGGGTTTGACTAAAATTTTAGTCCATAGAATTCTGAACGAGCTTAATATAGGGTTGTCTAATAACGACTTGACAACTTTTTTTTTTTTAAATAAAAGGCAAACCATTTAAGACATTTCAAAAACTTTATTATTGGCTTGAAGTACAATCAAAACAATTATGAATGAAACTCGACTTCGTTCATATGGCCACCGCGGGCACATTTGCAGCGGTCGATTGGACCCAATTTTCAACGACTCGGCCAAACCCTTCGGCCGAAACAGCCGCTATTTCGCGGTGTTAGCTCTGAGCTCTTCCAACGTCGTCGGCGTGTTGGCATATGCCAATTACTTGACGTAGCCCCACAGAAAATAGTCAAGCGGCGTTAAATCGCACGAACGATGTGGCCAATCGACTGGCTCGTGTCTTGATATAACACGCTCACCATACTTACTCTTCAATAAATCGATTGTATTGTGTGCTGTGTGGCTTGTGGCGCTATACTGTTGAAATCACATGTCGTCTAAGTCCATATCTTCCAATTCGGGCCAAATATAATCGGTGATCATGACGCGATAACGCTGACCATTGACAGTAACATGAGGATCGTTATCGTCGACGAAAAAATATGGCCCAATAGCGCCGCCGGCATGCAAACCGCACCAAACAGTTATTTTTTGTGGATGAAGTGGTGATTCATGAAGCACATGTGGGTTTTCACCCGACCAAAAATGCATATTTTGCTTATTGACGACTCCGAATAACTGTAGAAAATTTTTATAATTTGCAGACGTTGCTCGTTAGTGTACTTTGCCATGATGAAATCCCACGAAGTATCTCTTACCCGAAACGTACTTATCTCTAAAATTTATAGCAAGCGCATGGAAGCGGATTGCAGGAAATCCCGACCATGACGACTTTAACATTATTAAAAAGAAAATAAATAAAATACTCAAAAACAATAAAGACCAAGTTGTTATATATAAAGTCTCAACAGACAAGATCAAAAATTAAGTTATGTTACATATAAGATACTAAAAGAACCATGAAATACATGCAGTAGTACATTTAAGCATATTATAGTGACAGACATTAAGTACATGGTAAATTAAAATTAATTAAAAAAGAATTACTAAATGGTGAATACGTCATACATTGGGCAAAAAATAATATTAAAAATTCTTACATTATATTCGTGAATGAAATAAATCTAGTTAAGGACATGATATTAAAGGAAAATATTCCATATAATAATTTAGACGAAACATTAGAATTCGCAGAAGTAAAAATTGCAGATACCAGTAACTGAATAATTTATATTGTAAGCTTACTTTTATCTAATACAAAATCTTGTAAGAAAATATTATTAAGACCATTAAAAATAAGAGACCGGTATAAACAATTTACCATATAAAAATACCATATTTTAAAATGTCCAAATGTTCAAAGGTGAACAAATTTTCAAACCATAGATGGTTAACGAATATAATAAAATAAAGGGAGGGATCGACTTAGCTGATCGTGTCGTCGTACCACTGCACTCTCCGTAAGTCTGATAGATGGTACCATAAAATTGCTAATGACATGTTATTTGAAACTGCTGTTGTTAATGCATAGCTGGTGCATAAAGCAGTAACTAGCAATTTAACTACGTCATTTCATATTCGAACTCAACTTGTGAACCAATTATTACACATTGACGATTCGAATACGAATATAACAAAAGCGATTTAAATATGTCATTTTATAGAGGAAAATGCTGAAACCGAAAAAAAATAGGTAACCTCAATCTATGGCTTAAACAACACAAATAACATGCACCCTGTTAATATTTTTAGGTCTCTTAGGCGATACTGCAATTCTTGCTACAAAAAGCTCGCGGAAAAATATGGTCGAAAATATGCCAGACGAAAAATTAAATTAGTTTCAACATATTGTAAGTCGTTTGAGACAAAGCCTTTTCTATGTATACCGTTTTGAGAAAGTCCACAAATGATTTTATTTTATTTTATTTTATTTTTTTTTTAATTTCAAATATCTTTCGTCAAATAAACTAACATTCAAACTATTTGCAGAATTTTAATGTCAGTCGTTATGAACTGACGATAATACTTTTAAATACCAAAAACGATATGTCAGGCCTATGGGCCTAGTAATTCATATATTCTCTACCTGTTATAAGCTTGTATCATGATCAAAAATTCAATTTGTAAAAATATTTGCATTATATTATTCTCGAAAATTACATGCGCAAGTCGTTAGACACCTTGACCTTGACAATATCAACATGGCAAGTGTCAATCTATATGGTCTGACATGGCAGTGAATGGGTTAGACACATAACTGCGAAATACTTTTAATTTATTTTGTTAAATCGTGTGACATCCCAGTTTTTTTTTTGCGTATGCATATACATATATTTATGTACAGTAAAAATTTTGAATCTGGTATAAAAAATGAGGGTAGCAAGTTTTGTCACTTTTTTGCTCCGGAGCACAAACAGAAAACTTTTGCCAGCCCAATCGAAAACGCCACGAGTTCAGCATAAAATTTGATTTAACATACACATATCTACAAGGTTCAATTTCAGTCTATCTGTCGGTTGGTGAACAAATTTAATTTATTTTGAAAAAATGTTGGCGGGATATGTCAAATATTTGACATCTCTAAAAATGCATTGCAGACTCATCGCAAACGAAGAAAATAGTATGTTTTATATCCGCTAAGTAGATAGCGTATGTATAAATTGGCATATGGTGTTTTCAGTTGGTGCCTGTCCGTAAGTTGGTCAATTTGGACTCCGATGGAACATTAGAAACTTTAGTCGTTTACTCGAAAACAAAAATTTGGTTTGAAAAATATTATCTGGTGTTTATATTTATAGATTTAAGTGCATTGTGACATAATAGAATCCAGAAGAGAAATTTTACATATAAAGTGAAAATCGGAAGCATTGACCGGTGAAAAACCAACCCATTGTATATCTCTATACCTGCCAGAACTTGCCAGATTGAGAGTAAATTACAAATAAAACTGCTAGAATGAGAGCGACTTACACGTCTGAAATGTGGATTAGGTTTTTTTGAGTTAAATGGTAGAGCTTTGAGCAAAATGGGAAACTGCTATTAATAACAAACCACACGATTCACAGACAGGTTCTTAGTTCTCACGCTTAATTTCGATCAGAGGAAAGTGGATTTTGAGTTTCTAATATCTGGAATTTATGCCAAGAAGTATATAGAGGTGGTTTGCTATTATCTTCCAATTATTTGATACTCGAATCATATCCTTCCACTTTATTCAAAAAAAGGGCGTGTTCATGGTTAGAGGAATTATTTATGGAGTTTTCTATAGCCCAAAATAACTCTCCTTTTTACAATCCAAAGAATATATATAACATAAAACTGTTCCCTTTTCTCATTTTTTCAGGAACAAGATTTTATATCAGAATGTACCAAAGCATATAAATAAAACGTTAAATAGTATTGTGTGTCAAACTAGATTTTTTTTTTCGAAAAATCGACTGCGTTTGACTTCGAATTGCAGTCTTTCACAATTTTATAGTTTTTAACTCATTAAATCGATCTTCTGCCTCCGTACCAAACAAAGAAATTGTGAAAACAAAACATCATATTTAACCAATGCATGTAAAAATGTTAACAACTATAGCTATCCTTATAAAAGTAAGAATTGAAAGTAAGTATTTAACTATGACATAGGTGAATATGCAAATGTAAACTGCAGTTGCAGGTGTTGGGTTTGACTAAAATTTCAGTCCCTAGAATCCTTAACGCGCTTAATATAATTCGCATAAGAATTAGTATGATATAGATTCAAAATTTTGTACTGCGTAGTCTCTAACTTAAGTAAGAACCATAATCAACTATTTCCAGCATATGCACGCATATGCAAATGTCCGATTACACAAGAACTGAGACAACACATAATAAACCCAGAGTTGATTTGTTAGGTTCTCCTTCACTTTTGGAAACATAAGCAAACATAAGTGAGAGCGAACCCAGTCGCTCATTGCAAATGAAAATTTGATGACAGTTTGTTCATCACCTTATTGAAAATTTAAGGAGAAATACGTGCATATTCGACAATGAAGATGCATCTTACTTTAACAGGATAATAAAGGAAAAGGCATGCATGGGAGATTGTATCAAAGGAAACGCGCAAGATATAATGTTATTACATTTTCAAAATTTTGTTTCGAATTTCGTGTTTTATTTTCATTTAGCTACAGAATGTAAAAATAAGTGAAACGCGCTTAGGGAAATATTTTTACGGAAGTAAAAATATAACCATAACATTCCTTCCAGTAGCGGAGCTGGAGCGCAAATGGATTAAGAGTTATTCGAGGAGCTGATCTTACTAAAGAAATTTTATGTTTTATGTTACAAAAAGCTCGCGGAAAAATATGGTCGAGAATATGCCAGACGGAAAACTAAATTAGTTTCAACATATTGTAAGTCGTGTGAGGCAAAGTCTTTTATATGTAACGGATGGGCTGAAAAGCCGTTTCTAACAGAGGACACTACTTGAATTAAATCCATACCAGTACCAGTTAGTACCAACCTTCAAAAGATACGTGTATAAATTTGACAGCTGTCGAATGATTAGTTCTCGAGATATAGCGTTGAGTTAAGCAACTTTTGTTATTGTGAAAAAAAAAAATGGATTCAAAGCAATTTCGTGTGTTGATTTATCATTGCTTTTTGATGGGAAAATATGCAGCCGATGCAAAGAAATGCCTTGATAAGTGTTACCCGGACTCTGCACCAGCCGAACGAACCATTCGCAAGTGGATTGAAAAAATTAAAAAAAATTAAAAAAAAAAAATTACAAGCACCGAAGATGATGCACGCAGTGGACGTCCAAAAGAAACTTTCAGATGAAAACATCAAAAAAGTCCACAAAATGATTACGAATGACCGTAAAGTGAAGTTGATCGAGATAGCTGTGGCTCTGAAGATATCAAAAGTACGTGTTGGATATATCATACACGAAAATTTGGACATGCGAAAGCTCTGTTCAAAGTGGGTGCCGCGTTTGCTCACAGTCGACCAAAAACAACATGTTGATGATTCAGAGGAGTGTTTAAAGCTGACAATGGATGAAACTTGGTTCCATCACTTCACACCAGAGTCAAGTTGGCAGTCAGATGAGTGGTGAGCAGTCGACGAACCTCGTCCAAAACGACCAAAAACTCAACAGTCGGCTGGCAAGGTTATGGGATCCGTAGTTTGGGATACACATGGAATAATTTTCATCGACTATGTCTAAAAGGGGCAGACTATTAACAGCGAATATTACATTGCGTTGTTGGAGCGTTTGAAGAACGAAATCGCAGAAAAACGGCCGCATTTGAAGACAAAGAAAGTGCTGTTTCATCAGGACAATGCACCGTGTCACAAGTCGATGAAAACGATTGCAAAAATGAAATAATTCGGCTAAGAATTGCTTCCCCACGCACAGTGTTCTCCAGATTTGGCCTCCAGCGACTATTTCCTGTTCGCAGACTTAAAAAAAATGCTCGCCGACAAGAGACCGATGAAGAAGTAATCGCCGAAACAGAGGCCTATTTTGAGGCTTAACGGAAATCGTACTACGAAACTGTTATCGAAAGATTGAAAAATCGTTTCAATCAGTATATCGCCCTCGAAGGCAAGGCAACTACATTGATAAATAAAGTTGAATTTTGCAAAAACTTTGTGTTTTACTATAAAACGGCAGACTTTTCAGCCCATGTGTTATACCCTGTTTTGGGGAAGTAAACAAATGATTATTTTCTTTTTTTTTTTAATTTCAAATATCTTTCGTCATTATGAACTGACGATAACACTTTTAAATACAAAAAACGATATGTCAGGCCTATGGACCTAGTAATACATATATTCTCTACCTGTAATAAGCTTGTATCATGATCAAAATTTCAATTTGTAAAAATATTTGCATTATATTATTTTGGCAAATTACATGCGCACGTCGTTAGACACATAGCAGCATGGCAAGTGTCAATCCATATGGTCTGACATGGCAGTGAATGGGTTAGACATATAACTGCGAAATACAATACATTTAATTTATTTTGTAAATCATGTGACATCCCAGTTTTTTTTTTTTTTTTTTTTTGCGTATACATATATTTATGTATAGTAAAAATATACATTTGAAAATTTTGAATCTGGTATGACAAAATGAGGGGAGCAAGTTTGTCACTTTTTTGCTCCGTAGCACAAACAGAAAACTTTTGCCAGCCCAATCGAAAACGCCATGAGTTCGTCATAAAATTTAATATCACATACACATATCTACAAGGTTCAATTTCAGTCTATCTGTCGTTTGGTGAACAAATTTATTTTGAAAAAATGTTGTCAGGATATGTCAAATGTTTGACATCTCTGAAAATTCATTGCAGACTCATCGCAAACGAAGAAAATAGTATGTTTTGTATCCGTTAAGTAGACAGCGTATGTATAAATTGGCATATGGTGTTTTCGATTGGTGCCTCTCCGTAAGTTGTTAAAATTGAACTCCGATGGAACATTAGAAACTTCAGTCGTTTACTCGAAAACAAAAATTTGGTTTGACAAATATTATCTGGTGTTTATATTTATAGATTTAAGTGCATTGTGACATAATAGAATCCAGAAGAGAAATTTTACATATAAAGTGAAAATCGGAAGCATTTACCGGTGAAAAGCCAACCCATTGTACATCTCTATACCTGACAGAACTTGCTAGAATGAGAGCTACTTACACGCGTGTAATGCGGATGAGGTTTTTTTGTGTAAAATGGTCGAGCTTTGTGAAAAATGGGAAGGAAACTGCTATTGATGACAATTCACACGATTCACTGACAGGTTCTTAGTTCTCACGCTTAGTTTTGATCAGAGGAAAGCGGATTTTGGTTTTCCAATATCTGGAATTTATGCCAAGAAGTATATAGAGGTGTATATACACTCTGTACATACTATATATCAGGTATATTTGATACGGGAATCATATCCTTCCACTTTATTCAAAAAACGGACGCGTTCAGGGTTACAGGGATTAGTTATGGAGTTTTCTATGGTCCAACATACCCAATCCAAAGAAAAAAAATAGCATAAAACTGTTCGCTTTTCTCATTTTTTCAGGAGCAAGATTTTATATCAGAATGTACCAAAGCATATAAATAAAACGTTAAATAGTATTGTGTGTCAAATTAGATATTTGTTTTCGAGCAATCGACTGCGTTTGACTTCGTATTGCAGTCTTTCACAATTTTATAGTTTTTAACTCAATAAATCGGTCTTCTGCCTGTGTAACAAACAAAGAAATTGTGAAAATAAAACTTTATATCTAACAAATGCACGTAAAAATGTTAACAACTATGGCTATCCTTATAAAAGTAAGAATTGAAAGTAAGCATTTAACTATGACATAGGTGAATATGAAATGTAAACTGCAGTTGCAAAAAATTTCGCCGTTCAGTGTGTTGGGTTTGACTAAAATTTCAGTCCCTATATTTCTGAACGCGCTTAATATAGGCTTTTCTAAGAATGACTTGATAACTTTTTCCTTTTAAATAAAAGGCAAACCATTTGAGATATTTCAAAAATTCTATTATTGGCTTCAAGTACAATGAAAACATTTATGAATGAATCTCGACGTCGTTCATATGACCACCGCGGGCACGTTTTCAGCAGTCGATTCGTTGGACCCGATTTCCAACGACTCGGCTACACCCTTGGGCCGAAACAGCCGTTATTTGGCGTTCAATGTTGGCTCTGGCATAAGCCAATGACTTGACGTAGCACCACAGAAAACTGTCAAGCGGCGATAAATCACACGAACGAGGCGGCCAATCGACTGGCCTATGTCTTGAGATAACACGCTCACCCTTCTTACTCTTCAATAAATCGATTGTAGCGTGTGCTGTGGCTTGTGGCCCAATCCTGTTGAAAACACGTCGTCCAAGTCCATATCTTCCAATTCCAGCCAAAAATAATCGGTGATCATGGAGCGATAACGCTGACCATTCACAGCAACGTGAATATTTTATATTTTATATTATTATATTTTTTGCGGATGAAGTGATGATTCATGAAGAACATGTGGGTTTTCACCCGACCAATAACGCATATTTTCCTTATTGACGAACACATTGAGCCAAAAATGAGCTTCGTCACTGAAGATGATTTTGCGACTCAGAATATCTGTAGAAAATTTTTATAATATGCAGACGTTGCTCAATAGCGTACCTACTTATCTCTAAATTTTATAGCAAGCGCATGGAAGCGGATTGCAGGAAATCCTGACCATGACGACTTCAACATTATTAAAAAGAAAATAAATAAAATATTCAAAAACAATAAAGACCAAGTCGTTATAAATAAAGCCTCAACAGACAAGATTAACAAATTAAGTTATGTTGCAAATAAGATACTAAAAGAACTATGAAATACATGCAGTAATACATTTAAGGATATTATAGTGACAGACATTATGTACATGGTAAATTAGAATTAATTAAAAAAGAATTACTAAATGGTGAATACGCCATACATTGGGAGAAAAATAATATTAAAAACTCTTACATTCTATTTGTGAATGAAATAAATCTAGTTAAGGACATGATAATAAAGGAAAATATTCCAGTAACCAGTAACTGAATTCATATTGTAAGCTTACGTTTATCTAACACAGAATCTTGTAAGAAAATATTATTAAGACCAATCAAAAAAAAGAGACCGGTATAAACAAATTACCATATAAAAATACCATATTTTAAAATGTCCAAATGTTCAAAGGTGAACAAATTTTCAAACCACAGATTGTTAACGAATATAATAAAATAAAGGGCGGGATCGACTTAGCTGATTGTGTCGTCGTACCGCTGCACTTTCCGTAGGTCTGATAGATGGTACCATAAAATTGCCAATGACATGTTATTTGGAACTGCTGTTGTTAATGCATAGCTGGTGCATAAAGCAGTAACACGTTGAAGATTCTAATACGAATATAACAAAAGGGAGTAAAAAATGTCATTATATAGAGGAAAGCGCTGAAACCGAAAAAAAAAAACAATAGGTAACCTCAATCTATGGCTTAAACAACACAAATAACATGCACCCTGTTAATATTTTTGGGTCTTTTAGGCGATACTGCAATTCGTGCTACAAAAAGCTCGCGGGAAAATATGGTCAAAAATATGCCAGAAGAAAAACTAAATTAGTTTCAACATATTGTAAGTCGTTTGAGACAAAGCCTTTTCGATGTACACCCTGTTTTGAGAAAGTCCACAAATGATTTTTTTTTTTTTTTAATTTTAAATATCTTTTGTCAAATAAGCTAACATTCAAAATATTTGCAGAATTTTAATGTCAGTTATTATGAACTGACGATAAGACTTTTAAATACCAAAAACGATATGTCAGGCCTATGGACCTAGTAATTCATATATTCTCTTCCTGTTATAAGCTTGTATCATGATCAAAATTTCAATTTGTAAAAATATTTGGATTATATTAGTCTGGCAAATTACATGCGCACGTCCTTAGACACTTTGACAACAGCAGCATGGCAAGTGTCCATCCATATGGTCTAACATGGCAGTGAATGGGGTAGACATATAACTGCAAAATACAATACATTTAATTTATTTTTTTAAATCATGTAACATCCCAGTTTTTTCTTTCGTATACATATACATATATTTATGTACAGTAAAAATATACATTTGAAAATTTTGAAACTGGTATGAAAAAATGAGGGTTGCAAGTTTTGTCACTTTTTTGCTCCGGAGCGCATATAGAAACCATTTCCATTATATCCGCTAAGTAGATATCGTATGTATAAATTGGCATATGGTGTTTTCGATTGGTGACTCTTCGTAAGTTGGTCAATTTGGACTCCGATGGAACATTAGAAACTTCAGTCGATTACTCGAAAACAAAAATTTGGTTTGACAAATATTATCTGGTGTTTATATTTATAAGTTTAAGTGCATTCTGACATATTAGAATCCAAAAGAGAAATCGTGCATCTAAAATGAAAATCGAAAGCATTGGCCGGTGAAAAGCCAACCCATTGTATATCTCTATACCTGCCACAACTTGCTAGAATGAGAGTAAATTACGAATAAAATTGCTAGATTGAGAGCGACTTACACGTGTGAAATGTGGATGAGGTTTCTTTGAGTAAAATGGTCGAGCTTTGTGCAAAATGGGAGAGAAACTGCTATTGATGGCAACTCACACGATTCACAGACAGGTTCTTAGTTCTCACGCTTAGTTCTGATCAGAGGAAAGCGGATTTTGGTTTTCCAATATCTGTAATTTATACCAAGGAGTATATAGATGTGGTTTGCTATTATCTATTCAGTCGATTACAAGAAAATAAAAATTTGTTTTGACAAATATTATCTGGTGTTTATATTTTTAGGTTTAAGTGCATTCTGACATATTAGAATCCATAAGAGAAATATTTCATCTAAAATGAAAATCGGAAGTATTGGCCGGTGAAAAGCCAACCCATTGTACATCTCTATACCTGACAGAACTTGCTAGAATGAGAGCGATTTACACGCGTGTAATGCGGATGAGGTTTTTTTTGTGTAAAAAGGTCGAGCTTTGTGCAAAATGGGAAGGAAACTGCTATTAATGACAATTCACACGATTCTCAGACAGGTTCTTAGTTCTCACGCTTAGTTTTGATCAGAGAAAAGCGGATTTTGGTTTTCCAGTACCTGGAATTTATGCCAAGAAGTATATAGAGGTGGTTTTCTATTATCTTCCAATTATTTGATACGGGAATCATATCCTTCCACTTTATTCAAATAAAGGCCGCGTTCAGGGTTACAGGGAATAGTTATGGAGTTTTCTATTTTCATTTCATTTTTCAGGAGCAAGATTTTATATCAGAATGTACCGAAGCATATAAATAAAACGTTCAGTAGTATTCTGTTTCAAACCAGATTTTTGTTTTCGAGCAATCGACTGCGTTTGATTTCGTATTGCAGTCTTTCACAATTTTATAGTTTTTAACTCAATAAATCGGTCTTCTGCCTTGAAACAAACACAAAAATTGTGAAAATAAAAATTCATATTTAACCAATGCATGTAAAAATGTTAACAACTATAATTATCCTTACAAAAGTAAGAATTGAAAGTAAGTATTTAACTATGACATAGGTGAATACGCAAATATAAACTGCAGTTGCAGGAAAATTTGCCGTTCAGTGTGTTGGGTTTGACTAAAACTTTAGTTCCTAGAATCCTGGACGCGCTTAATATAAGTCGCGTAAGAATTATGATATAGAATCACAATTTTGTACTGCGTAGTCTCTTACTTAAGTAAGAACAATTATCAACTTTTTCCAGCATATGCACGCATATGCAAAGGTCCGATTATACAAGAACTGAGACAACACGTAATAAGCCTATAGTTGATTTGTTAAGTTCTCCTTCACTTTTGGAAACATAAGCAAACATAAGTGAGAGCGAACCCCGTCGCTCATTGCAAATGCAAATTTGACGGAATATCAATTTGTTCAACACCTTATTGAAAATTTAAGGAGAAATAGGTGCATATTCGATAATGAAGATGCGTCTTGTTTCTTAACAGGATAATAAATGAAAAGGCATGGGAGATTGTATCAAAGAAAACGCGCAAATTATAATGTAATTACATTTTCAAAATTGTGTTTCGAATTTCGTGTTTTCGTTTTTTTTTTATTTAAGTATTTATTTATTTAGCTACAGAATATAAAAATAAGTGAAACGCGCTCAGGGAAATATTTTCACGGAAGTTGAGGAACCATAACATGCCTTCCCGTAGCGGATTACGAGCGGAAATGGATTAAAAGTTATTCGAGGAATTGATCTTACTAAAGAACTTTTATGTTTTATGTTATCATTTATTTATTTCACGTTTTATTCGTTGGGGTTCGATAATAGTTGCTCAGGATTGTTTTGGGAAAGAATCTAGTTCTTAGAATGTATTCTAAGAATGTTTTCCTATCTTCCTATCACAGTTCCCACAGCTGCAGTAGTTTATAAGAAACAAATACCAATGTCAAGTTCAAGTTCAGTTGTTTTTAAGTAGTTTAAGTGATCGTATAAATAAAGTTTTGTTTTAAGTAAAATTTTAGTATAGTTGTTCACTAACGCTCGAGTAGGGACCTAATACTGGATAATAGTCATGCAGTGAATAAAACCGGCGTTTTCCGTGAAGTAGCGTAACTCTAAAGTCGACCTCATGTAGCTTGTCGCGTTATTACGAAAAGTGACGAAACTAGTGCGTTCCCGTAAAGAAGCACGCATAAGTTGTCCTTGTGTTAGGTCCGCCAAAAAAAAGGTGACATTACCGGAGGTCTCTGGACCTAAGCAAAAGGGATTCATCAGCGTAAGATGTTCACCACAATTAAGAAAGTAAGTTATTTTAAGAAATAAAAATTAAGAAACATATATAAATAAAATCAAAGTGATTAATATACGTTTTAAAGTTAAATTACAAAATAACCATAATTAATTTAAGTAAAACATATTAAACAGAATGAAACCTATTAGAATTAAGAGAAACATATTTAATTAAGCTAACCGTATCAAGTTTAGTTAAAGCATCTCAAACTCTGAACATTTCAAAATGCCCGACCTTTGTTCAGGAGTATCAACAAGCCCCATAATCGAATTTCGAATTTCTTCGAACTATACCCAGCAAACCCACCAAATCCCCCATTAGAAATGCTCCATTAAATGGCAACCCTTCGAACTCCCAAGGTGGCAGCACAACCGATCAGAATCCAAATAACTCGTTTCAATGCACAACATCTCACATCAGGGGGGGGGGGGGGGGGGAATGGAAAGGTTGGTTCAACACAAGCTTAAGATACCCTCATCGCGTCCATAGTAAATCGGGTTCTAGAGGGAATGATATCATCCACTGTCCAAAATTGTCTAAACCCCAAATTTTGATAATTTCGCTGGTACAGACCAAGCAATCGCCCGTGAGCACAGAAAACGATTGGAACATGTGGAAAGAGTTCCGGGCATAGTCTGTTGTCTTAGACAATCTACCGGTGGCCTAGGAGAATTAAGCTCTTGGAAAAAGGGTATCGAGGGCATCTTTGACATGTATGAACCACTGAAAGGTACACCGAAGTATTACGGAATTTTAAGCGTGATACGCAATAAAATAATTGGCAACGCAGATATAGCGCTGGAGTCGTATAACACTCCGCTCGCCTGGAAATCTATATCCAGGCGCTTGGGAATGCACTATGCCGAAAACAGATACATCACTACATTAGAGTACCAAATGGCATCTCTCGTACAAGAAAATAGGCCTGAACAACAATTTTATCAGATAATCTACACCTATCTCTCCCTGATCCTCAATAGAATAGCCTGCATGGATGCGAGTCCTGACGCCATTCGTTTTTTGATCCAAACCTATGGGAACAAGGCATTGAATACAATCATTTGTGCACTAAATTTATGCCTCAAATTAGAAAACCAACGGTATAGGACAAGCTATGCCTATAATAACCAAGTGGCCTCTAAAAGATCACAACTTCGCTCATGCTGCGCCACCACATAATCTTAATCAAAGCCATCCTGATACTGCATCTCAAAGCCAACCCTTTGCACCACAACCTAGAAACTAGAATTACGGACCACCTGTCGTACCAAGGCAACCACCCGTTCCACCAGAAAATCTGAATTTCAAATCGGAGCCAGCCGGCCAAGGTCAGAGTTTCCAAACTAGATATCAGTTAAGCTAATTTGCACCAAAGGGACCAATACCAGTAGCCAACAATATGCACCAAGGTCACAACAAGTCAAACAATCTACACCGAGGTGACAAATACCTACGCCACAACAAGGAGCATCAGGGTCGAACTAATTTCATCAAAATAAGTGGCAGGCAAACTTTCACATAGGCACAGATCCTCATGGCGATTATAACCAAGTTCCAGCATCCGAACACTAGAACAATACCTTCAGCATTCGAAACAAGCAAATGATATCAACAACACTGAGACTAGCGTTATCGAAGTCTTCACTGATCTCCATTTTTTAGATAAACGGCTTTTTCGCTACCCTACTTTGAAGAGAAAACGAGAAAAGGCAAATCATGAAAACTTTAATAGACACCGGCTCGTAATTATATCCAACCTTCACTCGTCGACAATCTCATTCCCAATAACGAGCCCTTTAACGTGAATTGAACAGGTGGAAGTACAATAGTAACACACTATATTGAAACAAACCCTTTTGGCCTCAAGGAACCTAAAATACATTCATTCTTCTATCTACTTTAAGATCCTTCCAAGCCATTTTAGGCAACGACAGCTTAAAAGAGTTTTCAGCTGTCACTTATACAAAGGAAAGATACATGACCATTCTAGGTGGACCAAAGTTCAGAATTAAACAAATGGCAATTCAGTCAGTTAATTGATTAAACTCGAAAATCGATTCTAAATCTGTCACTCAACAAAAAATTGTTGAATTACTTGTCAGAGATTCCCTAATCTCTTTTCCGAGCTTGATGAAAAATTAACTTTCATCACCAAAGTGGTAGGTAAGATTTTCAAACAAACGCAGATTTTCCTATTTTCTCGAAATTTTATCCTTACCCCATGTCGCTCAAGGATGAAGTAGAAAATCAAATTTCCAAACTTCTCGAAGATGGCATAATTAGACCATCCCGGTCATTCTATAACTCCCCCATTTGGATAGTATCCAAAAACTAGGATCCGCAGGAAATAGACAATATAGGCTAGTGATTGACAATAGGAAGCTGAATTCGGTAACGACAGCGGATCGATACCCGATCCCCGAAATAAATGGGGTCCTCTCCCAATTTGGCAAGAATTCATACTTTACATACTTTACAGTGCTTGACCTCAAGAGCTGGTTTCATCAGATTCCCCTAAAAGAATCTGATATCGAATGTAAAGGCAATTTCTCGCAACCGAAGACGTTGAAGGGTTCCTTCCTTGGCCTATCAGGCTATTACCGTCGATTCGGGTAATGCAACAATTGCACAGCATCTGTCATCTCTGCTTAGAGGAGAAGGTCGTGTTTCAAAAAAACACTTCTAGCAAAAAGCTAAAGGCTGTGGAGGCCTTCAATAAAATTAAAAGTTCATTAGTTTTACGGGACACTATGCTCGCGTATCCTAATTTCGACAGGCCATACCGTGCACTTGGATATTTTGTCCACCTAAAAGTATTTAGTAATCACAGCAGTTGATAAGTTTACTAAATTTGCCATCTCTAAGGATATTAAGTCAAAAACAACTGTCAAACAATGTCTCCAACAAAGGAGACAAATTGACTTATTTTTTGGTAGAATAGTCAATTTCGAACCAGAGGATTACGATAAAACACGATTGAGCAATATCGAGAAACACGTACAGAAACAGCAAAAAAAAAATAAATAAATAAAATACCACAATAGGAATAGAGCCGGAATTAAAGATTACACCCAAAGAAATAGTTGAGGAAAATCTCAAGACCTCTGTTAAAACGAAATCAGGAAAAATGGTCCATAAAAGTCACATACGAAACTAGGACAGGAAGCCTCTTTTAAGATTAACTTGAGTTAAGCTATTCCCATTTTTTGTCTTTCTCTTTTACGATTCGCTTTTAAGCCAATGTTCAAATTCTGGACTACTCTCACTCCCAAATTATCGCGGTAAAAACAGGTACAACTAAGGTAAAGACTGGCAATCTGAAAATAAAACACCACATTGATTTGGAAATATACCAACTAGCAGTCCAATACAATACAAGCACCAGCCATCACACATATCATCACAATAACCGAAACCTACTTATCTCTAAATTTTATAGCAAGCGCATGGAAGCGAATTGCAGGAAATCCCGATCATGACGACTTCAACATTATTAAAAAGAAAACAAAAAAATTACTCAAAAACAACAAAGACCAAGTTCTTATAAATAAAGTCTCAACAGATAAGATTAACAAATTAAGTTATGTTACAAATAAGATACTAAAAAAACTATAAAATACATACAATAATACATTTAAGGATATTATAGTGTCAAACATTAAGTATATGGTAAATTAAAGTTAATTAAAAAAGAATTACTAAATGGTGAATACGCCATACATTGGGCAAAAAATGATAGTAAAAACTCTTACATACTATTCGTGAATGAAATAAATCTAGTTAAGGACATGATATTAAAGGAAAATATTCCATATAATAATTTAGACGAAATATTAGAATTCGCAGAAGTAAAAATTGCAGATACCAGTAACTGAATTTATATTGTAAGCTTACCTTTATCTAACACAGTATCTTGTAAGAAAATATTATTATTGAGACCAATCAAAAAAAAAAAAGAGACCGGTATAAACAAATTACCATATAAAATACCATATTTTAAAATGTCCAAATGTTCAAAGGTGAACAAATTTTCAAACCACAGATGGTTACAGCTGATCGTGTCGTCGTACCACTGCACTCTCCGTAAGGCTGATAGATGGTACCATAAAATTGCTAATGGCATGTTATTTGGAACTGCTGTTGTTATTGCATAGCTGGTGCATAAAGCAGTAACTTGCAATAGAACTACGTTACTTGATTTTCGAACTCAACTTGTGAACCAATTATTGCACACTGAAGATTCTAATACGAATATAACAAAAGCGAGTAGAAAATGTCATTATATAGAGGAAAGCGCTAAAACCGAAAAAAAAAATAGGTAACCTCAATCTATGGCTTAAACAACACAAATAACATGCACCCTGTTAATATTTTTAGGTCTCTTAGGCGATACTGCAATTCGTGCTACAAAAAGCTCGCGGAAGAATATGGTCGAAAATATGCCAGACGAAAAATTAAATTAGTTTCAACATATTGTAAGTCGTTTGAGACAAAGCCTTTTCTATGTATACCGTTTTGAGAAAGTCCACAAGTGATTTTATTTTATTTTTTTTTTTTTTTTTTAATTTCAAATATCTTTCGTCAAATAAACTAACATTCAAACTATTTGCAGAATTTTAATGTCAGTCGTTATGAACTGACGATAATACTTTTAAATACCAAAAACGATATGTCAGGCCTATGGGCCTAGTAATTCATATATTCTCTACCTGTTATAAGCTTGTATCATGATCAAAAATTCAATTTGTAAAAATATTTACATTATATTATTCTCGAAAATTACACGCGCACGTCGTTAGACACCTTGACCTTGACAATATCAACATGGCAAGTGTCAATCTATATGGTCTGACATGGCAGTGAATGGGTTAGACATATAACTGCGAAATACTTTTAATTTATTTTGTTAAATCGTCTGACATCCCAGTTTTTTTTTTTTTTGCGTATGCATATACATATATTTATGTACAGTAAAAATTTTGAATCTGGTATAAAAAATGAGGTTAGCAAGTTTTGTCACTTTTTTGCTCCGGAGCACAAACAGAAAACTTTTGCCAGCCCAATCGAAAACGCCACGAATTCATCGTAAAATTTGATTTCACATACACATATCTACAAGGTTCAATTTCAGTCTTTCTGTCGGTTGGTGAACAAATTTAATTTATTTTGAAAAAATGTTGGCGGGATATGTCAACTGTTTGACCTCTCTGAAAATTCATTGCAGACTCATCGCAAACGAAGAAAATAGTATGTTTTTTATCCGCGAAGTAGATAGCGTATGTATAAATTGACATATGGTGTTTTCAATTTGGTCAATTTGGACTCCGATGGAACATAAGAAACTTCAGTCGATTACTCGAAAACAAAAATTTGGTTTAACAAATATTATCTGGTGTTTATATTTATAAGTTTAAGTGCATTCTGACATATTAGAATCCAAAAGAGAAATCGTGCATCTAAAATTAAAATCGGAAGCATTGGCCGGTGAAAAGCCAACCCATTGTATATCTCTATACCTGCCACAACTTGCTAGAATGAGAGTAAATTACGAATAAAATTGCTAGATTGAGAGCGACTTACACGTGTGAAATGTGGATGAGGTTTCTTTGAGTAAAATGGTCGAGCTTTGTGCAAAATGGGAAAGAAACTGCTATTGATGGCAACTCACACGATTCACAGACAGGTTCTTAGTTCTCACGCTTAGTTTTGATCAGAGGAAAGCGGATTTTGGTTTTCCAATATCTGTAATTTATACCAAGTAGTATATAGATGTGGTTTGCTATTATCTATTCAGTCGATTACTCGTAAACAAAAATTTGGTTTGACAAATATTATCTGGTGTTTATATTTATAAGTTTAAGTGCATTCTGACATATTAGAATCCAAAAGAGAAATCGTGCATCTAAAATGAAAATCGGAAGCATTGGCCGGTGAAAAACCAACCCATTGTATATCTCTATACCTGCCACAACTTGCTAGAATGAGAGTAGATTACGAATAAAATTGCTAGATTGAGAGCGACTTACACGTGTGATATGTGGATGAGGTTTCTTTGAGTAAAATGGTCGAGCTTTGTGCAAAATGGGAAAGAAACTGCTATTGATGGCAACTCACACGATTCACAGACAGGTTCTTAGTTCTCACGCTTAGTTTTGACCAGAGGAAAGCGGATTTTGGTTTTCCAATATCTGTAATTTATACCAAGTAGTATATAGATGTGGTTTCCTATTATCTATTCAGTCGATTACACGAAAACAAAAATTTGGTTTGACAAATATTATCTGGTGTTTATATTTATGAGTTTAAGTGCATTCTGACATATGAGAATCCAGAAGAGAAAAGTTACACAAAAAATGAAAATCGGAAGCATTGGCCGGTGAAAAGCCAACCCATTGTACATCTCTATACCTGCCAGAACTTGCTAGAATGAGAGTAAATTACAAATAAAATTGCTAGATTGAGAGCGACTTACACGTGTGAAATTTGGATGAGGTTTTTTTTGAGCAAAATGTTCGTGCTTAGTTCAAAATGGGAGAGAAACTGCTATTGATGACAAATAACGATTCACAGACAGGTTTTTAGTTCTCACGCTTAATTTTGATCAGAGGAAACCGGGTTTTGGATTTCCAATATCTGGAGTTTATACCAAGAAGTATATAGATGTGGTTTGCTATTATCTATTCAGTCGATTACTCGAAAACAAAAATTTGGTTTGACAAATATTATCTTGTGTTTATATTTATGAGTTTAAGTGCATTCTGACATATTAGAATCCAGATGAGAAAATAACATCAAAAATGAAAATCAGAAGTATTAGCCGGTGAAAAGCCAACCCATTGTACATCTCTATACCTGCCAAAACTTGCTAGAATGAGGGAGACTTACATGTGTGTAATGTGGATGAGGTATTTTTGAGTAAATTGGTCGAGCTTTGTGCAGAATGGGAAAGAAACTGCTTTTGATGACAATTCACACGATTAACAGACAGGTTCTTAGTTCTCACGCTTAGTTTTGATCAGAGGAAAGCGGATTTTGGTTTTTCAATATCTAGAATTTATGCCAAGAAGTATATAGAGGTGTATATACTTGTTATATTTGTTACAAGAATCATATCCTTCCACTTTATTAAAAAACGGGTGCGTTCAGGGTTACAGGGATTAGATAAGGAGTTTTCTATTGTCCAACATACCCCTTCTTTTTGCAATCCGAAAAAAAAAAAATAGCATACAACTGTTTCCTTTTCTCATTTTTTCAGGAGCAAGATTTTATATCAGAATGCACCAAAGCATATAAATAAAACGTTAAATAGTATTCTGTGTCAAACTAGACTTTTGTTTTCGAGCAATCGATTGCGTTTGAGTTCGTATTTCAGTCTTTCACAATTTTATAGTTCTTAACTCAATAAATCGGTCTTTTGCCTGTGTACCAAACAAAGAAATTGTGAAAATAAAACTTTATATTTAACCAATGCATGTAAAAATGTTAACAGCTATAGAAATCCTTATAAAAGTAAGAATTGAATAGTCAAGCGGCGTTAAATCGCACGAAAGAGGCGGCCAATCGCCTGGCCTATGTCTTGAGATAACACGCTCACCATACTTACTCTTCAATAAATCGATTGTAGCGTGTGCTGTGTGGCTTGTGGCACCATCCTTTTGAAACCACATGTCGTCCAAGTCCATATCTTCCAATTCGGGCCAAAAATAAAATCGATGATCATGACGCGATAACGCTGACCACTCACAGTAACATGAGGATCGTTATCTTCGACGAAAAAATATTGCCCAATAACGCCGCCGGCATGCAAACCGCACCAAACAGTTATTTTTTGTGGATGAAGTGGTGATTCATGAAGCACATGTGGGTTTTCACCCGACCAATAATGCATATTTTGCTTATTGACGACTCCGAATATCTGTAGAAAATTTTTATAATTTGCAAAAGTTGCTCGTTAGTGTACTTTGTCATGATGAAATCCCACGAAGTATCTCATATCCGAAACGTACTTATCTCTAAATTTTATAGCCAGCGCATGGAAGCGGATTGCAGGAAATACCGACCATGACGACTTCAACATTATTAAAAAGAAAACAAAAAAATTACTCAAAAACAATAAAAGACCAAGTTGTTATAAATAAAGTCTCAACAGATCAGATCAACAAATTAAGTTATGTTACAAATAAGATACTAAAAGAACTATGAAATACATACAATAATACATTTAAGGATATTATAGTGTCAAACATTAAGTATATGGTAAATTAAAACTAATTAAAAAAGAATTACTAAATGGTGAATACGCCATACATTGGGCAAGAAATAATATTAAAAACTCTTACATTCTATTCGTGAATGAAATAAATCTAGTGAAGGACATGATATTAAAGGATAATATTCCATATAATAATTTAGACGAAACATCAGAATTTGCAGAAGTAAAAATTGCAGATACCAGTAACTGAATTTATATTGTAAGCTTACCTTTATTTAATACAAAAACTTGTAAGAAAATATTATTAAGACCAATAAAAAAAAGATACTAGTATAAAAATGTCCAAATGTTCAAAGGTGAACAAATTTGCAAACCACAGATGGTTTACGAATATAATAAAATAAGGGGAGGGATCGACTTAGCTGATCGTGTCGTCGTACCACTGCACTCTACGTAAGTCTGATAGATGGTACCATAAAATTGCTAATGACATGTTATTTGGAACTGCTGTTGTTAATGTATAGGCATAAAGCAGTAACTAGCAATAGAACTACGTTATTTGATTATTACACATTGAAGATTCTAATACGAATATAACAAAAACGAGTAAAAAATGTCATTATATAGAGGAAAGCGCTGAAACCGAAAAAATAAAAAATAAATAAAAAATAGGTAACCTCAATCTATGGCTTAAACAACACAAAAATATGTACCCTGTTAATATTTTTAGGTCTCTTAGGCGATACTGTAATTCGTGCTACAAAAAGCTCGCGGAAAAATATGGTCGAGAATATGCCAGACGAAAAACTAAATTAGTTTCAACATATTGCAAGTCGTGTGAGACAAAGCCTTTTCTATGTATACCCTGTTTTGAGGAAGTCCACATATGATTGTTTTTTTTTTTTAATTTCAAATGTCTTTCGTCAAATAAACTAACATTCAAAATATTTGCAGAATTGTAATGTCAGTCATTATGAGCTGACGATAAGACTTTCAAACACCAAAAACGATGTCAGGCCTGTGGACCTAGTAATACATATATTCTCTACATGTTACAAGTTTGTATCATGATCAAAATTTCAATTTCTAAAAATATTTGCATTATATTAGTTTGGCAAATTAAATGCGCCCGTCTTTAGACACCTTGACAATGGCAGCATGGCAAGTGTCAATCCATATGGTCTGACATGGCAGTGAACTGCGAAATACATTTAATTTGTGTTAAATCGTGTGACATCCCAGTTTTTTTTTTGCGTATACATATACATATATTTATGTAAAGTAAAAATATACATTTGAAAATTTTGAATCTGGTATGAAAAAATGAGGGGAGCAAATTTTGTCACTTTTTTGCTCCGGAGCACAAACAGAAACCTTTTTCCAGCCCAATCGAAAACGCCATGAGTTCATCATAAAATTTTATATTACATACACATATCTACGAGGTAGTCGTAGTTTGACTGTCAACCTGTGCGGACGTGTTTTCTCTTGTATACCGAATTCTGTTACTTTTCCGTTTTCCTTCAAAGCAACGTAAACTGCCGAATCAGTAAATTTCAGTATATTTCCCGTCTTTGTTCGTCGACCTAGGTTCACCTATGCCGGTTTTGTACCCAAAAAAAAAAAAAAAAAAAAAAATAACTGTGTCAATAAGTGTTCGTAGCATAAGTAATAATATGGAATGGGTAGCCTGCAATGGTCTCTGTGGAAAATCATTCCATGCCATATACATCGGTCTTACCCGGAGATCCATTACCTACCTCGTATTGTAGTCTCTTCAATTTTTACTGCGACGAGTGCAAAGATATTACGTTGGCTCATGGCTCATATTATGCTGGCAATTAAATGCAATAACGAGTCTATCAATGCGATGCTAACCGAGAACAATCATATTAGCAGAACTATTCTCGACAGAATAGAGAAGATTGAAGACTCAGTAAACTGCATTGACAGTAATGTGGAAGCTTACAAGTCCACAGGATGAATGATAGAAAAGCAACTGACAGCGGTCTACAATCTGTCCAAAAATCAATCTCATCACGACAACGAGAGCGAAGTGATCAAATATCACCTGGATGGATTAAAAGCATTCCTCAAAACAAATTTTGCCAACCTCCTTAAATCCAACGTACTCACACACATAAACGACTCTATCAATCTTTCCGTACTGATCTCGACTTGCTTTTTCAAACCTCCTCCAAAACGATACATCCCACCCCGCATTCATCAGACTCTACGCTCGATGACTTAACCCTAAAAATAATAGACGTCAGCGAGGAACTCATAGCAACTCGGTTGACCGTTGCCGAAATCGGTAAAGAAGTGAGTTTGGCTTCCCAAAAAATCGATGGAATCCCCGATCAAATTCAACTCCAAGCTAGTTCCCCGTACAATGTCTCAAATTATAATGAATTAGTAGACACGGAGTCACTTTTAAATACTCCTCCCACCGCCCTAACAACGGAAACTGGAACCGCGCTGCCTATCCCGCCCGCCCCCGCCCCACAAAAACTGCTCAAACAATTCGGAACTTCATGGACCAACCCGAATGGAAAAGCCGACTCGAAAAGTTGAAAGTGGGAAACCATACAGTATTCTACGTTGAAGGGGCTCCTCAACACGCTGATGTTAGTTGGGTGCGGAGATTCTTTCACCGAAATTATGCCATCACCATTGGCGAGTGCGAGATGATTTCCCCTGCTGACTCCAATAGTTCCTGCAGCTTCAAAATCAGCATCCCAACCAAATATTCATGGATATTCCCCACTTCCCCTGGTAAGGCCACTAAACCTGGGAAGATAAGTATCACTAAATGCTCTGAGGAACGAGATAACCCACGTGTCGACGACAACCAAAATTCTAAAAATAAACGTAATGATAAGCTTAAAAAAAGACCACTCCCAAACTCCCTTCCAACTAAAAATCACGCTAACAAAAAACGAAGCTCTAATCCCGATCCCAACTGGAGCTTCAAAACGAACTTGTTACCCGATTTTAGTCCCCCCTCCGATCCCTCATTTCCTATCTTCGACCTACAAACTGGAGCTAAGTACCCTAATTTTATTAACTCCCATACCCTAAAACCAACATCTCATCCGGCGCCAAATTCCATATCCAACCACGAATCTCCATCTCCCTCCCCCACTGCCCCTATTCTTGATCCTCTTTTTCCCCTCACAGTTAAACTAACCCAGCAAACTACAGAACTACAGAAAGTCGCTATGCACTCTCTAGGCTTAGAGAGAGAAAGATATATGAAAACATTCGTCTCTTTCTCGCCTATCTACACGACAAATCGGACTCTGTCTGCTAGGAAGGGAAGACCAAAACCAGCGTCATGGTATCCATCCAGCAGGAAGGCCTCCCTACCGACCCTATCAGTCTCAGGAACCTTTATGTCAGGTACCACGAGATTTTTAGCATGTCCCCTCAGAAAATAGCAGACGACCTTGCTGCATTCGGCCACTACGTTCACTCTAAACGAGTCTCACACCAACAGCGAATCCGAGCTGACCACGTTAAATTTTTTCGTCCATAACGTGCCTTCCTCGTCAGCACTTAAACCATCCCGCCATACATCTCCACCCCACATCATCCCTCTTACATTTTACTACCAGAATGTAAGAGGTCTTCGGTCTAAAACCAATGCTGTCCTACGTCAAGCGCATTCACTTCCCTTTGATATTTACGCCTTGACTGAAACCAATTTGATTCCCGATATAAAGAACCAGGAATTGTTCCCCCCTACTTTTAATGTTTTTCGCGACGATGATCCTACCCGCCCACATGATGATTCCCCCTGTCGAGGCGTCTTACTGGCGATCCACAACAGTCTTAACTCTTCTCCCATTAGCATCTCTTCATCCTCTAAAGTCGACTTTGTCGCTATAAAAATATCACTCCCCCTCTGACTCTACTGACGATATCTTTGTTTTCGGCGACTTTAATCTTCCACAGCTACAGTGGATTCTATCAGACGATCAATCGTTCTTCATCGCTTCAAATGCCAACTCAGCTAAGGAATGTCTCTTCTTAGATCGCTTAACAGACTCAAGTCTATGCCAAGTCAGTGGTGTATCCAACTATATGGGCAGGCAATTGGACAGATTCAATTAACTCCTCAGTCTCACTTTGTCCCCTATCTCTCTCTACAATCGATAACTACCACCCCCCCCCCCCCCCCTTCTACTTTCATTTTTTCATAACTCTTCTTTTCAGTCCACTCCTCCCACAACTCTCTCATCCTACGACTTTCATAAAGCAAACTTTCACAAAATCAGTGACTATCTTAGCAGATCCCCCCTTAACTTTCACAACCTAAGCGTAAATGATGCCTTATCCATTTTTTATAAAGAAATATTAAATTCTTTCAGCCTTTACTTCCGTTTTCCCGCCTTAAAACATCATCTACTAGTCTGTTCCTTACGAAACAAGAGAAACAAGTTATGGGCTGTTTTCCTGCGTACCAGATCCATGTCCGACTATTCCAACTATCTTGGTGCTTATCTTCATTTCACCGAACTTTACGATTCCCTTTACCAGCGTTACCTTAACAATGCGCAAGTCAACCTTATAAATGAACCTAAGTCCTTTTACCAATTTGTTAACTACAAAAGAAAGTCCGATGGTTACCCTCCTTCCCTCTCTTTCAACAACAAGTCATCAACCGATCCACTCACCACTGCCAACCTATTTGCCAGCTTCTTTAACCAATACTTCACCAACGACTCCTTTGTACCAGATCCCTCCTATTTTCGTTACCTACCGAACTTCTCCAACGGCCCACTTCTCTCTCACATCTTGGATCCCTCCTATATCGAATATAAATTACACCAACTCAATGACGAATTTAAACCCGGTCCAGATGGCCTCCCTGCCATATTTCTTAAAAAATGTTCTTCGTCTCTTTCACTTGCCCTTTCTGATCTTTTTCATCTATCCCTTTCACAAGGAGAATTTCCTCAGGTTTGGAAAACCTCCTTTATAACCCCGATCTACAAAAAGGGATCAAAGAACGAAATAACAAACTATCGTCCAATCTCTAAACTCTCCCAGATTCCCAAACTCCTCGAAAGTATTTTGTATGAAGTTCTAAGTTTCCAATGCAAATCACTTATTTCCCCTAGACAACATGGCTTCCTAAAGGGTAGGTCAACCACCACAAATCTCGTTGAATTCGTATCCTTTGCCATCTCCGCCCTAGAGAACGGCAACGAAGTCGATGTAGTTGCAACCGATTTTAGCAAAGCCTTCGATAAAATCTCTCATCGATTAATACTCTTCAAATTGTCTGCCCTTGGCTTTGAACCCATACTGTTAAAATGGATATCCTCTTACCTCGAAAACCGTTTTTACAGTGTTCGTTTTAGGTCAGCCCACTCCACTCCATTTTTGGCCACCTCTGGAGTTCCTCAAGGTAGCCATCTCGGCCCCCTTCTCATTATATTAACCAAAAATGATCTCGATAGGATCATCAAATACTCGTCCTTCTCCCTTTACGCCGACGATACCAAATTTTTCAAAACCATTCCCTCTCCCCTTCCTTCTTCAACAAGATCTTGATAGTTTTTCGATCTGGTGCCTCAAAAATTGTTTGGAACTTAATATCACCAAATGCCAATCCATCACCTTTTTACATAAGCGGCTCAAATCTCCTCCCCGATTCTACCTTCTCGACAACCAACCGATCTCCTCCGTTGAATCTCTTCGCGACCTCGGCATTTTGTGTGATAGGGAGCTCAATTTCCGTTTGCATATGGATGGGATAATCCTTAAAGCCAACTCTGAACTAGGTTTTGTAAAACGATTGTCCAAAGAATTCACCAACCCATACGTGACCAGGTCCCTCTATATTACCTTTGTTCGTCCCCTCCTAGACGAACCGTCACAACCTTATTAACCTAAACACCCTTGAGGAAAGCAGAGATGCTGCCGACTTTCTTTTCATTCATCGACTTCTTTCAGGTCAGGTTGAATGCACGTCCCTTCACAATTCTATTTTCCTCAACACTAACCCTAGTAATCTACGTACCCCTCGTCTATTCTATCCACCAACCCACCACACCACCTATGGCGCGAACGAACCAATCTCCCGCATGCTACGAAAAATTAATTCAAACCCTAGCGTCTTCGACTTCCAACGCACCACTATCTGCCTCAAATCGGTTCTCCTCAACCCCAACAACCAACCTTAGTTTTAAGTATTAGTTTAAGTTTAATTTTAAGTAATAGCTTGTATTAAGCCGAATAAATGGGGGCTTTCGCCCCCACCAAAATTACATTCAATTAAAATTTCAGTCTATCTGTCGGTTGGTGAACAAATTTAATTTATTTTGAAAAAATGTTGGCGGGATATGTCAAAAGTTTGACATCTCTGAAAATTTATTGCAGATTCATCGCAAAAGAAGAAAATTGTGTTTTATATCCGCATATGGTGTTTTTGATTGGTGCCTCTCCGTAAGTTGGTCAATTTGGACTCCGATTGAACATTAGAAACTTCAGTCGTTTACTTAAAAACAAAAATTTGGTTTGACAAATATTATCTGGTATTTATATTTATAGATTTAAGTGCATTGTGACATTAGAATCCAAAAGAGAAATATTACATATAAAGTGAGAATCGGAAGCATTGACCGCTGAAAAACCAACTCATTGTATATTTCTATACCTGCCAGAACTTGCTAGATTGACAGTAAATTACAAATAAAACTCCTAGAATGAGAGCGACTTACACGTGTGAAATGTAGATGAGGTTTTTTTGAGTAAAATGGTCGAGCTTTGTGCGAAATGGGAAAGAAACTGCTTTTGATGACAATTCACACGATTCATGGACAGGTTCTTAGTTCTAACGCTTAGATTTGATCAGAGGAAAGCGGTTTTTAGTTTTCCAATATCTGGAATTTGTACCAAGAAGTATATAGATCTAGTTTGCTATTATCTTCCAGTTATTTGATACAGAAATCATTTCCTTCCACTTTATTCCAAAAAATGGCGCGTTCAGGGTTACAGGGATTAGTTATGGAGTTTTCTATACCTAACATAACTCTCCTTTTTGCAATCCGAAGAAAAAAAATGACATTAAACTGCTACTTTTTCTCATTTTTTTAGGAGCAAGATTTTATATCAGAATGTACCAAAGAATATAAGTAAAACGATAAATAGCATTGTGTGTCAAACTAGATTTTTGTTTTCGAGCAAACGACTGCGTTTGACTTCGTATTGCAGACTTTCACAATTTTACAGTTTTTAACTCAATGAATCGGTCTTCTGCCTCTGTACAAACAAAGAAATTAAAAAATAAAACTTCATATTTAACCAATGCATGTAAAAAAGTTAACAACTATAGCTATCCTTATAAAATTAAGAATTGAAAGTAAGAATTTAACTATGACATAAGTGAATATGCAAATGTAAACTGCAGTTGCAGGAAAATTTGCAGTTTAGTGTGTTCGGTTTGACTAAAATTTCAGTCCCTAGTATCCTGAACGCGGTTAGTATATGGTTTTCTAATGACTTGACATTTTTTTTTTTAATTCAAGGCAAACCATTTGACACATTTCAAAAACTTTATTATTGGCTTGAAGTACATACAATCAACACATTTATGAATGAAACTTGACTTCGTTTATATGGTTACCGAGTGCACGTTTGCAGCGGTCGATTCGTTGCACCCAATTTTCAACAACTGGGCTACACCCTTCGGCCGAAACGGCCGCTATTTCGCTTTTAGTATATAATATAAGCCAATGACTTGACGTAGCCCAACAGAAAATAGTCAAGCGGCGTTAAATCGCACGAACGAGGCGGCCAATCGACTGCCCCATGGCTTGAGATAACACGCTCACCATACTTACTCTTCAATTAATCGATTGTAGCGTGTGCTGTGTGGCTTGTGGCACCATCCTGTTAAAACCACATGTCGTCCAAGTCCATATCTTCCAATTCGAGCCAAAAATAATCGGTGATCATGGAGCGATAACGCTGACCGATCACAGTAACGTGACGACCGTTACCGTCGACGAAAAAATATGGCCCAATAACGCCGACAGCATGCTAACCGCACCAAACAGTTATTTTTTGCGAATACAGTGGTAATTCATGAAGCACATGTGGGTTTTCACCCGACCAATAACGCATATTTTCCTTATTGACGAACTCATTGAGCCAAAAATGAGCTTCGTCACTGAAGATGATTTTGCGACTCCGAATATCTGTAGAAATTTTTTATAATTTGCAGACGTTGCTCGTTAGTGTACTTTGCCATGATGAAATCCCACGAACTATCCCATATCCCATAACCTACTTATCTCTAAATTTTAAAGCAAGCGCATGGAAGCGGATTGCAGAAAATCCCGACCATGACGACTAATAATTATTAAATGGTGAATACGCCATACATTGGGCGAAAAATTAAAAACTCTTACATTCTATTTGTGAATGAAATAAAACTTGTTAAGTACATGATATTAAAAGAAAAAATATTCCATATAATAATTTAGACAAAAAATTAGAATTCGCAGAAGAAAAAATTGCAGATACCAGTAACTGAATTTATATTGTAAGCTAACCTTTATCTAATATAGAATCTCACAAGAAAATATTATTAAGACAAATAAAGAAGAGACACCGGTATAAACAAATTACCATATAAAAATACCATATTTTAATATGTTCCAAAGTTCAAAGGTGAACAAATTTTCAAACCACAGATGGTTTACGAATATAATAAAATAAAGGGAGGGATCGACTTAGCTGACCGGGGTAACATGAAATTGCTAATGACATGTTATTTGGAACTGCTGTTAATGCATTGCTGGTGCATAAAGCAGTAACTAGCAATAGAACTACGTTACTTGATTTTCGAACTCAACTTGTGAACCAATTATTACACATTGAAGATTCTAATATGAATATAACAAAAGCGAGTAAAAAATGTCATTATATAGAGGAAAGCGCTGAAACCGAAAAAAAAGGCGACCTCAATCTATGACCTAAATAACACAAATAACATGCACCCTGTTAATATTTTTAGGTCTCTTAGGTGATACTGCAATTCGTGCTACAAAAACTCGCGGAAAAATATGGTCGAGAATACGCCAGACGAAAAACTAAATTGGTTTCAACATATTGTAACTTGTGAGACAAAGCCTTTTCTATGTATACCCTGTTTTAAGGAAGTCCACATATGATTGTTTTTTCTTTCTTAATTTCAAATATTTTTCGTCAAATAAACTGATATTCAAAATATTTGCAGAATTGTAATGTCAGTCATTATGGACTGACGATAAGACTTTCAAATACCAAAAACGATATGTCAGGCCTATGGACCTAGTATTACACATATTCTCTACCTGTTATAAGCTTGTATCATGATCAAAATTTCAATTTGTAAAAATATTTGCATTATATTAGTCTGGCAAATTAAATACGCACGTCGTTAGACACCTTGACAATAGCAGCATGGCAAGTGTCAATCCATATGGTCTGACATGGCAGTGAAAGAGTTAGACATATAACTGCAAAATACAATACATTTAATTTATTTTGTTAAATCATGTAACATCCCAGTTTTTTCTTTCGTATACATATACATATATTTATGTACAGTAAAAGAATACATTTGAAAATTTTGAATCTGGTATGAAAAAATGAGGGGAGCAAGTTTT
The DNA here is from genome assembly GCA_907269105.1 of Volucella inanis. NCBI lineage: Eukaryota > Metazoa > Arthropoda > Insecta > Diptera > Syrphidae > Volucella > Volucella inanis. Next base: position 86,963,638 of record OU026153.1, on the reverse strand, counting down.
GTCACTTTTTTGCAACGGAGCACAAATAGAAACCATTTCCCAGCCCAATCGAAAACGCCATGAGTTCATCATAAATTTTAATATAACATACACATATCTACAAGGTTCAATTTCAGTCTATCTGTCGGTTGGTGAACAAATTTAATTTATTTTGAAAAAATGTTTGACATCTCTGAAAATTCATTGCAGACACATCGCAAACGAAGAAAATAGTATGTTTTATATCCGCTAAGTAGATATCGTATGTATAAATTGGCATATGGTGTTTTCGATTGGTGCCTCTTCGTAAGTTGGTCAATTTGGACTCCGATGGAACATTAGAAACTTCAGTCGATTACTCGAAAACAAAAATTTGGTTTGACAAATATTATCTGGTATTTATATTTATAAGTTTAAGAGCATTCTGACATATTAGAATCCAAAAGAGAAATCATGCATCTAAAATGAAAATCGGAAGCATTGGCCGGTGAAAAGCCAACCCATTGTATATCTCTATACCTGCCAGAACTTGCTAGAATGAGAGTAAATTACGAATAAAATTGCTAGATTGAGAGCGACTTACACGTGTGAAATGTGGATGAGGTTTCTTTGAGTAAAATGGTCGAGCTTTGTGCAAAATTGGAAAGAAAAACTGCTATTGATGGCAACTCACACGATTCACAGACAGGTTCTTAGATCTCACGCTTAGTTTTGATCAGAGGAAAGCGGATTTTGGTTTTCCAATATCTGTAATTTATACCAAGAAGTATATAGATGTGTTTTGCTATTATCTATTCAGTCGGTTACTCGAAAACAAAAATTTGGTTTGACAAATATTATGTGGTGTTTATATTTATAAGTTTAAGTGCATTCTGACATATTAGAGTCCAGAAGAGAAATTATACATCTAAATGAAAATCGGAAGCATTGGCCGGTGAAAAGCCAACCCATTGTACATCTCTATACCTGCCAGAACTTGTTAGAATGAGAGTAAATTACAAATAAAATTGCTAGATTGAGAGCGACTTACACGTGCGAAATGTGGATGAGGTTTTTTTTTTGAGTAAAGTGTTCGTGCTTAATGCAAAATGGGAGAGAAACTGCTATGATGACAAATAACGATTCACAGACAGGTTCTTAGTTCTATCGCTTAATTTTGATCTGAGGAAAGCGGATTTTGGTTTTCCAAAATCTGCAATTTATACCTAGAAGTATATAGATGTTGTTTGCTATTATCTTCCAATTATTTGATACGGGAATCATATCCTTCCATTTTATTCAAAAAGAAGTTCAGGGTTACAGGGATTAGTTATGGAGTTTTCTATTGCCCAATATAACCTTTCTCTTTGCAATGCGAAGAAAAAAAAAAGACATACAACTGTCCCTTTCTCATTTTTTCAGGAGCAAGATTTTATATCAGAATGTACCAAAGCATGTAAATAAAATGTTAAATAGTATTGTGTGTCAAACGAAAATTTTGTTTTTGACCAATCGACTGCGTTTGACTTCGTATTGCAGTCTTTCACAATTTTTTAGTTTTTAACTCAATAAATCGGTCGTCTGCCTGTGTACCAAACAAAGAAATTGTGAAAATAAAACTTCATATTTAACCAATGCATGTAAAAATGTTAACAGCTATAGCCATCCTTATAAAAGTAAGAATTGAAAGTAAGTATTTAACTATGACATAGGTGAATATGCAAAGGTAAGCTGCAGTTCCGTGTGTTCTGTTTGACTAAAATTTCAGTCCCTAGAATCCTGAACGCGGTTAATATAGGATTTCCTAATAAAGATTGGACAACTTTTTTTTTTTTTTTTAAATAAAAGGCAACCCATTTGAGATAATTAAAAAACTTTATTATTGGCTTGAAGTACAATCACCACATTTATGAATGAGACTCGACCTCGTTTATGTGACCATCGCTGGCACGTTTGCAGCGGTCGATTCGTTGGACCCAATTTTCAACGACTCGGCCACACCCTACGGCTCTGAGCTCTTCCAACGTCGTCGGCGAGTTGGTATAAGCCAATGACTTAACGTAGCCCCACAGAAAATAGTCAATCGGCGTTAAATCGCACGAACGAGGCGGCCAATCGCCTGGCCTATGTCTTGAGATAACACGCTCACCATACTTACTCTTCAATAAATCGATTGTAGCGTGTGCTGTGTGGCTTGTGGCAACATCCTGTTGAAACCACATGTCGTCCAAGTCCATATCTTCCAATTCGGGCCAAAAATAATCGGTGATCATGACGCGATAACGCTGACCATTCACAGTAACATGAAGATCGTTCGATCGGCATGCAAACCGGACCAAACACTTATTTTTTGTGGAGAAAGTGGTGATTTATGAAGCACATGTGGGTTTTCACCCGACCAATAATGCATATTTTGCTTATTGACGACTCCGAATATCTGTACAAATTTTTTATAATTTGCAGACGTTGCCCGTTAGTGTACTTTGCCATGATGAAATCCCACGAAGTATTCCATATCCGAAACGTACTTATCTCTAAATTTTATAGGAAGCGCATGGAAGCGGATTGCAGGAAATCTCTACCATGGCGACTTCAACATTATTAAAAAGAAAACAAAAAAATTACTCAAAAACAATAAAGACCAAGTTGTTATAAATAAAGTCTCAACAGATAAAATCAACAAATTAAGTTATGTTACAAATAAGATACTAAAAGAACTATGAAATACATACAGTAATACATTTAAGGTTATTGTGGTGTCAAACAATAAGTATATGGTAAATTAAAGTTAACTAAAAAAGAATTACTAAATGGTGAATACGCCATACATTGGGCAAAAAATAATATTAAAAGCTCGTGAATTCGTGAATGAAATAAATCTAGTTAAGGACATGATATTAAAGGAAAATATTCCATATAATAATTTAGACGAAACCTTAGAATTTGCAGAAGTAAAAATTGCAGATACCAGTAACTGAATAATTTATATTGTAAGCTTACCTTTATCTAATACAAAATCTTGTAAGAAAATATTATTAAGACCAATAAAAAAAAAGACACCAGTATAAAAATGTCCAAATGTTCAAAGGTGAATAAATTTTCAAACCACAGATGGTTTACGAATACAATAAGATAAAGGGAGGGATCAACTTAGCTGATCGTGTCGTCGTACCACTGCACTCTCCGTAAGTCTGATAGATGGTACCATAAAATTGCTAATTTGATTTTCGAACTCAACTTGTGAACCAATTATTACACATTGGCGATTCTTATACGAATATAACAAAAGCAAGTAAAAAGTGTCATTATGTAGAGGAACTTGAAACCGAAAAAAAAGGTAACCTGAATCTATAGCTTAAATAACACAAATAATATGCACCCTGTTAATATTTTTAGGTCTCTTAGGCGATACTGCAATTCGTGCTACAAAAAGCTCGCGGAAAAATATGGTCGAGAATATGCCAGACGAAAAACTAAATTAGTTTCAACATATTCTAAGTCGTGTGAGGCGAAGCCTTTTCTTTGTAACGGATGGGCTGAAAAGCCGTTTCTAAGAGAGGACACTACTTGAAATAAGTCCATACCAGTACCAGTTAGTACCAACCTCCAAAAGATACGTGTATAAATTTGACAGCTGTAGGATGATTAGTTCTCGAGATACAGCGTTGTGAGTGAAGCAGCTTTTGTTATTGTGAAAAAAAAAAATGGATTCAAAGCAATTTCGTGTGTTGATTTATCATTGCTTTTTGATGGGAAAATATGCAGCCGATGCAAAGAAATGGCTTGATAGGTGTTACCCGGACTCTGCACCAGCCGAACGAACCATACGCAAGTGGATTAAAAAAACTAAAAATAGTCATACAAGCACCGAATATGGTGCACGCAGTGGACGTCCAAAAGAGGCTGTTTCAGATGAAAACATCAAAAAAGTCCACAAAATGATTACGAATGACCGTAAAGTGAAGTTGATCGAGATAGCTGTGGCTCTGAAGATATCAAAAGTACGTGTTGGATATATCATACACGAAAATTTGGACATGCGAAAGCTCTGTTCAAAGTGGGTGCCGCGTTTGCTCACAGTCGACCAAAAACAACGTGTTGATGATTCAGAGGAGTGTTTAAAGCTGACAATGGATGAAACTTGGCTCCATCACTTCACACCAGAGTCAAGTCGGCAGTCAGATGAGTGGCGAGCAGTCGACGAACCTCGTCCAAAACGACCAAAAACTCAACAGTCGGCTGGCAAGGTTATGGAATCCGTAGTTTGGGATACACATGGAATAATTTTCATCGACTATCTCCAAAAGGGGCAGACTATTAACAGCGACTATTACATTGCGTTGTTGGAGCGTTTGAAGAACGAAACCGCAGAAAAACGGCCGCATTTGAAGAAAAAGAAAGTGCTGTTTAATCAGGACAATGCACCGTGTCACAAGTCGATGAAAACATTTGCAAAATTGAATGAATTCGGCTACGAATTGCTTCCCCACGCACCGTGTTCTCCAGATTTGGCCTCCAGCGACTATTTCCTGTTCGCAGACCTCAAAAGAATGCTCCCCGGAAAGAGATTTAAGACCGACGAAGAAGTAATCGCCGAAACAGAGGCCTATTTTGAGTCTAAACCGAAATGTGCTACAAAACTGGTATCGAAAGATTGAAAAATCGTTTCAATCAGTATATCGCCCTCGAACGCAACTATATTGAAAAATAAAGTTGAATTTTGCAAAAACTTTGTGTTTTACTATAAAACGGCAGACTTTTCAGCCCATGTGTTATACCCTGTTTTGAGGAAGTCCACAAATGATTACTTTTTTTTTTTTTAATTTCAAATATCATTCGTCATTATGAACTGACGATAACACTTTTAAATACAAAAAACGATATGTCAGGCCTATGGACCTAGTAATACATATATTCTCTACCTGTTATAAGCTTGTATCATAATCAAAATTTCAATTTTTAAAATATTTGCATTATATTAAATTGGCAAATTACATGCGCACGTCGTTAGACAAATAGCAAATAGCAGCATGGGAAGTGTCAATCCATATGGTCTGACATGGCAGTGAATGGGTTAGACATATAACTGCGAAATACAATACATTTAATTTATTTTGTTAAATCATGTGACATCTCAGTTTTTTTTTTTTTGCGTATACATATATTTATGTATAGTAAAAATATACATTTGAAAATTTTGAATCTGGTATGACAAAATGAGGGGAGCAAGTTTGTCACTTTTTTGCTCCGTAGCACAAACAGAAAACTTTTGCCAGCCCAATCGAAAACGCCATGAATTCATCATAAAATTTGATATCACATACACATATCTACAAGGTTCAATTTCAGTCTATCTGTCGGTTGGTGAACAAATTTATTTTGAAAAAATGTTGCCGGGATATGTCAAATGTTTGACATCTCTGAAAGTTCATTACAGACTCATCGCAAACGAAGAAAATAGTATGTTTTATATCCGTTAAGTAGATAGCGTATGTATAAATTGACATATGGCGTTTTCGAATGGTGCCTCTCCGTAAGTTGGTCAATTTGGACTCCGATGGAACATTAGAAACTTCAGTCGATTACTCGAAAACAAAAATTTATTTTGACAAATATTATCTGGTGTTTATATTTATAGGTTTAAGTGCATTCTGACATATTAGAATCCAGAAGAGAAAATTTACATCTAAAATCAAAATTGGAAGCAAAATTTTGCTTCTGGAAAAGTAAGGAGTGCAAACCGGAAGCATTTGCCGGTAAAAATCCAACCCATTGTACATCTCTATACCTGCCAGAACTTGCTAGAATGAGAGCGACTTACACGCGTGTAATGCGGATGAGGTTTTTTTGAGTAAAATGGTCGAGCTTTGTGCAAAATGGGAAGGAAACTGCTATTGATGACAATTCACACGATTCACAAGACAGGTCCTTAGTTCTCACGCTTAGTTTTGATCAGAGGAAAGCGGATTTTGGTTTTCCAATATCTGGAATTTATGCCAAGAAGTATATAGAGGTGTATATACACTCTGTATATACTATATATCAGGTATATTTGATACGGGAATCATATCCTCCCACTTTATTCAGTTTATAGAGTTTTCTATGGTCCAACATACCCCTTCTTTTTGCAACCCGAAGAAAAAAAAAATAGCATAAAACTGTTCGCTTTTCTCATTTTTCAGGAACAAGATTTTATATCAGAATGTACCAAAGCATATAAATAAAACGTTAAATAGTATTGTGTGTCAAACTAGATATTTGTTTTCGAGCAATCGACTGCGTTTGACTTCGTATTGAAATCTTTCACAATTTTATAGTTTTTAACTCAATAAATCGGTCTTCTGCCTGTGTACCAAACAAAGAAATTGTGAAAATAAAACTTCATATCTAACCAATGCACGCAAAATGTTAACAACTATGGCTATCCTTATAAAAGTAAGAATTGAAAGTAAGCATTTACCTATGACATAGGTGAATATGCAAATGTAAACTGCAGTTGCAGGAAATTTCGCCGTTTAGTGTGTTGGGTTTGACTAAAATTTCAGTCCCTAGAATCCTGGACGCGATTAATATAGGGTTTTCTAATAACGACTTGACAGATTTTTTTTTAAATAAAAGGCAAACCATTGGAGATATTTCAAAAACTTTATTATTGGCTTGAAGTACAATCAAAACATTTATAAATAAATATCGACTTCGTTCATATGGCCACCGCGGGGACGTTTGCAGCGGTTGATTCTTTGGACTCAATTTTCAACCACAAAGCCACACGTTCAATGTTGGCTCTGAGCTCTTCCAACGTCATCGGCGTGTTGGTATAAACCAATGACTTAACGTAGCCCTACAGAAAATAGTCAAGCGGCATTAAATCGCACGAACGAGGCGGCCAACCGACTGGCCCATGTCTTGAGATAACACGCTCACCATACTTACTTTTCAATAAATCGATTTTAGCGTGTGTTGTGATACCATCCTGTTGAAACCACATGTCTTCGAAGTCCATATCTTCCAATTTGGGCCCATGTCTTGAGATAACACGCTCACCATACTTACTCTTCAATACATCGATTTTAGCGTGTGCTGTGGCACCATCCTGTTGAAACCACATGTCTTCGAAGTCCATATCTTCCAATTTGGGCCAAAAATAATCCGTGATCATGGCGCGTTAACGCTGACCATTCACAGCAACGTGACGATCGTAATCGTCGACGAAAATATATGGCCCAATAACGCCGCCGGCATGCAAACCGCACCAAACAGTTATTTTTTGTGGATGAAGTTTTGACTCATGAAGCACATGTGGGTTTTCACACGTCCAATAACGCATCTTTTGCTTATTGACGAACCATTTGAGCCAAAAATGATTTTGAAGATGAAGATGAAGATGATTATGCAACTGCGAATATTATAAATTTTAATAATTTGCAGACATTGCTCATTAGTGTACTTTACCATGATGAAATCCCACGAAGTATCCCATATCCGAAACCTACTTATCTCTAAATTTTATAGCAAGGGCATGGAAGCGGATTGCAGGAAATCCCGACCATGACGACTTCAACATTATTAAAAAGAAAACAAAAAAATTACTCAAAAACAATAAAGACCAAGTTGTTATAAGTAAAGTCTCAACAAATTAAGTTATGTTACAAATACAATACTAAAAGAACTATGAAATACATACTGTGCGTGGAATATTGTTTGACAGCTCTTAAGGAGCATGTTCACTTGCTTTTCCATTTCCGATTTGGGCTGTGTTCGTCGATGGAGTCATAGCTGATTACATTTATATCGTTATAGTTTTATGACATCCCACCCCACGTTAGGCGCCCTGGTGACTGTGAAGCCACACCAATATCCAACACGGATACTTTGACAGCTGGCCTGCGTATAACTCCCTTGCTGATGTTGATCTCGACTGCTCGTGTTTGTCCATCTTTACCTGGGAACACCTTCCATATTCGTCCACGTAGCCACTGGCTTCTGGGCACATCGGCGTCACATACAATTCACAAGTCTCCTACTTTGATTGGTTCAGCTCGTTTGAACCACTTGCATCTCCTGGTCAGAATTGGCAAAAATTTCTTAATTAAAAAATTCTTAATTTGATGACTGACTCGCCATTGCTTTCGAAGGCGGATAGCTCGTTGTTTGCGTCGAATTTTGAACGTCTAATAAAAATGGTTTGGCGTCAGGGGTTCCTCGGCGTCAGCTGACACTGGCAGGTGCGTAAGCGGACGACTGTTAATGATGTTTTCGGCTTCTTTTAGGGAGCTCAGTAAAGATTCGAACTTCGGCGCTAACTCGCGGAACGTGTGCGAGAGAACTCTTTTGACCAACTGGACTTTCCTCTCCCAGCAACCAAAAACGTAGTCAAATCTCGTAAACTATAGTTTCGTTATTTTGGTGGCGTAAACGATGATGGAACAGGTAGACTATTAGCTTAGTAAGGCGGTGTGCTCTTGCAAGGATGATGGGTCTTCTGGTGGAGTAGGGTAAAGTTGTAGCGGCATCAATTCGTCCCAAGACTCCAGGGAGCCCGGCATCTATTGAATCTTAATATGTCAATTACAGGGATACTCACCGTGCTTGTGTAAAGAAGGAATTTCGGACGGACTTCTTCTTGACACACCTGCTTGCTGACGTCATCTGGTTGCGCTGGCCAATCCCTTTCTGCCAAATGAAGAAACTCTGGTCCGCTAATCCATTTGCTGTTGAGGTCAAGCTTTGGAGGATATCATGCCCTTGTCACCTCGTCAGCTGGGTTAAACTTAGATGGAATCCATAGCCACTGGTTAGCTTGACAACTGTCGAGTATTTCAGCTACTCGAAAGTCGACAAACGGTTTATGGCGGCGGGGCTCTGAACTGAGCCAGCTAATGACGTTTTTTGAAGCCATCTAAAATACACAATCCTTTATTGGCAGTTCGTGACTTTCCCTTACCGAGTTACTGAGCCTGATTCCCCTGATGGCTGCGCAGAGTTCAAGGTGGGGCCTTGACATCAACTTTTTTGGAGCGCACTTGGTTTTGCCGCAGACGAACGAAACTTGCACCACATCATCATGCTTGATACAAAGGAATGACACCGCATTGAAGGTTGATGACATTCTATAACTCGAGCTTAGATTCATGGCATCTAGGCAGCTGAAATTCAGTTAACCTTGGGAGTTTCTCCTTCCACAGATTCCAGTGATCGAAAATATCCGGCAGAATCAGTTCATCCCACCCTTCCGCACGACCCCACACCAATCGTAACAGCAGCTTTATGTGTATTGTAAAGTAAGCGAGCATGCCAAATTGGTCGAAGATAGACATAGTGATGCTTAAAAACTCTCTTTTTGTAGGGTATTTGCCGTTTTCCATTACGTCTCAGTCAACACGAGGGAATTTACGTCGAAACGTGAGTACATTTTTTGCTGTATCCCAATATATTCCTAGTATATTCAATGTTGCTGCTTCGGTGTTCATATTAACTATTTGTTCCAGTTGATTTTCTTCTTCCTTCGAGATTCCCCTTAACACTTCTTTGGAGTTCGACCTAGAGTTTCGTAGTTCAAAGCCACCGTTCTTATGTATGGAAATTATGGCATTAGTTACTTCTATTGCTTCTGTCGCGGTTTTAAAGCTGTCAACGTAATCATCCACGTAGTGGTGGTCTATGATCGCTTTCACTGCTCTTGGCTGAACATCGATGAATTTTGAGGCGTTTATATTCTTTACATAACTTGCATAGAAGCTTGCGCCAAAAATCATTCCTTTCATGACGTAGATGTAGATCGGGCTGCATGCGTCTTCCTTCCAAAGAAAGCGTTGTGCTTGCTGATCTTCCTCTTGAATAAGAACCTGGTGGAACATCTCCTTTATATCACCAGACACTGACGGAAGTTAAACAAGATGGTAATCAACGGTTTGTTATTGTCGGGTTCCTTTAGCAAAAAGGAAGTTAAGGCAACGCCGTCTACCTTCGCGGCTGCATCAAACACCAACCTTACCTTGTCTGGCTTGTTTGGATTACTCACAGCAATGTGAGGGAGGTACCAGGATCTTAGTGTTTCTCTGCTTGCTTCCTCTCTCGTCAACTTCTTGGCGCACCCCTTTTCAGGTAGCTCTGAATGATTTGCTTATAGGTGTCGGCTAATTTGGGATATTTTCGTAACCGGCTCTCCAGGTTCCATAATCTTCGCTTAGCCAGTTTATAACTGTATGGAATTTCCAAAATGTCCTCTTTCCAAAGCAAACCTGTCTGGTATCGGTTATCGACCTGTCTTGTTGTTTACGACGCTGCGTTCAGCAGGATAGTTGGTGTTACTCCGAAATTTTCTATGTTGAAGTATCCCTCAACGGCTCTGTCCAGGTACATTTCCTCTTCTAATGGCGACTGACTACTGTGTAGAATCACCCCCTTCTTTGATTCGACGACATCTTGTGTGACAGTTCTTTCGTACGACCACCCAACCAAGTCCTGCCTCGGCTACGACAGGTCCTGTTCCAGTGGCCCTAGTGTGGAACGAATTTCCTAGATGGCAGTTATCTAGACCAATCAGGATACGTGGTGTGGCGATCTCGTATCTTGTAAATGAAACCATATCCAAGTCGTATCGTTGTAGCTCGGCAGAAGTGATTGTGTGGGAAGTTAGGCGAAACGCGTTTACTGTTTGCACGTCACTCATGTTGTATCGCTTGGCACCATCCCGATCGGCGCTTTCATCAACGTCTACAATGTAGGATTCCGCTGTCACTGTTTTGCTGTCGAACCATTGTAGTTTCAAATTTTTCTGATGTCCTTTCATGTGTAGTTCTCGTGCCAATTCAGCGTCTGTGATGGAAACGGATGACCCCTCATCAAAAAATGCGAACGTCTTTACGACAACGTCCTTGCCATAGAGTCTTACTGGTACCACTCGAAAGAGAATTTTGTCGTTAGATTTACCACTGCAGTTTGGTAAAGAAATCGCAAGTCCTTCCGTGAATTCGTCGCCCATTACTGATATCGACAATACAGGTTTTTGTTCCTCATGTAGAGATGCATTATTCTTCCCATCTCAACCTTTAATTCCACAGGCTTTTCGGGATCTGAAAGATTAAAGACTATGACCGAATTTCAAACAGGAAAAACACGGCCCAGTCCTTTTCACAAATTCCCACCTGGCTGGAACATCTAGCTTGGTGTAAGCAAGGCAATCGGTCACTGGATGTCGTTTCCTTTCACTGTACCGTCATCTGTTAGCAATGGTGTTCTGGCTTTCCGCTGCGTGAAGAATATGTCTTGTTCTTGTCTTCTGCTCATGGGAAGGCGGCAAAACCGATTTTGATGTTTATATGTACCTGACTACTTCGGTTATCCATTCACTAAAATGTTTTAGTGTTGGGTATGGTAAAATGCTTATACTTCTTTGGGCCCATTCCAGTCGCTTACTCATAGGCAATTTGCATATCAGTTCTTCAATCAGCGTCGGGTTGGCGAGGTGCTGATGCAAACCGCAGGCCTCTAAGAATGTTGAGAGGTTGTTTACACTTGTGGCAAAAGGTATCAGCATCTCCAGCTTGTCATCAATTTCTCTCACCTTACTTAATTGTCCTCTCAGCAAGCACTTGGGGCGTCCATATCGGAACTCCAGGGCGGCCATGACGTTATCGACGATATCTGGATGGATGAGCAATGACTCAACCACTTCCCTAGCTTCTCCGATTATACACTTTTGCAAGCGAAAAAGGTTTCCGGTTTTGGTATAGTTGTACATAGACGTCGACTCTCGATATGCAATGGAGAACATGGGCCACTCTTCAGGGCGACCTGTAAATTCAGGTAAGGGCTGCAACTTTCCACCATTACTAAAGTCACTTTATACTGAGTGGCTTTGTAGGTGAAGAGGTGGTGTTGCTGTTGGCTGTGACATGAATTGTTGTGCGGGTGGTTGTGCAGACATCAGAGTTGGCAATAATGTTGGTACCGGGTAAGTAACCGGTGTAGCTGTTGGTGAGACGCGATACTGACTTGTGGACTGGTACAAAGGCGATGGCAATGAATTAGGATTCCCTTGTGAGCTGTTTGTAGCGAGAGTACCGGCTGCTGGCGTTGGAGGAACTAGTACACCGGCGGGAGGTGTTGTTATAGAGGAATGTGTACTATTTGACTTTGAATTTGTGTCAACGATGGGTGTTGATAAGGCGGCTGTCGCAGTTTTCTGCTGTTGACCAAGCACAAGTATAAAAATGTCCAAATGTTCAAAGGTGAACAAATTTGCAAACCACAGATGGTTTACGAATATAATAAAATAAATTGAGGGATCGACTTAGCTGACCGAGGTAACATAAAATTGCTAATGACATGTTATTTGGAACTGCTGTTGTTAATGTATAGGCATAAAGCAGTAACTAGCAATAGAACTACGTTATTTGATTATTACACATTGAAGATTCTAATACGAATATAACAAAAGCGTCATTATATAGAGGAAAGAGCTGAAACCGAAAAAGAAAAAACAAATAGGTAATATGCACCCTGTTAAAAGTTTCAGGTCTCTTAAGCGATACTGCAATTCGTGCTACAAAAAGCTCGCGGAAAAATATGGTGGAAAATATGCCAGACGAAAAACTAAATTAGTTTCAACATATTGCAAGTCGTGTGAGACAAAGCCTTTTCTATGTATACCCTGTTTTGAGGAAGTCCACATATGATTGTTTTTTTTTTTTTTTAATTTCAGATATCTTTCGTCAAATAACTAACATTCAAAATATTTGCAGAATTATAATGTCAGTCATTATGAACTAACGATAAGACTTTCAAATAACAAAAACGATATGTCAGGCCTATGGACCTACTAATACATATATTCCCTACATGTTATAAGCTTGTATCATGATCAACATTTCAATTTCTAAAAATATTTGCATTATATTAATTTGGCAAATTAAATGCGCACGTCTTTACACACCTTGACAATAGCAGCATGGCAAGTGTCAATTCATATGGTCTGACATGGCAGTGAACTGCGAAATACATTTAATTTTTGTTAAATCGTGTGATATCCCAGTTTTTTTTTTTTTTTTTTTGCGTATACATATACATATATTTATGTAAAGTAAAAATATACATTTGAAAATTTTGAATCTGGTATGAAAAAATGAGGGGAGCAAATTTTGTCACTTTTTTGCTCCGGAGCACAAACAGAAACCTTTTGCCAGCCCAATCGAAAACGCCATGAGTTCATTATAAAATTTGGTATCACATGAACATATCTACGAGGTAGAATTTCAGTCTATCTGTCGGTTGGTGAACAAATTTAATTTATTTTGAAAAAATGTTGGCGGGATATGTCAAAAGTTTGACATCTCTGAAAATTCATTGCAGATTCATCGCAAACGAAGAAAATAGTGTTTTATATCCGCTAAGTATGTATAAATTAGCATATGGTGTTTTCGATTGGTGCCTCTCCGTAAGTTGGTCAATTTGGACTCCGATGGAACATTAGAAACTTCACTCGATTACTCGAAAACAAAAATTTGGTTTGACAAATATTATCCGGTGCTTATATTTTTAGGTTTAATTGCATTCTGACATATTAGAATCCAGCAGAGAAATTTTACATCTAAAATCATAATTGGAAGCAAAATTTTGCTTCTGGAAAAGTAAGGAGTGCCAAACGTACAATTTTATGCTTTTTTCTCCCTCCGCAGTGCAAAAAGATGGTTTCTGTTGGCTAATCGAAAACGCATTCAAAGTATTAAACTATATTATTGTTGTAACTTACACGCAAATTATTTTTTAGCGGATAACAGATGTCAAAAATTTATACATTCCAACACAAAATTCAGAAGAAATTTTGCTACTGATATTAAAACCAAAATCAAACCATTAGTTATTAAGGTGATTAAATGACAAGGAGTGCCAATGGAACATATTAAGAATCTGTTTTCTCTCCGGAGTGCTTAAAAATTATTCTGGAAGAAGCTATTTTACATATACTATACTATTTTACTTTGAAGCTTTTGTTAGTTACTGTATGCAATTCTCTGTACCGAAATATTTCTTTTTCGCAAACGACGTTAGGTTTTTCTAAATAAACACTAAATAGGTAAGCTGAGAAAAGTTTTACATTTTTGGGTAATAGCAGTTTTCACAGAATATCTAAACGAATGTAAGAAAACAGCTTTTCTTTCACCAACTATATACTGCTGGTATAAAATATATTAGCAATAATAAACAAAAGACATTACATGTCTAAAGTTATAAGTTAAATGAAATTGATACAAATCCTTACAACCAAGAGGCATAAACTAACTTGGATGGGAAACTCTACTAAATACTTTTGCAAGCCTTTAACTATTCCACAGAAGACTGCCGGTGAAAAGCCAACCCATTGTACATCTCTATACCTACCAGAACTTGCTAGAATGAGAGTAAATTACAAATAAAATTGCTTGAATGAGAGCGACTTGCAGGTGTGTAATGTGGATGAGGTTTTTTTGAGTAAAATGGTAGAGCTTTGTGCAAAATGGGAAACTGCTATTAATGACAATTCACACGATTCACAGGCAGGTTCTTAGTTCTCACGCTTAATTTTGATCAGAGGAAAGCGGATTTTGAATTTCCAATATCTGGAATTTATGCCAAGAAGTATATAGAGGTGGTTTGCTATTATCTTCCAATTATTTGATACGCGAATCATATCCATCCACTTTATTAAAAAAAGGGCGCGTTCAGGGTTACAGGGATTATTTATGGAGTCTTTTATTGCCCAATACAACTCTTCTTTTAGCAATCCGAAGAAAAAAAAAAGATTAAAACTGTTCCCTTTTCTCATTTTTTCAGGAACAAGTTTTTATATCAGAATGTACCAAAGCATATAAATAAAACGTTAAATAGTATTGTGTGTCAAACTAGATTTTTTTTTTTCGAGCAATCGACTGCGTTTGACTTCGAATTGCAGTCTTTTACAATTTTATAGTTTTTAACTCAATAAATCGGTCTTCTGCCTCCGTACCAAACAAAGAAATTGTGAAAACAAAACTTCATATTTAACCAATGCATGTAAAAATGTTAACAACTATAGCTATCCTTATAAAAGTGAGAATTGAAAGTAGGTATTTACCTATGACGTAGGTGAATATGCAAATGTAAACTGCAGTTGCAGGAAGATTTGCCGTTCAGTGTTTTGTTTGACTAAAATTTCAGTCCCTAGAATCCTTAACGCGCTTAATATAAATCGCGTAAGAATTATTATGATATAAATTCATAATTTTGTACTGCATAGTCTCTTACTTAAGTAAGAACCATAATCAACTATTTCCAGCTTATGCACGCATATGCAAATGTCCGATTACACAAGAACTGAGACAACACTTAATAAACTCAGAGTTGATTTGTTAAGTTCTCTTTCACTTTTGGAAACATAAGCAAACATAAGTGAGAGCGAACCCAGTCGCTTATTGCAAATGCAAATTTGATGACAGTTTGTTCATCACCTTATTGAAAATTTAAGGCGAAATAGGTGCATATTCGATAATGAAAATGCATCTTATTTTAACAGGATAATAAAGGAAAAGGCATGCATGGGAGATTGTATCAAAGGAAACGCGCAAGTTATAATGTTATTACATTTTCAAAATTTTGTTTCGAATTTCGTGTTTTATTTTCGTTTAGCTACAGAATGTAAAAATAAGTGAAACGCGCTCAGGGAAATATTTTCACGGAAGTTGAGGAACCATAACATTCCTTCCAGTAGCGGAGCACAAGCGCAAATAGATTAAGAGTTATTCGAGGAGTTGATCTTATTAAAGAACTTTTATGTTTTACAAAAAGCTCCCGGAAAAATATGGTCGAGAATATGCCAGACGAAAAACTAAATTAGTTTCAACATATTGTAAAACGTGTGAGGCAAAGTCTTTTATATGGGCTGAAAAGTCGTTTCTTAGAGAGGACACTACTTGAATTAAATCCATACCAGTACCAGTTAGTACCAACCTTCAAAAGATACGTGTATAAATTTGACAGCTGTCGAATGATTAGTTCTCGAGATATAGGGTTGAGTTAAGCAACTTTTGTTATTGTGGAAAAAAAAAAAAGGATTCAAAGCAATTTCGTGTGTTGATTTATCATTGCTTTTTGATGGGAAAATATGCAGCCGATGCAAAGAAATAGCTTGATAAGTGTTACCCGGACTCTGCACTAGCCGAACGAACCATTCGCAAGTGGATTGAAAAAATTAAAAAAAATTTAAAAAAAATTTAAAAAAAAATTACAAGCACCGAAGATGATGCACGCAGTGGACGTCCAAAAGAGGCTGTTTCAGATGAAAACATCCGTATACATATACATATATTTATGTAGAGTAAAATTATACATTTGAAAATTTTGTCACTTTTTTGCTTCGGAGCACAAACAGAAATCTTTTGCTCGCCCAATCGCCATCACAAAATTTGATATCACATACACATATCTACGGGGTTAAATTTCAGTCTATCTGTCGGTTGGTGAACAAATTTAATTTATTTTGAAAAAATTTTTGACATCTCCAAAAATTCATTGCAGATTCATCGCAAACGAAGAAAATACTGTTTTATATCCGCTAAGTATGTATAAATTGGCATATGGTGTTTTTGATTGGTGCCTCTCCGTAAGTTGGTCAATTTGGACTCCGATGGAACATTAGAAACTTCACTCGATTACTCGAAAACAAAAATTTGGTTTGACAAATATTATCTGATGTTTATATTTATAGGTTTAAGTGTATTCTAACATATTAGGATCCAGAAGATATTTTACACCTAAAATGAAAATTGGAAGCAAAATTTTGCGTCTGAAAAAGTAAGGAGTGCCAAACGTACAATTTTATCCTTTTTTCTCCCTCCGCAGTGCAAAAAGAAGGTTTCTGTTGGCTAATCGAAAACTCATTCAAAGTATTAAACTATATTATTGTTGTAACTTACACGCAAATTATTTTTTAGCGGATAGCATATGTCAAAAATTTATACATTCCAACACAAAATTCAGAAGAAATTCTGCTACTGATATTAAAACCAGAATCAAACCATTACTTACTAAGGTGAGTAAAGGGCAAAGAGCGCCAATTGAACATTTTACGAATATGTTTTCTCTCCGGAGTGCATAAAAATTATTCTGGAAGAAGCTATTTTACATATACTATACTATTTTACTTTGAAGCTTTTGTTAGTTACTGTATGCAATTCTCTGTACCGAAATGTTTCTTTTTCGCAAACGACGTTAGACAAAAAATTTTATAATCAGTTACCTAATGCACACTAGGTTTTTCTAAATAAACACTAAATAGGTAAGCTGAGAAAAGTTTTACATTTTTGGGTAATAGCAGTTTTCACAGAATATCTAAACGAATGTAAGAAAACAGCTTTTCTTTCACCAACTATATACTGCTGGTATAAAATATATTAGCAATAATAAACAAAAGACATTACATGTCTAAAGTTATAAGTTAAATGAAATTGATACAAATCCTTACAACCAAGAGGCATAAACTAACTTGGATGGGAAACTCTACTAAATACTTTTGCAAGCCTTTAACTATTCCACAGAAGACTGCCGGTGAAAAGCCAACCCATTGTACATCTCTATACCTACCAGAACTTGCTAGAATGAGAGTAAATTACAAATAAAATTGCTAGAATGAGAGCGACTTGCAGGTGTGTAATGTGGATGAGGTTTTTTTGAGTAAAATGGTAGAGCTTTGTGCAAAATGGGAAACTGCTATTAATGACAATTCACACGATTCACAGACAGGTTCTTAGTTCTCACGCTTAATTTTGATCAGAGGAAAGCGGATTTTGAATTTCCAATATCTGGAATTTATGCCAAGAAGTATATAGAGGTGGTTTGCTATTATCTTCCAATAATTTGATACGCGAAAGATATCCTTCCAATTTATTCAAAAAAAGGCCGCGTTCAGGGTTACAGGGATTATTTAAGTTTTCTATTGCCCAAAATAACTTTCCTTTTTGCAATCAAAAGTAAAAAAAAATAACATAAAACTGTTACCTTTTCTCATTTTTTCAGGAACAAGATTTTATATCAGAATGTACCAAAGCATATAAATAAAACGTTAAAGTTTGACTTCGAATTGCAGTCTTTCACAATTTTATAGTTTTTAACTCAATAAATCAGTCTTCTGCCTCCGTACCAAACAAAGAAATTGTGAAAACAAAACTTCATATTTAACCAATGCATGTAAAAATGTTAACAACTATAGCTATCCTTATATAAGTAAGAATTGAAAGTAAGTATTTAACTATGACATAGGTGAATATGCAAATGTAAACTGCAGTTGCAGGAAAATTAGCGTTCAGTGTGTTGGGTTTGACTAAAATTTCAGTCCCTAGAATCCTTAACGCGCTTAATATAATTCGCATAAGAATTATTATGATATAGATTCATAATTTTGTACTGCATAGTCTCTTACTTAAGTAAGAACCATAATCAACTATTTCCAGCATATGCACGATTACACAAGAACTGAGACAACACATAATAAACTCAGAGTTGATTTGTTAAGTTCTCCTTCACTTTTGGAAACATAAGCAAACATAAGTGAGAGCGAACCCTGTCGCTCATTGCAAATGCAAATTTGATGACAGTTTGTTCATCACATTATTGAAAATTTAAGGAGAAATAGGTGCATATTCGATAATGAAGATGCATCTTATTTTAACACGATAATAAAGAAAAAGGCATGCATGGGAGATTGTATCAAAGGAAACGCGCAAGTTATAATGTTATTACATTTTCAAAATTTTGTTTCGAATTTCGTGTTTTATTTTCATTTAGCTACAGAATGTAAAAATAAGTGAAACGCGCTCAGGGAAATATTTTCACGGAAGTTGAGGAACCATAACATTCCTTCCAGTAGCGGATTTGGAGCGCAAATGGATTAAGAGTTATTCGAGGAGTTAGTCTTTCTAAAGAACTTTTATGTTTTCTGTTACAAAAAGCTCGCGGAAATATATGGTCGAGAATATGCCAGACGGAAAACTAAATTAGTTTCAACATATTGTAAGTCGTGTGAGGCAAAGTTTTTTTTATATGTAACGGATGGGCTGAAAAGCCGTTTCTAAGAGAGGACACTACTTGAATTAAATCCATACCAGTAGCAGTAAGTATCAACCTTCAAAAGATACGTGTATAAATTTGACAGCTGTCGAATGATTAGTTCTCGAGATATAGCGTTGAGTTAAGCAACTTTTGTTATTGTGAAAAAAAAAATGGATTCAAAGCAATTTCGTGTGTTGATTTATCATTGCTTCTTGATGGGAAAATATGCAGCCGATGCAAAGAAATGGCTTGATAAGTGTTACCCGGACTCTGCACCAGCCGAACGAACCATTCGCAAGTGGATTGAAAAAATTAAAAAAATTAAAAAAAAATTACAAGCACCGAAGATGATGCACGCAGTGGACGTCCAAAAGAGGCTGTTTCAGATGAAAACATCAAAAAAGTCCACAAAATGATTACGAATGACCATAAAGTGAAGTTGGTCGAGATAGATGAGGCTCTGAAGATATAAAAAGAGCGTGTTGGATATATCATACACCGAAATTTGGACATGCTAAAGCTCTATTCAAAGTGGGTGCCGAGTTTGCTCACAGTCGACCAAAAACAACGTATTAATGATTCAGAGGAGTGTTTAAAGCTATCCAACCACAATAAGGCCGAATTTTTGCGTCGATGTGTGACAATGGATGAAACTTGGCCCCATGACTTCACACGAGCAGGCGGCGGACCTCATCCAAAACGACCGAAAACTCAACAGTCGGCTGGCAAGGTTATGGCATCCGTATTTTGGGATACACATGGAATAACTTTCATCGACTATATCCAAAAAGGGCAGACTATCAACAGCGACTATAACATTGTGTTGTTGGAGCGTTTGAAGAACGAAATCGCAGAAAAACGGCCGCATTTGAAGAAAAAGAAAATGCTGTTTCATTAAGACAATGCACCGTGTCACAAAACGATGGCAAAATTGAATGAATTCGGCTACGAATTGCTTCCCCACGCACCGTGTTCTCCAGATTTGGCCACCAGCGACTATTTCCTGTTCGCAGATCTCAAAAGAATTCTCCCCGTAAAGAGACTAAGACCGACGAAGAAGTAATCGCCGAAACAGAAGCCTATTTTGAGTCTAAACCGAAATCGTACTAGAAAACTGGTATCGAAAGATTGAAAAATCGTTTCAATCAGTGTATCGCCCTCGAAGGCAACTATATTGATAAATAAAGTTGAATTTTGCAAAAACTTTGTGTTTTACTATCAAACGGCAGACTTTTCAAACCATGTGTTATACAATGTTTAAAGGAAGACCACAAATGTTTTTTTTTTCTTTTTTTTTATTTCAAATATCTTTCGTCATTTGAACTTTTAAATACAAAAAACGATATGTTAGGCCTATGGACCTAGTAATACATATATTCTCTACCTGTTATAAGCTTGTATCATGATCAAAGTTTCAATTTGTAAAAATATTTGCATTATATTAGTTTGGCAAACTACATGCGCACGTCGTTAGACACCTTGACAATGGCAAGTGTCCATCCATATGGTCTAACGTGGCAGTGAATGGGTTAGACATATAACTGCGAAATATAATACATTTAATTTATTTTGTTAAATCATTTAACATCCCAGTTTTTTTTCCGCATACATATACATATATTTATGTACAGTAAAATTATACATTTGAAAATTTTGAATCTGGTATGAAAAAATGAGGGGAGCAAATTTTGTCACTTATTTGCTCCGGAGCACAAACAGAAACCTTTTTCCAGCCGATTCGAAAACGATATGAGTTCATAACAAAATTTGATTTCACATACACATATCTACGGGGTAAAATTTCAGTCTATCTGTCGGTTGGTGAACAAATTTAATTTATTTTGAAAAAATGTTGGCGGGATATGTCAAATGTTTGACATAAATTCATTGCAGATTCATCGCAAACGAAGAAAATAGTGTTTTATATCCGCTAGGTATGTATAAATTGGCATATGGTGTTTTCGATTGGTGCCTCTCCGTAAGTTGGTCAATTTGGACTCCGATGGAACATTAGAAACTTCACTCGATCACTCGAAAACAAAAATTTGGTTTGACAAATATTATCTGGTGTTTATATTTATAGGTTTAAGTTCATTCTGACATATTAGGATCCAGAAGTGATTTTACATATAAAATGAAAATTGAAAGCACAATTTTGCTTCTGAAATAGTAAGGAGTGCCAAAAGTACAATTTTATGCTTTTTTCTCCCTCCGCAGTGCAAAAAGATGGTTTCTTTGACTAATCGAAAACTCATTCAAAGTATTAAACTATATTATTGTTGTAACTTACACGCAAATTATTTTTTAGCGGATAGCAGATGTCAAAAAATTATACATTCCAACAGAAAATTCAGAAGAAATTTTGCTGCTGATATTAAAACCAGAATCAAACCATTACTTATTAAGGTGAGTGAAGGACAAAGAGCGCCAAAGGAATATTTTACGAATATGTTTACCCTCCGGATTGCATAAAAAATATTCTGCTATTTTAAATATACTATACTATTTTACTTTGAAGCTTTTGTTAGTTACTGTATGCAATTCTCTGTACCGAAATGTTTCTTTTTCGCAAACGACGTTAGACAAAAAATTGTATAACCAGTTACCTAATGCACACTAGGTTTTTCTAAATAAACACTAGATAGGTAAGCTGAAAAAAGTTTAACATTTTTGGGTAATTGCAGTTTTCACAAAATGTCTAAACAAATGTAAGAAAACAGCTTACATTAACCTTTCTTTCACCGACTATATACTGCTAGTATAAAATGTATTAGCAATAATAAACAAAAGACATTACATGTTTAAAGTTATAAGTAAAATGAAATAGATGCAAATTCTTACAACCAAGAGGCATAAACTAACTTGGATGGGAAACTCTACTAAATACTTTTGCAAGCCTTTAGCTATTCCACAGAAGACTGCCGGTGAAAAGCCAACCCATTGTACATCTCTATACCTACCAGAACTTGCTAGAATGAGAGTAAATTACAAATAAAATTGCTAGAATGAGAGCGACTTACAGGTGTCTAATGTGGATGAGGTTTTTTTGAGTAAAATGGTCGAGCATTGTGCAAAAGAGGAAAGTAACTGCTATTAATGACAATTCACACGATTCTCCGACAGGTTCTTAGTTCTCACGCTTAATTTTGATCAGAGGAAAGCGGATTTTGAATGTCCAATATCTGGAATTTATGCCAAGAAGTATATAGAGGTGCTTTGCTATTATCTTCCAATATTTGATACGCCAATCATATCCTCCCGATTTATTCAAAAAAAGGACGCGTTCAGGGTTACAGGGATTAGTTATGGAGTTTTCTATTGCCCAACGTAATCCTTCTTTTTGCAATCCGAAGAAAAAACATGACATAAAACTGTTCGCTTTTCTCAATTTTCCAGGAGCAAGAGTTTATATCAGAATGTACCAAGGCATATAAATAAAACGTTAAATAGTATTGTGTGTCAAACTAGATTTTTTTTTTTCGAGAAATCGACTGCGTTTGACTTCGAATTGCAGTCTTTCACAATTTTATAGTTTTTAACTCAATAAATCATTCTTCTGCCTCCGTACCAAACAAAGAAATTGTGAAAATAAAACTTTATATTTAACCAATGCATGTAAAAATTTTAACAACTATAGCTATCCTTATAAGAGTAAGAATTGAAAGTAAATATTTAACTATGACATAGGTGAATATGAAAATGTAAGCAGCAGTTGCAGGAAATTTTGCCGTTCAGTGTGTTGCGTTTGACTAAAATTTCAGTCCCTAGAATCCTGAACGCACTTAATATAGGCTTTTCTAATAACGACTTGACAACTTTTTTTTTAAATAAAAGGCAAACCATTTGAGATATTTCAAAAACTGGCTTCAAGTCTAATCAAAACATATATGAATGAAACTCGACTTCGTTCATATGGCCACCGCGGGCACGTTTGCAGCGGTCGATTCGTTGGACCCGATTTTCAACGACCCTTGGGCTACACCCTAGGGCCGAAACGGCCGTTATTTGGCGTTCAATGTTGGCTCTGAGTTCTTCCAACGTCGTCGGCGTGTTGGCATAAGCCAATGACTTGACGTAGCCCCACAGAAAATAGTCAAGCGGCGTTAAATTGCACGAACGATGTGGCCAATCGACTGGCCCACGTCTTGAGATAACACGCTCACCATTCTTACTCTTCAATAAATCGATTGTAGCGTGTGCCGGGCTTGTGGCACCATCCTGTTGAAAACACATGTCGTCCAAGTCTATATCTTCCAATTCGAGCCAAAAATAATCGGTGGTCATGGACCGATAACGCTGACCATTCACAGTAACGTGACGATCGTTACCGCCGACGAAAAAATATGGCCTAATAACGCCGCCAGCATGCAAACCGCACCAAACAGTTATTTTTTGTGGATGAAGTGGTGATTCATGAAGCACGTGTGGGTTTCCACCCGACCAATAACGCATATTTTCCTTATTGACGAGCCCATTCAGCCAAAAATGAGCTTTGTCACTGAAGATGATTTTGCGACGCAGAATATCTGAGAAATCACACGAAGTATCCCTTATCCGAAACCTACTTATCTCTAAATTTTATAGCAAGCGCATGGAAGCGGATTGCAGGAAATCCTGACCATGACGACTTCAACATTATTAAAAAGAAAATAATAATTAAAGAAAATAAATAAATACTCAAAAACAATTAACAATATAAGTTATGTTACAAATAAGATACTAAAAGAACTATGAAATACATGCAGTAATACATTTAAGGATATTATAGTGACAGACATTAAGTATACGGTAAACTAAAATTAATTAAAAAAGGATTACTAAATGTTGAATACGCCATACATTGGGCAAAAAATAATATTAAAAACTCTTACATTCTATTCGTGAATGAAATTAATCTAGTTAAGGACATGATATTAAAAAAAAAAATTTGGAACTGCTGTTGTTAACGCATAGCTGGTGCATAAAGCAGTAACTAGCAATAGAACTACGTTACTTGATTTTTAAACTCAACTTGTGAACCAATTATTGTGTATCATGTGTATATTAGTCTGACAAGTAATTTGCCACGTCATTAGACACCTTGACCTTGACAATAGCAACATAGCAAGTGTCAATCCATATGGTCTGACATCGCAGTGAATGGGTTAGACATCCCAGTTTTTTTTTTGCGTATACAAATACATACATATGTACAGTAAAAATTTACATTTGAAAATTTTGAATCTGGTATAACAAATGAGGGTAGCAAGATTTGTCACTTTTTTGTTTCGGAGCACAAACAGAAAACTTTTGCCAGCCCAATCGAAAAAGCCATGAGTTCATCATAAAATTTGATATCACATGCACATATCTACAAGGTTCAATTTCAGTCTATCTGTCCGTTGGTGAACAAATTTAATTTATTTTGAAAAATGTTGGCGGAATATGTCACATGTTTGACATCTCTGAAAATTCATTGCAGACTCATCGCAAACGAAGAAAATAGTATGTTTTATATCCGTTAAGTAGATAGCGTATGTATAAATTGGCATATGGTGTTTTCGATTGGTGCCTCTCCGTAAGTTGGTCAATTTGGACTCCGATGGAACATTAGAAACTTCAGTCGATTACTCGAAAACAAAAATTTATTTTGACAAATATTATCTGGTGTTTATATTTATAGGTTTAAGTGCATTCTGACATATTAGAATCCAAAAGATAAATTTTACATCTAAAATGAAAAACGGAAGCATTTGCCTGTGAAAAGCCGACCCATTGTACATCTCTATACATGACAGAACTTGCTAGAATTAGAGCGATCTACACGCGTGTAATGCGGATGAGGTTTTTTTGTGTAAAAAGGTCGAGCTTTCTGCAAAATGGGAAGGAAACTGCTATTAATGACAATTCACACGATTCACAGACAGGTTCATAGTTCTCACGCTTAATTTTGATCAGAGTAAAGCGGATTTTGAATTTCCAATATCTGGAATTTATGCCAAGAAATATATAGAGGTGGTTTGCTATTATCATCCAATTATTTGATACGCGAAACATATCCTTCCACTTTATTCAAAAAAAGAGCGCGTTCAGGGTTACAGGGATTATTTATGGAGTTTTCTATTGCCCAAAATAACTCTTCTTTATACAAACCAAAGAAAAAAAATAAAATAAAATTGTTCCCTTTTCTCATTTTTTCAGGAACAAGATTTTATATCAGAATGTACCAAAGCATATAAATAAAACGTTAAATAGTATTGTGTGTCAAACTAGATTTTCTTTTTCGAGCAATCGACTGCGTTTGACTTCGAATTACAGTCTTTCACAATTTTATAGTTTTTAACTCAATAAATCGGTCTTCTGCCTCCGTAACAAACAAAGAAATTGTGAAAACAAAACTTCATATTTAACCAATGCATGTAAAAATGTTAACAATTATAGCTATCCTTATAAAAGTAAGAATTGAAAGTAAGTATTTAACTATGACATAGGTGAATATGCAAATGTAAGCTGTAGTTGCAGGAAAATTTGCTGTTCAGTGTGTTGGGTTTGACTAAAATTTCAGTCCCTAGAATCCTTAACGCGTTTAATATAAATCGCATAAGTATTATTATGATATAGATTCATAATTTTGTACTGCGTAGTCTCTAACTTAAGTAAGAACCATAATCAACTATTACCAGCATATGCACGCATGGGTGCATAATCGATAATGTAGATGCATCTTATTTTAACAGGATAATAAAGGAAAAGGCATGCATGGGAGATTGTATCAAAGGAAACGCGCAAATTATAATGTTATTACATTTTCAAAGTTTTGTTTCGAATTTCGTGTTTTATTTTCATTTAGCTACAGAATGTAAAAATAAGTGAAACGCGCTCAGGGAAATATTTTCACGGAAGTTGAGGAACCATAACATTCCTTCCAGCAGCGGATTTGGAGCGCAAATGGATTAAGAGTTATTCGAGGAGTTAGTCTTTCTAAAGAACTTTTATGTTTTCTGTTACAAAAAGCTCGCGGAAATATATGGTCGAGAATATGCCAGACGGAAAACTAAATTAGTTTCAACATATTGTAAGTCGTGTGAGGCAAAGTTTTTTTTATATGTAACGGATGGGCTGAAAAGCCGTTTCTTAGAGAGGACACTACTTGAATTAAATCCATACCAGTAGCAGTAAGCACCAACCTTCAAAAGATACGTGTATAAATTTGACAGCTGTCGAATGATTAGTTCTCGAGATATAGCGTTGAGTTAAGCAACTTTTGTTATTGCGAAAAAAAAGTGGATTGAAACAATTAAAAAAAATTAAAAAAAAAAAATTACAAGCACCGAAGATGATGCACGCAGTGGACGTCCAAAAGAGTCTGTTTCAGATGAAAACATCAAAAAAGTCGACAAAATGATTACGAATGACCGTAAAGTGAAGTTGATCGAGATAGATGAGGCTCTGAAGATATAAAAAGAGCGTGTTGGATATATCATACACGGAAATTTGGACATGCGAAAGCTCTATTCAAAGTAGGTGCCGAGTTTGCTCACAGTCGACCAAAAACAACGTATTAATGATTCAGAGGAGTGTTTAAAGCTATCCAACCACAATAAGGCCGAATTTTTGCGTCGATGTGTGACAATGGATGAAACTTGGCCCCATCACTTCACACGAGCAGGCGGCGGACCTCATCCAAAACGACCGAAAACTCAACAGTCGGCTGGCAAGGTTATGGCATCCGTATTTTGGGAGACACATGGAATAACTTTCATCGACTATATCCAAAAAGGGCAGACTATCAACAGCGACTATTACATTGTGTTGTTGGAGCGTTTGAAGAACGAAATCGCAGAAAAACGGCCGCATTTGAAGAAAAAGAAAATGCTGTTTCATTAAGACAATGCACCGTGTCACAAAACGATGGCAAAATTGAATGAATTCGGCTACGAATTGCTTCCCCACGCACTGTGTTCTCCAGATTTGGCCACCAGTGACTATTTCCTGTTCGCAGACCTCAAATGAATGCTCCCCGGAAAGAGATTTAAGACAGAAGAAGAAGTAATCGCCGACACAGAGGCCTATTTTGAGTTTAAACCGAAATCGTACTACAAAACTGGTATCGAAAGATTGAAAAATCGTTTCAATCAGTGTATCGCCCTCGAAAGCAACTATATTGATAAATAAAGTTGAATTTTGCAAAAACTTTGTGTTTTACTATAAAACGGCAGACTTTTCAAACCATGTGTTATACAATGTTTTAAGGAAGACCACAAATGTTTTTTTTTTTTTTTTTATTTCAAATATCTTTCGTCATTATGAACTGACGATAACACTTTTAAATACAAAAAACGATATTTCAGGCCTATGGACCTAGTAATATATATATTCTCTACCTGTTATAAGCTTGTATCATGATCAAAATTTCAATTTGTAAAAATATTTGCATTATATTAGTTTGGCAAATTACATGCGCACGTCGTTAGACACCTTGACAATGGCAAGTGTCCATCCATATGGTCTAACGTGGCAGTGAATGGGTTAGACATATAACTGCGAAATATAATCCTTTTATTTTATTTTGTTAAATCATGTAACATCCCAGTTTTTTTTTCCGTATACATATACATATATTTATGTACAGTAAAATTATACATTTGAAAATTTTGAATCTGGTATGAAAAAATGAGGGGAGCAAATTTTGTCACTTATTTGATCCGGAGCACAAACAGAAACCTTTTGCCAGCCGATTCGAAAACGCCATGAGTTCATAACAAAATTTGATTTCTCATACACATATCTACGGGGTAAAATTTCAGTCTATCTGTCGGTTGGTGAACAAATTTAATTTATTTTGAAAAAATGTTGGCGGGATATGTCAAATGTTTGACATAAATTCATTGCAGATTCATCGCAAACGAAGAAAACAGTGTTTTATATCCGCTAAGTATGTATAAATTGGCATATGGTGTTTTTGATTGGTGCCTCTCCGTAAGGTGGTCAATTTGGACTCCGATGCAACACTCGATTAGTCGAAAACAAAAATTTGGTTTGACAAATATTATCTGGTGTTTATATTAATAGGTTTAAGTGCTTTCTGACATATTAGGATCCAGAAGAGATTTTACATCTAAAATGAAAATCGGCCGCAAAATTTTGCTTCTGAAAAAGTAAGGAGTGCCAAACGTACAATTTTATGCTTTTTTCTCCCTCCGCAATGCAAAAAGAATGTTTCCGTTGGCTAATCGAAAACTCATTGAAAGTATTAAACTATATTATTGTTGTAACTTACACGCAAATTATTTTTTAGCGGATAGCAGATGTCAAAAATTTTTACATTCCAACACAAAATTCAGAAGAAATTTTGCTCCTGATAATAAAACCAGAATCAAACCATTACTTATTAAGGTGAGTGAAGGACAAAGAGTGCCAAAGGAACATTTTACGAATATGTTTTCTCTCCGGAGTGCATAAAAATTATTCTGCTATTTTACATGTACTATACTATTTTACTTTGAAGCTTTTGTTAGTTACTGTATGCAATTCTCTGTACCGAAATGTTTCTTTTTCGCAAACGACGTTAGACAAAAAATTGTATAACCAGTTACCTAATGCACACTAGGTTTTTCTAAATAAACACTAGATAGGTAAGCTGAAAAAAGTTTAACATTTTTGGGTAATTGTAGTTTTCACAGAATGTCTAAACAAATGTAAGAAAACAGCTTACATTAACCTTTCTTTCACCGACTATATACTGCTAGTATAAAATGTATTAGCAATAATAAACAAAAGACATTACATGTTTAAAGTTATAAGTAAAATGAAATAGATGCAAATTCTTACAACCAAGAGGCGTAAACTAACTTGGATGGGAAACTCTACTAAATACTTTTGCAAGCCTTTAACTATTCCAAAGAAGACTGCCGGTGAAAAGCCAACCCATTGTACATCTCTATACCTACCAGAACTTGCTAGAATGAGAGTAAATTACAAATAAAATTGCTAGAATGAGAGCGACTTACAGGTGTGTAATGTGGATGAGGTTTTTTTGAGTAAAATGGTCGAGCATTGTGCAAAAGAGGAAAGTAACTGCTATTAATGACAATTCACACGATTCTCCGACAGGTTCTTAGTTCTCACGCTTAATTTTGATCAGAGGAAAGCGGATTTTGAATGTCCAATATCTGGAATTTATGCCAAGAAGTATATAGAGGTGCTTTGCTATTATCTTCCAATATTTGATACGCCAATCATATCCTTCCGATTTATTCAAAAAAAGGGCGCGTTCAGGGTTACAGGGATTAGTTATGGAGTTTTCTATTGCCCAACATAATCCTTCTTTTTGCAATCCGAAGAAAAAACATGACATAAAACTGTTCGCTTTTCTCATTTTTCCAGTAGCAAGAGTTTATATCAGAATGTACCAAAGCATATAAATAAAACGTTAAATAGTATTGTGTGTCAAACTAGATTTTTTTTTTTCGAGAAATCGACTGCGTTTGACTTCGAATTGCAGTCTTTCACAATTTTATAGTTTTTAACTCAATAAATCATTCTTCTGCCTCCGTACCAAACAAAGAAATTGTGAAAATAAAACTTTATATTTAACCAATGCATGTAAAAATTTTAACAACTATAGCTATCCTTATAAGAGTAAGAATTGAAAGTAAATATTTAACTATGACATAGGTGAATATGAAAATGTAAGCAGCAGTTGCAGGAAATTTTGCCGTTCAGTGTGTTGCGTTTGACTAAAATTTTAGTCCCTAGAATCCTGAACGCACTTAATATAGGCTTTTCTAATACTTTTTTTTTTAAATAAAAGGCAAACCATTTGAGATATTTCAAAAACTGGCTTCAAGTCTAATCAAAACATTTATGAATGAAACTCGACTTCATTCATATGGCCACCGCGGGCACGTTTGCAGCGGTCGTTTCGTTGGATCCGATTTTCAACGACCCTTGGGCTACACCCTTGGGCCTAAACGGCCGCTATTTGGCGTTCAATGTTGGCTCTGAGTTCTTCCAACGTCTTCGGCGTGTTAGCATAAGCCAATGTCTTGACGTAGCCCCACAGAAAATAGTCAAGCAGCGTTAAATCGCACGAACGATGTGGCCAATCGACTGGCCCATGTCTTGAGATAACACGCTCACCATTCTTACCCTTCAATAAATCGATTGCAGCGTGTGCTGTGGCTTGTGGCACCATCCTGTTGAAAACACATGTCGTCCAAGTCCATATCTTCCAATTCGAGCCAAAAATAATTGGTGATCATGGAGCGATAACACTGACCAATCACAGTAACGTCACTATCGTTACCGTCGACGAAAAAATATGGCCCAATAACGCCGCCAGCATGCAAACCGCACCAAACAGTTGTTTTTTGCGGATGAAGTATTGATTCATGAAGCACATGTGGGTTTTGACCCGACCAATAACGCATATTTTTCTTATTGACGAACCCATTGAGCCAAAAATGAGCTTCGTCACTGAAGATGATTTTGCGACTCAGAATATCTGTAGAAAATTTTTATAATATGCAGAAGTTGCTCGATAGTGTACTTTACCATGATGAAATCACACGAAGTATCCCATATCCGAAACCTACTTATCTCTAAATTTTATAGCAAGCGCATGGAAGCGGATTGCAGGAAACCCCTACCATGACGACTTCAACATTATTAAAAAGAAAATAAATAAAATACTCAAAAACAATTAACAAATTAAGTTATGTTACAAATAAGATACTAAAAGAGCTATGAAATACATGCAGTAATACATTTAAGGATATTATAGTGACAGACATTAAGTACATTGTAAATTAAAATTAATTAAAAAAGAATTACTAAATGGTGAATACATTGGGCAAAAAATAATATTAAAAACTCTTACATTCTATTCGTGAATGAAATAAATCTAGTTAAGGACATGATATTAAAAAAAAAATTTGGAACTGCTGTTGTTAATGCATAGCTGGTGCATAAAGCAGTAACTAGCAATAGAACTACGTTACTTGATTTTCGAACTCAACTTGTGAACCAATTATTACACATTGAAGATTCTAATACAAATATAACAAAACCGAGTAAAGCGCTGAAACCGAAAAAAAAAAACAATAGGTAACCTCAATCTATGGCTTAAACAACACAAATAACATGCACCCTGTTAATATTTTTTGGTCTCTTAGGCGATACTGCAATTCGTGCTACAAAAAGCCCGGGGAAAAATATGGTCGAGAATATGCCAGGCGAAAAACTAAATTGTTTTCAACATATTGTAAGTCGTATGAGACAAAGCCTTTTCTATGTATACCCTGTTTTGAGAAAGTCCACAAATGATTTTTTTTTTTTTTAATTTCAAATATCTTTCGTCAAATAAACTAGCATTCAGAATATTTGCAGAATTTTAATGTCAGTTATTATGAACTGACGATAAGACTTTTAAATACCAAAAACGATATGTCAGGCCTATGGACCTAGTAATTCATTTATATACTCTCTACCTGTTATAAGCTTGTATCATGATCAAAATTTCAATTTGTAAAAATATTTGCATTATATTAGTCTGGCAAATTACATGCGCACGTCCTTAGACCCCTTGACAATAGCAGCATGGCAAGTGTCCATCCATATTGTGTAACATGGCAGTGAATGGGTTAGACATATAACTGCAAAATACAATACATTTCATTTTTTTTGTTAAATCATGTAACATCCCAGTTTTTTCTTTCGTATA
The DNA here is from genome assembly GCA_907269105.1 of Volucella inanis. Taxonomy (NCBI): domain Eukaryota; kingdom Metazoa; phylum Arthropoda; class Insecta; order Diptera; family Syrphidae; genus Volucella; species Volucella inanis. Next base: position 86,931,915 of record OU026153.1, on the reverse strand, counting down.
CATATACATATATTTATGTACAGTAAAAATATGCATTTGAAAATTTTGAATCTGGTATGAAAAAATGAGGGGAGCAAGTTTTGACACTTTTTTGCTCCGGAGCACAAACAGAAAACTTTTACTAGCCCTAACGAATGGCGTTTAAATTTAATATAACATACACATATCTACAAGGTTCAATTTCAGTCTGTCGGTCGGTTGGTGAACAAATTTAATTTATTTTGAAAAAATGTTTGACATCTCTGAAAATTCATTGCAGACGCATCGCAAAGGAAGAAAATAGTATGTTTTATATCCGCTAAATAGATATCGTATGTATAAATTGGCATATGGTGTTTCCGATTGGTGCCTCTCCGTAAGTTGGTTAATTTGGACTGCGATGGAACATTAGAAACTTCAGTCGATTACTCGAAAATAAAAATTGGGTTTGACAAATATTATCTGGTGTTTATATTTTTAGGTTTAAGTGCATTCTGACATATAAGAATCCAGAAGAGAAATATTACATCTAAAATGAAAATCGGAAGTATTGGCCGGTGAAAAGCCAACCCATTGGACATCTCTATACCTGCCAGAATTTACTAGAATGAGAGCGACTTACACGTGTGTAATGTGGATGAGGTTTTTTTGAGTAAAATGGTCTTAGTTCTCACGCTTAGTTTTGATTAGAGGAAAGCGGATTTTGGTTTTCCAGTATCTGGAATTTATGCCAAGAAGTATATAGAGGTGGTTTTCTATTATCTTCCAATTATTTGATACGGGAATCATATCCTTCCACTTTATTCAAATAAAGGCCGCGTTCAGGGTTACAGGGAATAGTTATGGAGTTTTCTATTTTCATTTCATTTTTTCAGGCGCAAGATTTTATATCTGAATGTATCAAAGCATATAAATAAAACGTTCAGTAATATTGTGTTTCAAACCAGATTTTTGTTTTCGAGCAATCGACTGCGTTTGATTTCGTATTGCAGTCTTTCACAAGTTTATAGTTTTTAACTCAATAAATCGGTCTTCTGCCTTGAAATAAACAAAAAAATTGTGAAAATAAAAATTCATATTTAACCAATGCATGTAAAAATGTTAACAACTATAATTATCCTTACAAAAGTAAGAATTGAAAGTAAGTATTTAACTATGACATAGGTGAATATGCAAATGTAAACTGCAGTTGCAGGATGATTTGCCGTTCAGTGTGTTGGGTTTGACTAAAATTTCAGTCCCTAGAATCCTTAACGCGCTTAATATAAATCGCGTAAGAATTATTATGATATAAATTCATAATTTTGTACTGCGTAGTCTCTTACTTAAGTAAGAACCACTATCTCCAGCTTATGCACGCATATGCAAATGTCCGATTACACAAGAACTGAGACAACACTTAATAAACTCAGAGTTGATTTGTTAAGTTCTCTTTCACTTTTGGAAACATAAGCAAACATAAGTGAGAGCAAACCCCGTCACTCATTGCAAATGCAAATTTGGCGGAATATCAATTTGTTCAACACCTTATTGAAAATTTAAGGAGAAATAGGTGCATATTCGATAATGAAGATGCGTCTTGTTTCTTAACAGGATAATAAATGAAAAGGCATGGGAGATTGTATCAAAGGAAACGCGCAAATTATAATGTAATTACATTTTCAAAATTGTGTTTCGAATTTCGTGTTTTCGTTTTTTTTTATTTAAGTATTTATTTATTTAGCTACATAATATAAAAATCAGTGAAACGCGCCTTCGTGTAGCGGATTACGAGCGGAAATGGATTAAAAGTTATTCGAGGAGTTGATCTTACTAAAGAACTTTTATGTTTTATGTTATCATTTATTTATTTCACGTTTTATTCGTTGGGGTTCGATAATAGTTGTTCAGGATTGTTTTGGGAAAGAATCTATTTCTTAGAATGTGAAAGGCGGAGCATTTGAACAGGATATGAGGGAAACTATTTCCGGATTGCTTACAATATGTTATGTGCAAACAGCTGCATGGTTTTGTTTATGTAATGTTCGTGATAGGTAGATAGTTTGCACTTTGTTGATAGTATAATGAACCACAAATAGTACATCAAAATTATGAAAACTCACCTTTATTATAGTGCAAATAAAATGGGTCTTTGTGACTACATTTTTAGTCAAGATAATGATCAGATGCATACAAGTTAACAACGATCAGCAGCGATAAAATCATGCGCACAATTCATTCATTACACATACACATATTACATTACATTGCACGCGCATGGATATAGCAGTCAAACAACGACATTATGCTCCAGTAATGCTGTCTGGGCCTGAGACCGCAGTAACATCCCACATTTTAATAGTATCGACATCCCGCATTATTTCACGTATTCCTATCTTCCTATCACAGTTCCCACAGCTGCAGTAGTTCATAAGAAACAAATACCAATGTCAAGTTCAAGTGCAGTTGTTTTTAAGTAGTTTAAGTGATCGTATAAATAAAGTTTTGTTTTAAGTAAAATTTTAGTATAGTTGTTCACTAACGCTCGAGCAGGGAACTAATACTGGATAATAGTCATGCAGTGAATAAAACCGGCGTTTTCCGTGAAGTAGCGTAACTCTAAAGGCGACCTCAAGTAGCTCGTCGCGTTGTTAAGAAAAGTGACGAAACTAGTGCGTTCCCGTAAAGAAGCACGCATAAGTTGTCCTTGTGTTAGGTCCGCCAAAAAAAGTTGACATTACCGGAGGTCTCTGGACCTAAGCAAATGGGAAGACTGCCAGATTCATCAGCGTAAGATGTTCACCACAACGATAGTTTTGTAAGTATAGAAATTAACTTATTTTAAGAAATAAAAATTAAGAAACATATATAAATAAAATCAAAGTGATTAATATACGTTTTAAAGTTAAATTACAAAATAACCATAATTACTTTAAGTAAAACATATTAAACAGAATGAAACCTATTAGAATTAAGAGAAACATATTTAATTAAGCTAACCGTATCAAGTTTAGTTAAAGCATTTCAAACTCTGAACATTTCAAAATGCCCGACCTTTTTTCAGGCGTATCAACAAACCCCATAATCGAATTTCGAATTTCTTCGAACTAAACCCAGCAAACCCACCAAATCCCCCATTAGAAATGCTCCTTTAAATGGCAACCCATCGAACTCCCAAGGTGGCAGCACAACCGATCAGAATCCAAATAACTTGTTTCAATGCACAACATCTCACATCAGGGGGGAGATTAAGATTAAGATACCCTAATCGCGTCCATAGTAAATCGGGTCCTAGAGGGAATGATATCATCTATTGTCCAAAATTGTCTAAACCCCAAATTTTGATAATTTCGCTGGTACAGACCAAGCAATCGCCCGTGAGCACAGAAAACGATTGGAACATATGGAAAGAGTTCCGGGCATAGTCTGTTGTCTTAGACAATCTACCTGTGGCCTAGGAGAATTAAGCTCTTGGAAAAAGAGTATCGAGGGCATCCTTGACATCTATGAACCACTGAAAGGCACACTGAAGTATTACGGAATTTTAAGCGTGATACGCAATAAAATAATTGGCAACGCAGATATAGCGCTGGAGTCGTATAACACTCCGCTCGACTGGAAATCTATATCCAGGTGCTTGGCAATGCACTATGCCGAAAACAGAGACATCACTACATTAGAGTACCAAATGGCATCTCTCGTACAAGAAAATAGGTCTGAACAACAATTTTATCAGATAATCTACACCTATCTCTCCCTGATCCTCAATAGAATAGCCTGCATGGATGCGAGTCCTGACGCCATTCGTTTTTTGATCCAAATCTATGGGAACAAGGCATTGAATACAATCATTTGTGCACTAAATTTATGCCTCAAATTAGAAAACCAACGGTATAGGACAAGCTATGCCTATAATAACCAAGTGGCCTCTAAAAGATCACAACTTCGCTCATGCTGCGCCACCACATAATCTTAATCAAAGCCATTCTGATACTGCATCTCAAAGCCAACCCTTTGCACCACAACCTAGAAACTAGAATTACGGACCATCTGTCGTACCAAGGCAACCACCCGTTCCACCAGAAAATCTGAATTTCAAATCGGAGCCAGCCGGCCAAGGTCAGAGTTTCCAAACTAGATATCAGTTAAGCTAATTTGCACCAAAGGGACCAATACCAGTAGCTAACAATATGCACCAAGGTCACAACAAGTCAAACAATCTACACCGAGGTGACAAATACCTACGTCACAACAAGGAGCATCAGGGTCGAACTAATTTCATCAAAATAAGTGGCAGGCAAACTTCCACATAGGCACAGATCCCCATGGCGATCATAACCAGGTTCCAGCATCCGAACACTAGAACAATATCTTCAGCATTCGAAACAAGCAAATGATATCAACAACACTGAGACTAGCGTTATCGAAGACTTCACCGATCTCCATTTTTTAGATAAACGGCTTCTTCGCTACCCTACTTTGAAGAGAAAACGAGAAAAGGCAAATCATGAAAACTTTAATAGACACCGGCTCGTAATTATATCCAACCTTCACTCGTCGACAATCTCATTCCCAATAACGAGCTCTTTAACGTGAATTGAACAGGCGGAAGTACAATAGTACACCCTATATTGAAACAAACCCTTTTGGCCTCAAGGAACCTAAAATACATTCGTTCTTCTATCTACTTTAAGATCCTTCCAAGCCATTTTAGGCAACGACAGCTTGAAAGAGTTTTCAGCTGTCACTTATACAAAGGAAAGATACATGACCATTCTAGGTGGACCAAAGTTCAGAATTAAACAAATGGCAATTCAGTCAGTTAATTGATTAAACTCGAAAATCGATTCTAAATCTGACACTCAACAAAAAATTGTTGAATTACTTGTCAGAGATTCCCTAATCTCTTTTCCGAGCTTGATGAAAAATTAACTTTCATCACCAAAGTGGTAGGTAAGATTTTCAAACAAACGCAGATTTTCCTATTTTCTCGAAATTTTATCCTTACCCCATGTCGCTCAAGGATGAAGTAGAAAATCAAATTTCCAAACTTCTCGAAGATGGCATAATTAGACCATCCCGGTCATTCTATAACTCCCCCATTTGGATAGTATCCAAAAACTAGGATCCGCAGGAAATAGACAATATAGGCTAGTGATTGACAATAGGAAGCTGAATTCGGTAACGAAAGCGGATCGATACCCGATCCCCGAAATAAATGGGGTCCTCTCCCAATTTGGCAAGAATTCATACTTTACATACTTTACAGTGCTTGACCTCAAGAGCTGGTTTCATCAGATTCCCCTAAAAGAATCTGATATCGAATGTAAAGGCAATTTCTCGCAACGGAAGACGTTGAAGGGTTCCTTCCTTCAGGCTATTACCGTCGATTCGTTTGGGATTATGCAACAATTGCACAGCCTCTGTCATCTCTGCTTAGAGGAGAAGGTCGTGTTTCCAAAAACATTTCTAGCAAAAAGCTAAAGGCTGTGGAGGCCTTCAATAAAATTAAAAGTTCATTAGTTTCACGGGACACTATGCTCGCGTATCCTAATTTCGACAGGCCATACCGTGCACTTGGTAGATAAGATAAGCACAGCAGTAGATAAGTTTACTAAATTTGCCATCTCTAAGGATATTAAGTCAAAAACAATTGTCAAACAATGTCTCCAACAAAGGAGACAAATTGACTTATTTTTTGGTAGAATAGTCAATTTCGAACCAGAGGATTACGAGAAAACACGATTGAGCAATATCCAGAAACACGTACAGAAACAGCAAAAAAAAAAAAAAAAATAAATAAATAAATAAAATACCACAATAGGAACAGAGCCGGAATTAAAGATTACACCCAAAGAAATAGTTGAGGAAAATCTCAAGACCTCTGTTAAAACGAAATCAGGAAAAATGGTCCATAAAAGTCATATACGAAACTAGGACAGGAAGCCTCCTTTAAGATTAACTTGAGTTAAGCTATTCCCATTTTTTGTCTTTCTCTTTTAGGATGTGCATCGTAGGCTTTTAAGCCAATGTTCAAATTCTGGACTACTCTCACTCCCAAAATATCGCGGTAAAAACAGGCACAACTAAGGTAAAGACTGGCAATCTGAAAATAAAACACCACATTGATTTGGAAATATACCAGCACTAGCAATCCAATACAATACAAGCACCAGCCATCACACATATCATCACAATAACCGAAACCTACTTATCTCTAAATTTTATAGCAAGCGCATGGAAGCGAATTGCAGGAAATCCCGACCATGACGACTTCAACATTATTAAAAAGAAAACAAAAAAATTACTCAAAAACAATAAAGACCAAGTTCTTATAAATAAAGTCTCAACAGATAAGATTAACAAATTAAGTTATGTTACAAATAAGATACTAAAAGAACTATGAAATACATACAATAATACATTTAAGGATATTATAGTGTCAAACATTAAGTATATGGTAAATTAAAGTTAATTAAAAAATTATTTTTAATTAATTAAAATGGTGAATACGCCATACATTGGGCAAAAAATGATAGTTAAAACTCTTACATTCTATTCGTGAATGAAATAAATCTAGTTAAGGTCATGATATTAAAGGAAAATATTCCATATAATAATTTAGACGAAATATTAGAATTCGCAGAAGTAAAAATTGCAGATACCAGTAACTGAATTTATATTGTAAGCTTACCTTTATCTAACACAGAATCTTGTAAGAAAATATTATTATTAAGACCAATCAAAAAAAAAAAAAATAAATAAAAGAGACCGGTATAAACAAATTACCATATAAAATACCATATTTTAAAATGTCCAAATGTTCAAAGGTGAACAAATTTTCAAACCACAGATGGTTAACGAATATAATAAAATAAAGGGAGGGATCGACTTGGCTGATCGTGTCGTCGTACCACTGCACTCTCCGTAAGTCTGTAAGATGGTACCATAAAATTGCTAATGGCATGTTATTTGGAACTGCTGTTGTTAATGCATAGCTGGTGCATAAAGCTGTAACTAGCAATAGAACTACGTTACTTGAGTTTCGAGTTCAACTTGTGAACCAATTATTACACATTTAAGATTCTAATACGAATATAACAAAAGCGAGTAGAAAATGTCATTATATAGAGGAAAGCGCTGAAACCGAAAAAAATAGGTGACCTCAATCTATGGCCTAAATAACACAAATAGCATGCACCCTGTTAATATTTTTAGGTCTCCTAGGCGATACTGCAATTCGTGCTACAACAAGCTCGCGGAAAAATATGGTCGAGAATATGCCAGACGAAAAACTAAATTAGTTTCAACATATTGCAAGTCGTGTGAGACAAAGCCTTTTCTATGTATACCCTGTTTTGAGGAAGTCCACATATGATTGTTTTTTTTTTTTTTTTTTTTAATTTCAAATATCTTTCGTCAAATTAACTAACATTCAAAATATTTGCAGAATTGTAATGTCAGTCATGTCAGGCCTATGAACCTAGTAATACATATATTCTCTACCTGTTATAAGCTTGCATCATGATCAAAATTTCAATTTCTAAAAATATTTGCATTATATTAGTCTGGCAAATTAAATGCGAACGTTGTTAAAAACCTTGAAAATAGCAGCATGGCAAGTGTCAATCCATATGGTCTGACATGGCAGTGAATGGGTTAGACATATAACTGCGAAATACATTTAATTTTTGTTAAATCGTGTGACATCCCAGTATTTTTTTTTCGCATGCATATACATATATTTATGTAAAATAAAAATATACATTTGAAAATTTTGAATCTAGTATGAATAAATGAGGGGAGCAAGTTTTGTCACTTTTATGCTCCGGAGCACAAACAGAAAACGTTTGCTAGCCCAATCGAAAACGCCATGAGTTCTTCATAAAATTTGATATCACATACACATATCTACAAGGTTCAATATCAGTCTATCTGTCGGTTGGTGAACAAATTTAATTAATTTTGAAAAAATGTTGGCGGGATATGTCAAATGTTTGACATCTCTGAAAATTCATTGTAGACTCATCGCAAACGAAGAAAATAGTATGTTTCATATCCACTAAGTAGATAGCGTATGTATAAATTGGCATATGGTGTTTTCGATTGGTGCCTCTCCGTAAGTTGGTCAATTTGGACTCCGATGGAACATTAGAAATTTTAGTCGTTTACTCGAAAACAAAAATTTGGTTTGACAAATATTATCTGGTGTTTATATTAATAGATTTAAGTGCATTGTGACATATTAGAATCCAGAAGAGAAATTTTACATCTAAAATGAAAATCGGAAGCATTGGCCGGTGAAAAGCCAACCCATTGTATATCTCTATACCTGCCAGAACTTGCTAAAATGAGAGTAAATTAAGAATAAAATTGCTAGATTGAGAGCGACTTACACGTGCGAAATGTGCATGAGGTTTTTTTGAGTAAAATGGTCGAGCTTTGTGCAAAATGGGAAAGAAATTGCTATTGATGGCAATTCACACGATTCACAGACAGGTTCTTAGTTCTCACGCTTAGTTCTGATCAGAGGAAAGCTGATTTTGGTTTTCCAATATCTGGAATTTATACCAAGAAGTATATAGATGTGGTTTGCTATTATCTTCCTTTTTTTGATACGGGAATCATATCCTTCCATTTTATTCAAAAAGAAGTCGCGTTCAGGGTTACAGGGATTAGTTATGGAGTTTTCTTTTGCCCAATATAAGCTTTCTCTTTGCAATGCGAAGAAAAAAAAGACATACAACTGTTCCTTTTCTCATTTTTTCAGGAGAAAGATTTCATATCAGAACGTACCAAAGCATGTAAATAAAATATTAGTATTGTGTGTCAAACGAAATTTTTGTTTTCGACCAATCGACTGCGTTTGACTTCGTATTGCAGTCTTTCACAATTTTATAGTTTTTAACTCAATAAATCGGTCTTCTGCCTGTGTACCAAACAAAGAAATTGTGAAAATAAAACTTCATATTTAACCAATGCATGTAAAAATGTTAGCAGCTATAGCCATCCTTATAAAAGTAAGAATTGAAAGTAAGTATTTGCAGTTCAGTGTGTTGGGTTTGACTAAAATTTCAGTCCCTAGAATCCTGAACGCGGTTAATATAGAGTTTCCTAATAAAGATTTGACTTTTTTTTTTTTTTTTTAAATAAAAGGCAAACAATTTGAGATATTTAAAAACTTTATTATTGGCTTGAAATACAATCAACACATTTTTAATGAAACTCGACCTCGTTCGTGTGACCATCGCTGGCACGTTTGCAGCGGTCGATTCGTTGGACCCAATTTTCAACGACTCAGCCACACCCTACAGCCGAAATGTTGGCTCTGAGCTCTTCCAACGTCGTCGGCGAGTTGGTATAAGCCAATGACTTCACGTAGCCCCACAGAAAATAGTCAATCGGCGTTAAATCGCACGAACGAGGCGGCAAATCGCCGGGCCTATGTCTTGAGATAACACGCTCACCATACTTACTATTCAATAAATCGATTGTAGCGTGTGCTGTGTAGCTGGTGGCACCATCTTGTTGAAACCACATGTCGTCCAAGTCCAAATCTTCCAATTCGGGCCAAAAATAATCGGTGATCATGACGCGATAACGCTGACCATTCACAGTAACATGAGGATCGTTCGATCGGCAAGCAAACCGGACCAAACAGTTATTTTTTGTGGATGAAGTGGTGATTTATGAAACACATGTGGGTTTTCACCCGACCAATAATGCATATATTGCTTATTGACGACTCCGAATATCTGTAAAAAATTTTATAGCAAGCGCATGGAAGCGGATTGCAGGAAATCCCTACCATGGCGACTTCAACATTATTAAAAAGAAAACAAAAAAATTACTCAAAAATAATAAAGACCAAGTTGTTATAAATAAAGTCTCAACAGATAAGATCAACAAATTAAGTTATGTTACAAATAAGATACCAAAAGAACTATGAAATACATACAGTAATACATTTAAGGATATTATAGTGTCAAACATTAAGTATATGGTAAATTAAAGTTAATTAAAAAAGAATTACTAAATGGTGAATACGCCATACATTGGGCAAAAAATAATATTAAACACTCGTGAATTCGTGAATGAAATAAATTTAGTTAAGGACATGATATTAAAGGAAAATATTCCATATAATAATTTAGACGAAACCTTAGAATTTGAAGAAGTAAAAATTGCAGATACCAGTAACTGAATAATTTATATTGTAAGCTTACATTTATTTAATACAAAATCTTGTAAGAAAATATTATTAAGACCAATAAAAAAAAGACACCAGTATAAAAATGTTCAAATGTTCAAAGGTGAACAAATTTTTAAGCTACAGATGGTTTACGAATATAATAAAATAAAGGTCGTACCACTGCACTCTCCGTAAGTCTGATAGATGGTACCATAAAATTGCTAATTTGATTTTCGAACTCAACTTGTGAACCAATTATTACACATTGGCGATTCTAATACGAATATAACAAAAGCGAGTAAAAAGTGTCATATATAGAGGAACTTGAAACCGAAAAAAAAGGTAACCTTAATCTATGGCTTAAATAACACAAATAATATGCACCCTGTTAGTATTTTTAGGTCTCTTAGGCGATACTGCAATTCGTGCTACAAAAAGCTCGCGGAAAAATATGGTCGAGAATATGCCAGACAAAAAACTAAATTAGTTTCAACATATTGTAAGTCGTGTAAGGCAAAGTCTTTTCTATGTAAAGGATGGGTTGAAAAGCCGTTTCTAAGAGAGGACACTACTTGAATTAAATTCATACCAGTACCAGTTAGTACCAACCTTCAAAAGATACGTGTATAAATTTGACAGCTGTCGGATGATTAGTTCTCGAGATATAGCGTTCATTGAAGCAACTTTTGTTATTGTGAAAAAAAAAAATGGATTCAAAGCAATTTCGTGTGTTGATTTATCATTCCTTTTTGATGGGAAAATATGCAGCCGATGCAAAGAAATGGCTTGATAAGTGTTACCCGGACTCTGCACCAGCCGAACGAACCATTCGCAAGTGGATTGAAAGAATTAAATAAAATTACAAGCACCAAAGATGATGCAAGCAGTGGACGTCCAAAAGAGGCTGTTTCAGATGAAAACATCAAAAAAGTCTACAAAATGATTACGAATGACCGTAAAGTGAAGTTGATCGAAATAGCTGAGGCTCTGAAGATATCAAAAGAGCGTGTTGGATATATCATACACGGAAATTTGGACATGCGAAAGCTCTATTTAAAGTGGGTGCCCAGTTTGCTCACAGTCGACCAAAAACAACGTGTTAATGATTCAGAGGAGTGTTTAAAGCTATCCAACCACAATAAAGCCGAATTTTTGCGTCGGTATGTGACGATGGATAAAACTTGGCCCCATCACTTCACACGAACAGGCGACGAACCTAATCCAAAACGACCGAAAACTCAACAGTCGGCTGGCAAGGTTATGGGATCCGTATTTTGGGAGACACATGGAATAACTTTCATCGACTATATCCAAAATGGGCAGACTATCAACAGCGACTATTACATTGTGTTGTTGGAGCGTTTGAAGAACGAAATCGCAGAAAAATGGCCGCATTTGAAGAAAAAGAAAGTGCTGTTTCAACAAGACAATGCACCGTGTCACAAGTCGATGAAAACGATGGCAAAATTGAATGAATTCGGCTACGAATTGCTTCCCCACGCACCGTGTTCTCCAGATTTGGCCTCCAGCGACTATTTCCTGTTCAGACCTCAAAAGAATGCTCCCCGGAAGACCGACGAAGAAGTAATCGCCGAAACAGAAGCCTATTTTAAGTCTAAACCGAAATCGTACTACAAAATTGGTATCGAAAGATTGAAAAATCGTTTCAATCAGTATATCGCCCTCGAAGGCAACTATATTGATAAATAACATTGAATTTTGCAAAAACTTTGTGTTTTACTATAAAACGGCAGACTTTTCGGCCCATGTGTTATACCCTGTTTTGAGGAAGTCCAAAAATGATTATATTCTTTTTTCTTTTTAATTTCAAATATCTTTCGTCATTATGAACTGACGATAACGCTTTTAAATACAAAAAACGATATGTCAGGCCTGTGGACCTAGTAATACATATATTCTCTACCTGCTGTAGGCTCGTATCACGATCAAAATTTCAATTTGTAAAAATATTTGCATTATATCAGTTTGGCAAATTACATGCGCACGTCGTTAGACACCTTGACAATAGCAGCATGGCAAGTGTCCATCCATATGGTCTAACATGGCAGTGAATGGGTTAGACATATAACTGCGAAATACAATACATTTAATTTATTTTGTTAAATCATGTGACATCCGAGGTTTTTTTTTTTTGCTTATACATATATTTATGTATAGTAAAAATATACATTTGAAAATTTTGAATCTGGTATGACAAAATGAGGGGAGCAAGTTTGTCACTTTTTTGCTTCGTAGTACAAACAGAAAACTTTTGCCAGCCCAATCGAAAACACCATGAGTTCATCATAAAATTTGATATCACATACACATATCTACAAGGTTCAATATCAGTCTATCTGTCGGTTGGTGAACAAATTTATTTTGGAAAAATGTTGGCAGGATATGTCAAATGTTTGACATCTCTGAAAATTCATTGCAGACTCATCGCAAACGAAAAAAATAGTATGTTTTATATCCGTTAAGTAGATAGCGTATGTATAAATTGGCATATGGTGTTTTCGATTGGTGCCTCTCCGTAAGTTGGTCAATTTGGACTCCGATGGAACATTAGACACTTCAGTCTATTACTCGAAAACAAAAATTTATTTTGACAAATATTATCTGGTGTTTATATTTATAGGTTTAAGTGCATTCTGACATATTAGAATCCAAAAGATAAATTTTACATCTAAAATGAAAAACGGAAAGTTGTTGTTGTTGTTGCCGGTGAAAAGCCAACCCATTGTACATCTCTATGCCTGACAGAACTTGCTAGAATGAGAGCGATTTACACGCGTGTAATGCGGATGAGGTTTTTTTGTGTAAAAAGGTCGAGCTTTGTGCAAAATGGGAATGAAACTGCTATTAATGACAATTCACACGATTCACAGACAGGTTCTTAGTTCTCACGCTTAGTTTTGATCAGAGGAAAGCGGATTTTGGTTTTCCAATATCTGGAATTTATGCCAACAAGTATATAGAGCTGTATATACACTCTGTATATCAGGTATATTTGATACGGGAATCATATCCTTCCACTTTATTCAAAAAACGGGCGCGTTCAGGGTTACAGGGTTTAGTTATGGAGTTTTCTATGGTCCAACATACCCCTTCTTTTTTCAATCCGAAGAAAAAAAAATAGCATAAAACTGTTCGCTTTTCTCATTTTCTCAGGAGCAAGATTTTATATCAGAATGTACCAAAGCAGATAAATAAAACGTTTAATAGTATTGTGTGTCAAACTAGATATTTGTTTTCGAGCAATCGACTCCGTTTGACTTCGTATTGAAGTCTTTCACAATTTTATAGTTTTTAACTCAATAAATCGTTCTTCTGCCTGTGTACCAAACAAAGAAATTGTGAAAATAAAACTTCATATGTAACCAATGCACGTAAAAATGTTAACAACTATGGCTATCCTTATAAAAGTAAGAATTGAAAGTAAGCATTTACCTATGACATAGGTGAATATGCAAAGTAAACTGCAGTTGCAGGAAAATTTGGCGTTCAGTGTGTTGGGTTTGACTAAAATTTCAGTCCCTAGAATCCTGAACGCACTTAATATAGGCTTTTCTAATAACGACTTGACACCTTTTTTTTTTTAAATAAAAGGCAATCCATTTAAGATATTTCAAAAACTCTATTATTGGCTTCAAGTAGAATCAAAACATTTATGAATGAATCTCAACGTCGTTCATATGGCCACCGCGGGCACGTTTTCAGCGGTCGATTCGTTGGACCCGATTTTCAACGACTCGGCTACACCCTTGGGCCGAAACGGCCGCTATTTCGCGTTCAATGTTGGCTCTGAGTTCTTCCAAAGTCGTCGGCGTATCGGCATAAGCCAATGACTTGACGTTGCCCCACAGCAAATTGTTAAGCGGCGATAAATCGCAAGAACGAGGCGACCAATCGACTGGCCCATGTCTTGAGATAACACGGTCACCATTCTTACTCTTCAATAAATCGATTGTAGCGTGTGCTGTGTGGCTTGTGGCACCATCCTGTTGAAACCACATGGCGTCCAAGTCCATATCATCCAATTCGAGCCAAAAATAATCGGTGATCATGGCGCGATTACGCTGACCATTCACAACAACGTGACGGTCGTTATCGTCGACGAAACAATATGGCCCAATAACGCCGCCGGGACGTAAACCGCACCAAACAGTAATTTTTTGCGGATGAAGTGGTGATTAATAAACCACATGTAGGTTTTCACCCGACCAATAACGCATATTTTCCTTATTGACGAACCCATTGAGCCAAAAAAGAGCCCCGTCACTGAAGATGATTTTCCGACTCCGAATATCTGTAGAAAATTTTTATAATATGCAGACGTTGCTCGATAGTGTAGTTTACCATGATGAAATCCCACGAAGTATCCCATATCCGAAACCTACTTATCTCTAAATTTTATAGCAAGCGCATGGAAGCAGATTGCAGGAAATCCTGACCATGACGACTTCAATATTATTAAAAAGAAAATAAATAAAATACTCAAAAACAATAAAGACCAAGTTGTTATAAATAAAGTCTCAACAGACAAGATTAAGTTGTGTTGCAAATAAGATACTAAAAGAACTATGAAATACATGCAGTAATACATTTAAGGATATTATAGTGACAGACATTAAGTACATGGTAAATTAAAATTAATTAAAAAAGAATTACTAAATGGTGAATACGCCATACATTGGGCAAAAAATAATATAAAAACTCTTACATTCTATTCATGAATGAAATAAATCTAGTTAAGGACATGATAATAAAGGAAAATATTCCATATAATAAATTAGACGAAACATTAGAATTTGCAGAAGTAAAAATTGCAGATACCAGTAACTGAATTCATATTGTAAGCTTACCTCTATCTAACACAGAATCTTGTAAGAAAATATTATTAAGACCAATCAAAAAAATAGACCGGTATAAACAAATTACCATATAAAAATACCATATTTTAAAATGTCCAAATGTTCAAAGGTGAACAAATTTTCAAACCTCAGATTGTTAACGAATATAATAAAATAAAGGGCGGGATCGATTTAGCTGATTGTGTCGTCGTACCGCTGCACTTTCTGATAGATGGTCTGATAGGTCTGATAGATAGTACCATAAAATTGCTAATGACATGTTATTTGGAACTGCTGTTGTTAATGCATAGCTGGTGCATAAAGCAGTAACTAGCAATAGAACTACGTTACTTGATTTTCGAACTCAAATTGTGAACCAATTATTACACATTGAAGATTCTAATACGAATATAACAAAAGCGAGTAAAAAATGTCATTATATAGAGGAAAGCGCGGAAACCGAAAAAAAAAAAAAACAATAGGTAACCTCAATCTATGGCTTAAACAACACAGATAACATGCACCCTGTTAATAGTTTTAGGTCTTTTAGGCGATACTGCAATTCGTGCTACAAAAAGCTCGCGGGAAAATATGGTCGAAAATATGCCAGACGAAAAACTAAATTAGTTTCAACATATTGTAAGTCGTTTGAGACAAAGCCTTTTCTATGTACACCCTGTTTTGAGAAAGTCCACAAATAATTTTTTATTTTTTTTAATTGCAAATATCTTTTGTCAAATAAACTTACATTCAAAATATTTGCAGAATTTTAATGTCAGTTATTATCAACTGACGATAAGACTTTTAAATACCAAAAACGATATGTCAGGCCTATGGACCTAGTAATTCATATACTCTCTACCTGTTATAAGCTTGTATCATGATCAAAATTTCAATTTGTAAAAATATTTGCATTATATTAGTCTGGCAAATTACATGCGCACGTCCTTAGACCCCTTGACAATAGCAGCATGGCAAGTGTCCATCCATATTGTCTAACATGGCAGTGAATGGGTTAGACATATAACTGCAAAATACAATACATTTAATTTATTTTGCTAAATCATGTAACATCCCAGTTTTTTCTTTCGTATACATATACATATATTTATGTACAGTAAAAATATGCATTTGAAAATTTTGAATCTGGTATGAAAAAATGAGGGGAGCAAGTTTTGTCACTTTTTTGCTCCGGAGCACAAACAGAAAACTTTTACTAGCCCTAACGAAAACGCCATGAGTTTATTATAAAATTTAATATAACATACACATATCTACAAGGTTCAGTTTCAGTCTATCTGTCGGTTGGTGAACAAATTTAATTTATTTTGAAAAAATGTTTGACATCTCTGAAAATTCATTGCAGACGCATCGCAAAGGAAGAAAATAGTATGTTTTATATCCGCTAAATAGATATCGTATGTATAAATTGGCATATGGTGTTTTCGATTGGTGCCTCTCCGTAAGTTGGTTAATTTGGACTGCGATGGAACATTAGAAACTTCAGTCGATTACTCGAAAATAAAAATTGGGTTTGACAAATATTATCTGGTGTTTATATTTTTAGGTTTAAGTGCATTCTGACATATTAGAATCCAGAAGAGAAATATTACATCTAAAATGAAAATCGGAAGTATTGGCCGGTGAAAAGCCAACCCATTGTACATCTCTATACCTGCCAGAATTTGCTAGAATGAGAGCGACTTACACGTGTGTAATGTGGATGAGGTTTTTTTGAGTAAAATGGTCTTAGTTCTCACGCTTAGTTTTGATCAGAGGAAAGCGGATTTTGGTTTTCCAGTATCTGGAATTTATGCCAAGAAGTATATAGAGGTGGTTTTCTATTATCTTCCAATTATTTAATACGGGAATCATATCCTTCCACTGCGTTTGATTTCGTATTGCAGTCTTTCACAAGTTTATAGTTTTAACTCAATAAATCGATCTTCTGCCTTGAAATAAACAAAAAAATTGTGAAAATAAAAATTCGTATTTAACCAATGCATGTAAAAATGCTAACAACTATAATTATCCTTACAAAAGTAAGAATTGAAAGTAAGTATTTAACTATGACATAGGTGAATATGCAAATGTAAACTGCAGTTGCAGGAAGATTTGCCGTTCAGTGTGTTGGGTTTGACTAAAATTTCAGTCCCTAGAATCCTTAACGCGCTTAATATAAATCGCGTAAGAATTATTATGATATTAATTCATAATTTTGTACTGCGTAGTCTCTTACTTAAGTAAGAACCATAATCAACTATTTCCAGCTTATGCACGCATATGCAAATGTCCGATTACACAAGAACTGAGACAACACTTAATAAACTCAGAGTTGATTTGTTAAGTTCTCTTTCACTTTTGGAAACATAAGCAAACATAAGTGAGAGCAAACCCCGTCGCTCATTGCAAATGCAAATTTGATGGAATATCAATTTGTTCAACACCTTATTGAAAATTCATTATCATATTCGATAATGAAGATGCGTCTTGTTTCTTAGCAGGATAATAAATGAAAAGGCATGGGAGATTGTATCAAAGGAAACGCGCAAATTATAATGTAATTACATTTTCAAAATTGTGTTTCGAATTTCGTGTTTTCGTTTTTTTTTATTTAAGTATTCATTTATTTAGCTACATAATATAAAAATCAGTGAAACGCGCTCAGGGAAATATTTTCACGGAAGTTGAGGAACCATAACATGCCTTCCTGTAGCGGATTACGAGCGGAAATGGATTAAAAGTTATTCGAGGAGTTGATCTTACTAAAGAACTTTTATGTTTTATGTTATCATTTATTTATTTCACGTTTTATTCGTTGGGGTTCGATAATAGTTGTTCAGGATTGTTTTGGGAAAGAATCTATTTCTTAGAATGTGAAAGGCGGAGCATTTGAACAGGATATGAGGGAAACTATTTCCGGATTGCTTACAATATGTTATGTGCAAACAGCTGCATGGTTTTGTTTATGTAATGTTCGTGATAGGTAGATAGTTTGCACTTTGTTGATAGTATAATGAACCACAAATAGTACATCAAAATTATGAAAACTCACCTTTATTATAGTGCAAATAAAATGGGTCTTTGTGACTACATTTTTAGTCAAGATAATGATCAGATGCATACAAGTTAACAACGATCAGCAGCGATAAAATCATGCGCACAATTCATTCATTACACATACACATATTACATTACATTGCACGCGCATGGATATAGCAGTCAAACAACGACATTATGCTCCAGTAATGCTGTCTGGGCCTGAGACCGCAGTAAAATCCCACATTTTAATAGTATCGACATCCCGCATTATTTCACGTATTCCTATCTTCCTATCACAGTTCCCACAGCTGCAGTAGTTCATAAGAAACAAATACCAATGTCAAGTTCAAGTGCAGTTGTTTTTAAGTAGTTTAAGTGATCGTATAAATAAAGTTTTGTTTTAAGTAAAATTTTAGTATAGTTGTTCACTAACGCTCGAGCAGGGAACTAATACTGGATAATAGTCATGCAGTGAATAAAACCGGCGTTTTCCGTGAAGTAGCGTAACTCTAAAGGCGACCTCAAGTAGCTCGTCGCGTTATTAAGAAAAGTGACGAAACTAGTGCGTTCCCGTAAAGAAGCACGCATAAGTTGTCCTTGTGTTAGGTCCGCCAAAAAAAGTTGACATTACCGGAGGTCTCTGGACCTAAGCAAAAGGGAAGACTGCCAGATTCATCAGCGTAAGATGTTCACCACAACGATAGTTTTGTAACTATAGAAATTAAGTTATTTTAAGAAATAAAAATTAAGAAACATATATAAATAAAATCAAAGTGATTAATATACGTTTTAAAGTTAAATTACAAAATAACCATAATTACTTTAAGTAAAACATATTAAACAGAATGAAACCTATTAGAATTAAGAGAAACATATTTAATTAAGCTAACCGTTTCAAGTTTAGTTAAAGCATTTCAAACTCTGAACATTTCAAAATGCCCGACTTTTTTTCAGGCGTATCAACAAACCCCATAATCGAATTTCGAATTTCTTCGAACTAAACCCAGCAAACCCACCAAATCCCCCATTAGAAATGCTCCTTTAAATGGCAACCCATCGAACTCCCAAGGTGGCAGCACAACCGATCAGAATCCAAATAACTCGTTTCAATGCACAACATCTCACATCAGGGGGGAGATTAAGATTAAGATACCCTAATCGCGTCCATAGTAAATCGGGTCCTAGAGGGAATGATATCATCTATTGTCCAAAATTGTCTAAACCCCAAATTTTGATAATTTCGCTGGTACAGACCAAGCAATCGCCCGTGAGCACAGAAAACGATTGGAACATATGGAAAAAGTTCCGGGCATAGTCTGTTGTCTTAGACAATCTACCGGTGGCCTAGGAGAATTAAGCTCTTGGAAAAAGAGTATCGAGGGCATCCTTGACATCTATGAACCACTGAAAGGCACACTGAAGTATTACGGAATTTTAAGCGTGATACGCAATAAAATAATTGGCAACGCAGATATAGCGCTGGAGTCGTATAACACTCCGCTCGACTGGAAATCTATATCCAGGTGCTTGGCAATGCACTATGCCGAAAACAGAGACATCACTACATTAGAGTACCAAATGGCATCTCTCGTACAAGAAAATAGGTCTGAACAACAATTTTATCAGATAATCTACACCTATCTCTCCCTGATCCTCAATAGAATAGCCTGCATGGATGCGAGTCCTGACGCCATTCGTTTTTTGATCCAAACCTATGGGAACAAGGCATTGAATACAATCATTTGTGCACTAAATTTATGCCTCAAATTAGAAAACCAACGGTATAGGACAAGTTATGCCTATAATAACCAAGTGGCCTCTAAAAGATCACAACTTCGCTCATGCTGCGCCACCACATAATCTTAATCAAAGCCATTCTGATACTGCATCTCAAAGCCAACCCTTTGCACCACAACCTAGAAACTAGAATTACGGACCATCTGTCGTACCAAGGCAACCACCCGTTCCACCAGAAAATTTGAATTTCAAATCGGAGCCAGCCGGCCAAGGTCAGAGTTTCCAAACTAGATATCAGTTAAGCTAATTTGCACCAAAGGGACCAATACCAGTAGCTAACAATATGCACCAAGGTCACAACAAGTCAAACAATCTACACCGAGGTGACAAATACCTACGTCACAACAAGGAGCATCAGGGTCGAACTAATTTCATCAAAATAAGTGGCAGGCAAACTTCCACATAGGCACAGATCCCCATGGCGATCATAACCAGGTTCCAGCATCCGAACACTAGAACAATATCTTCAGCATTCGAAACAAGCAAATGATATCAACAACACTGAGACTAGCGTTATCGAAGACTTCACCGATCTCCATTTTTTAGATAAACGGCTTCTTCGCTACCCTACTTTGAAGAGAAAACGAGAAAAGGCAAATCATGAAAACTTTATTAGACACCGGCTCGTAATTATATCCAACCTTCACTCGTCGACAATCTCATTCCCAATAACGAGCTCTTTAACGTGAATTGAACAGGCGGAAGTACAATAGTACACCCTATATTGAAACAAACCCTTTTGGCCTCAAGGAACCTAAAATACATTCGTTCTTCTATCTACTTTAAGATCCTTCCAAGCCATTTTAGGCAACGACAGCTTGAAAGAGTTTTCAGCTGTCACTTATACAAAGGAAAGATACATGACCATTCTAGGTGGACCAAAGTTCAGAATTAAACAAATGGCAATTCAGTCAGTTAATTGATTAAACTCGAAAATCGATTCTAAATCTGACACTCAACAAAAAATTGTTGAATTACTTGTCAGAGATTCCCTAATCTCTTTTCCGAGCTTGATGAAAAATTAACTTTCATCACCAAAGTGGTAGGTAAGATTTTCAAACAAACGCAGATTTTCCTATTTTCTCGAAATTTTATCCTTACCCCATGTCGCTCAAGGATGAAGTAGAAAATCAAATTTCCAAACTTCTCGAAGATGGCATAATTAGACCATCCCGGTCATTCTATAACTCCCCCATTTGGATAGTATCCAAAAACTAGGATCCGCAGGAAATAGACAATATAGGCTAGTGATTGACAATAGGAAGCTGAATTCGGTAACGAAAGCGGATCGATACCCGATCCCCGAAATAAATGGGGTCCTCTCCCAATTTGGCAAGAATTCATACTTTACATACTTTACAGTGCTTGACCTCAAGAGCTGGTTTCATCAGATTCCCCTAAAAGAATCTGATATCGAATGTAAAGGCAATTTCTCGCAACGGAAGACGTTTAAGGGTTCCTTCCTTGGCCTATCAGGCTATTACCGTCGATTCGTTTGGGATTATGCAACAATTGGACAGCCTCTGTCATCTCTGCTTAGAGGAGAAGGTCGTGTTTCCAAAAACACTTCTAGCAAAAAGCTAAAGGCTGTGGAGGCCTTCAATAAAATTAAAAGTTCATTAGTTTCACGGGACACTATGCTCGCGTATCCTAATTTCGACAGGCCATACCGTGCACTTGGATATTTTGTCCACCTAAAAGTATTTACTATTCACAGCAGTAGATAAGTTTACTAAATTTGCCATCTCTAAGGATATTAAGTCAAAAACAATTGTCAAACAATGTCTCCAACAAAGGAGACAAATTGACTTATTTTTTGGTAGAATATTCAATTTCGAACCAGAGGATTACGAGAAAACACGATTGAGCAATATCGAGAAACACGTACAGAAAGAGCAAAAAAAAAAAATAAATAAATAAATAAATAAAATATCACAATAGGAATAGAGCGGGAATTAAAGATTACACCCAAAGAAATAGTTGAGGAATATCTCAAGACCTCTGTTAAAACGAAATCAGGAAAAATGGTCCATAAAAGTCACATACGAAACTAGGACAGGAAGCCTCCTTTAAGATTAACTTGAGTTAAGCTATTCCCATTTTTTGTCTTTCTCTTTTAGGATGTGCATCGTAGGCTTTTAAGCCAATGTTCAAATTCTGGACTACTCTCACTCCCAAATTATCGCGGTAAAAACAGGTACAACTAAGGTAAAGACTGGCAATCTGAAAATAAAACACCACATTGATTTGGAAATATACCAGCACTAGGAATCCAATACAATACAAGCACCAGCCATCACACATATCATCACAATAACCGAAACCTACTTATCTCTAAATTTTATAGCAAGCGCATGGAAGCGAATTGCAGGAAATCCCGACCATGACGACTTTAACATTATTAAAAAGAAAACAAAAAAATTACTCAAAAACAATAAAGACCAAGTTCTTATAAATAAAGTCTCAACAGATAAGATTAACAAATTAAGTTATGTTACAAATAAGATACTAAAAGAACTATGAAATACATACAATAATACATTTAAGGATATTATAGTGTCAAACATTAAGTATATGGTAAATTAAAGTTAATTAAAAAATTATTTTTAATTAATTAAAATGGTGAATACGCCATACATTGGGCAAAAAATGATAGTAAAAACTCTTATATTCTATTCGTGAATGAAATAAATCTAGTTAAGGTCATGATATTAAAGGAAAATATTCCATATAATAATTTAGACGAAATATTAGAATTCGCAGAAGTAAAAATTGCAGATACCAGTAACTGAATTTATATCGTAAGCTTACCTTTATCTAACACAGAATCTTGTAAGAAAATATTATTATTAAGACCAATCAAAAAAAAAAAAAAAACCGGTATAAACAAATTACCATATAAAATACCATATTTTAAAATGTCCAAATGATCAAAGGTGAACAAATTTTCAAACCACAGATGGTTAACGAATATAATAAAATAAAGGGAGGGATCGACTTGGCTGATCGTGTCGTCGTACCACTGCACTCTCCGTAAGTCTGATAGATGGTACCATAAAATTGCTAATGACATGTTATTTGGAACTGCTGTTGTTAATGTTTAGGCATAAAGCAGTAGCTAGCAATACAACTACGTTATTTGATTATTACACATTGAAGATTCTAATATTATATATAGGAAAGCGCTGAAACCGAAAAAAAAAAAAAACAATAGGTAACCTCAATCTATGGCTTAAACAACACAAATAACATGCACCCTGTTAATATTTTTAGGTCTCTTAGGCGATACTGCAATTCGTGCTACAAAAAGCTCGCGGAAAAATATGGTCGAAAATATGCCAGACGAAAAATTAAATTAGTTTCAACATATTGTAAGTCGTTTGAGACAAAGCCTTTGCTATGTATACCCTGTTTTGAGAAAGTCCACAAGTGATTTTTTTTTTTTGTAATTTCAAATATCTTTCGTCAAATAAACTAACATTCAAAATATTTGCAGAATTTTAATGTCAGTCATTATGATGTGACGATAAGACTTTCAAATACCAAAAACGATATGTCAGGCCTATGGACCTAGTAATTCATATATTCTCTACCTGTTATAAGCTTGTATCATGATCAAAATTTCAATTTGTAAGAGTATTTGCATTATATTAGTTTGGCAAGTAATTTGCCACGTCATTAGACACCTTGACCTTGACAATAGCAACATAGCAAGTGTCAATCCATATGGTCTGACATGGCAGTAAATGGGTGAGACATCCCAGTTTTTTTTTTTTTGCGTATACAAATACATACATATGTACAGTAAAATTTTACATTTGAAAATTTTGAATCTGGTATAACAAATGAGGGTAGCAAGATTTGTCACTTTTTTGCTCCGGAGCACAAACAGAAAACTTTTGCCAGCCCAATCGAAAAAGCCATGAGTTCATCATAAAATTTGATATCACATACACATATCTACAAGGTTCAATTTCAGTCTATCTGTCGGTTGGTGAACAAATTTAATTTATTTTGAAAAATGTTGGCGGAATATGTCAAATGTTTGACATCTCTGAAAATTCATTGCAGACTCATCGCAAACGAAGAAAATAGTATGTTTTATATCCGTTAAGTAGATAGCGTATGTATAAATTGGCATATGGTGTTTTCGATTGGTGCCTCTCCGATGGAACATTAGAAACTTCAGTCGATTACTCGAAAACAAAAATTTGGTTTGACAAATATTATCTGGTGTTTATATTTATAGGTTTAAGTGCATTCTGACGTATTAGAATCCAAAAGATAAATTTTACATCTAAAATGAAAAACGGAAGCATTTGCCGGTGAAAAGCCGACCCATTGTACATCTCTATACATGACAGAACTTGCTAGAATGAGAGCGATCTACACGCGTGTAATGCGGATGAGGTTTTTTTGTGTAAAAAGGTCGAGCTTTCTGCAAAATGGGAAGGAAACTGCTATTAATGACAATTCACACGATTCACTGACAGGTTCATAGTTCTCACGCTTAATTTTGATCAGAGGAAAGCGGATTTTGAATTTCCAATATCTGGAATTTATGCCAAGAAATATATAGAGGTGGTTTGCTATTATCATCCAATTATTTGATACGCGAAACATATCCTTCCACTTTATTCAAAAAAAGAGCGCGTTCAGGGTTACAGGGATTATTTATGGAGTTTTCTATTGCCCAAAATAACTCTTTTTTATACAATCCAAAGAAAATAAATAACATAAAATTGTTCCCTTTTCTCATTTTTTCAGGATGTACCAAAGTATATAAATAAAACGTTAAATAGTATTGTGTGTCAAACTAGGTTTTCTTTTTCGAGCAATCGACTGCGTTTGACTTCGAATTACAGTCTTTCACAATTTTATAGTTTTTAACTCAATAAATCGGTCTTCTGCCTCCGTAACAAACAAAGAAATTGTGAAAACAAAACTTCATATTTAACCAATGCATGTAAAAATGTTAACAATTATAGCTATCCTTATAAAAGTAAGAATTGAAAGTAAGTATTTAACTATGACATAGGTGAATATGCAAATGTAAGCTGTAGTTGCAGGAAAATTTGCTGTTCAGTGTGTTGGGTTTGACTAAAATTTCAGTCCCTAGAATCCTTAACGCGTTTAATATAAATCGCATAAGAATTATTATGATATAGATTCATAATTTTGTACTGCGTAGTCTCTAACTTAAGTAAGAACCATAATCAACTATTTCCAGCATATGCACGCATAGGTGCATAATCGATAATGTAGATGCATCTTATTTTAACAGGATAATAAAGGAAAAGGCATGCATGGGAGATTGTATCAAAGTAAACGCGCAAGTTATAATGTTATTACATTTTCAAAGTTTTGTTTCGAATTTCGTGTTTTATTTTCATTTAGCTACAGAATGTAAAAATAAGTGAAACGCGCTCAGGGATATATTTTCACGGAAGTTGAGGAACCATAACATTCCTTCCAGTAGCGGATTTGGAGCGCAAATGGATTAAGAGTTATTCGAGGAGTTAGTCTTTCTAAAGAACTTTTATGTTTTCTGTTACAAAAAGCTCGCGGAAATATATGGTCGAGAATATGCCAGACGGAAAACTAAATTAGTTTCAACATATGTGTAAGTCGTGTGAGGCAAAGTTTTTTTTATATGTAACGGATGGGCTGAAAAGCCGTTTCTAAGAGAGGACACTACTTGAATTAAATCCATACCAGTAGCAGTAAGTACCAACCTTCAAAAGATACGTGTATAAATTTGACAGCTGTCGAATGATTAGTTCTCGAGATATAGCGTTGAGTTAAGCAACTTTTGTTATTGTGAAAAAAAAAAATGGATTCAAAGCAATTTCGTGTGTTGATTTATCATTGCTTCTTGATGGGAAAATATGCAGCCGATGCAAAGAAATGGCTTGATAAGTGTTACCCGGACTCTGCACCAGCCGAACGAACCATACGCAAGTGGATTAAAAAAACTAAAAATAGTCATACAAGCACCGAATATGGTGCACGCAGTGGACGTCCAAAAGAGGCTGTTTCAGATGAAAACATCAAAAAAGTCCACAAAATGATTACGAATGACCTTAAAGTGAAGTTGATCGAGATAGCTGTGGCTCTGAAGATATCAAAAGTACGTGTTGGATATATCATACACGAAAATTTGGACATGCGAAAGCTCTGTTCAAAGTGGGTGCCGCGTTTGCTCACAGTCGACCAAAAACAACGTGTTAATGATTCAGAGGAGTGTTTAAAGCTATCCAACCACAATAAAGCCGAATTTTTGCCTCGGTATGTGACGATGGATAAAACTTGGCCCCATCACTTCACACGAACAGGCGACGAACCTCATCCAAAACGACCGAAAACTCAACAGTCGGCTGGCAAGGTTATGGCATCCGTATTTTGGGAGACACATGGAATAACTTTCATCGACTATATCCAAAAAGGGCAGACTATCAACAGCGACTATTACATTGTGTTGTTGGAGCGTTTGAAGAACGAAATCGCAGAAAAACGGCCGCATTTGAAGAAAAAGAAAATGCTGTTTCATCAAGACAATGCACCGTGTCACAAAACAATGGCAAAATTGAATGAATTCGGCTACGAATTGCTTCCACACGCACTGTGTTCTCCAGATTTGGCCACCAGTGACTATTTCCTGTTCGCAGACCTCAAATGAATGCTCCCCGGAAAG
Source organism: Volucella inanis (assembly GCA_907269105.1). Classification (NCBI taxonomy): domain Eukaryota; kingdom Metazoa; phylum Arthropoda; class Insecta; order Diptera; family Syrphidae; genus Volucella; species Volucella inanis. The sequence goes on along the minus strand of OU026153.1, from coordinate 86,905,376 downwards.
AGATTTAAGACAGAAGAAGAAGTAATCGCCGACACAGAGGCCTATTTTGAGTTTAAACCGAAATCGTACTACAAAACTGGTATCGAAAGATTGAAAAATCGTTTCAATCAGTGTATCGCCCTCGAAGGCAACTATATTGATAAATAAAGTTGAATTTTGCAAAAACTTTGTGTTTTACTATAAAACGGCAGACTTTTCAAACCATGTGTTATACAATGTTTTAAGGAAGACCACAAATGTTTTTTTTTTTTTTTATTTCAAATATCTTTCGTCATTATGAACTGACGATAACACTTTTAAATACAAAAAACGATATTTCAGGCCTATGGACCTAGTAATATATATATTCTCTACCTGTTATAAGCTTGTATCATGATCAAAATTTCAATTTGTAAAAATATTTGCATTATATTAGTTTGGCAAATTACATGCGCACGTCGTTAGACACCTTGACAATGGCAAGTGTCCATCCATATGGTCTAACATGGCAGTGAATGGGTTAGACATATAATCCTTTTATTTCATTTTGTTAAATCATGTAACATCCCATTTTTTTTTTTTCCGTATACATATACATATATTTATGTACAGTAAAATTATACATTTGAAAATTTTGAATCTGGTATGAAAAAATGAGGGGAGCAAGTTTTGTCACTTATTTGCTCCGGAGCACAAACAGAAACCTCTTGCCAGCCGATTCGAAAACGCCATGAGTTCATAACAAAATTTGATTTCACATACACATATCTACGGGGTAAAATTTCAGTCTATCTGTCGGTTGGTGAACAAATTTAATTTATTTTGAAAAAATGTTGGCATGATATGTCAAATGTTTGACATCTCTGAAAATTCATTGCAGATTCATCGCAAACGAAGAAAACAGTGTTTTATATCCGCTGAGTATGTATAAATTGGCATATGGTGTTTTTGATTGGTGCCTCTCCGTAAGTTGGTCAATTTGGACTCCGATGGAACATTAGAAACTTCACTCGATCACTCGAAAACAAAAATTTGGTTTGACAAATATTATCTGGTGTTTATATTTATAGGTTTAAGTTCATTCTGACATATTAGGATCCAGAAGTGATTTTACATATAAAATGAAAATTGGAAGCAAAATTTTGCTTCTGAAATAGTAAGGAGTGCCAAAAGTACAATTTTATGCTTTTTTCTCCCTCCGCAGTGCAAAAAGATGGTTTCTTTGACTAATCGAAAACTCATTCAAAGTATTTAACTATATTATTGTTGTAACTTACACGCAAATTATTTTTTAGCGGATAGCAGATGTCAAAAAATTATACATTCCAACAGAAAATTCAGAAGAAATTTTGGTGCTGATATTAAAACCAGAATCAAACCATTACTTATTAAGGTGAGTAAAGGACAAAGAGCGCCAAAGGAACATTTTACGAATATGTTTTCTCTCCGGATTGCATAAAAAATATTCTGCTATTTTAAATATACTATACTATTTTACTTTGAAGCTTTTGTTAGTTACTGTATGCAATTCTCTGTACCGAAATGTTTCTTTTTCGCAAACGACGTTAGACAAAAAATTGTATAACCAGTTACCTAATGCACACTAGGTTTTTCTAAATAAACACTAGATAGGTAAGCTGAAAAAAGTTTAACATTTTTGGGTAATTGCAGTTTTCACAAAATGTCTAAACAAATGTAAGAAAACAGCTTACATTAACCTTTCTTTCACCGACTATATACTGCTAGTATAAAATGTATTAGCAATAATAAACAAAAGACATTACATGTTTAAAGTTATAAGTAAAATGAAATAGATGCAAATTCTTAAAACCAAGAGGCATAAACTAACTTGGATGGGAAACTCTACTAAATACTTTTGCAAGCCTTTAGCTATTCCACAGAAGACTGCCGGTGAAAAGCCAACCCATTGTACATCTCTATACCTACCAGAACTTGCTAGAATGAGAGTAAATTACAAATAATGTGGATGAGGTTTTTTTGAGTAAAATGGTCGAGCATTGTGAAAAAGAGGAAAGTAACTGCTATTAATGACAATTCACACGATTCTCCGACAGGTTCTTAGTTCTCACGCTTAATTTTGATCAGAGGAAAGCGGATTTTGAATGTCCAATATCTGGAATTTATGCCAGGAAGTATATAGAGGTGGTTTGCTATAATCTTTCAATATTTGATACGCCAATCATATCCTTCCGATTTATTCAAAAAAAGGGCGCGTTCAGGGTTACAGGGATTATTTATGAAATTTTCTATTGCCCAACATAATCCTACTTTTTTCAATCCGAAGAAAAAACATGACATAAAACTGTTCGCTTTTCTCATTTTTGCAGGAGCAAGAGTTTATATCAGAATGTACCAAAGCATATAAATAAAACGTTAAATAGTAATGTGTGTCAAACTAGATTTTTGTTTTCGAGAAATCGACTGCGTTTGACTTCGAATTGCAGTCTTTCACAATTTTATAGTTTTTAACTCAATAAATCATTCTTCTGCCTACGTACCAAACAAAGAAATTGTGAAAATAAAACTTTATATTTAACCAATGCATGTAAAAATTTTAACAACTATAGCTATCCTTATAAGAGTAAGAATTGAAAGTAAATATTTAACTATGACATAGGTGAATATGAAAATATACGCAGCAGTTGCAGGAAATTTTGCCGTTCAGTGTGTTGCGTTTGACTAAAATTTCAGTCCCTAGAATCCTGAACGCACTTAATATAGGCTTTTCTAATAACGACTTGACAACTTGTTTTTTTAAATAAAAGGCAAACCATTTGAGATATTTCAAAAACTCTATTATTGGCTTCAAGTCTAATCAAAACATTTATGAATGAAACTCGACTTCGTTCATATGGCCACCGCGGGCACGTTTGCAGCGGTAGATTCGTTGGACCCGATTTTCAATGTTGGCTCTGAGTTCTTCCAACGTCGTCGGCGTGTTGGCATAAGCCAATGACTTGACGTAGCCCCACAGAAAATAGTCAAGCGGCGTTAAATCGCACGAACGATGTGGCCAATCGACTGGCCCATGTCTTGAGATAACACGCTCACCATTCTTACTCTTCAATAAATCGATTGTAGCGTGTGCTGTGGCTTGCGGCACCATCCTGTTGAAAACATATGTCGTCCAAGTCTATATCTTCCAATTCGAGCCAAAAATAATCGGTGGTCATGGAGCGATAACGCTGACCATTCACAGTAACGTGACGATCGTTACCGTCGACGAAAAAATATGGCCCAATAACGCCGCCAGCATGCAAACCGCACCAAACAGTTATTTTTTATGGATGAAGTGGTGATTCATGAAGCACGTGTGGGTTTCTACCCGACCAATAACGCATATTTTCCTTATTGACGAACCCATTCAGCCAAAAATGAGCTTTGTCACTGAAAATGATTTTGCGAGGCAGAATATCTGATGAAATCACACGAAGTATCCCTTATCCGAAACCTACTTATCTCTAAATTTTATAGCAAGCGCATGGAAGCGGATTGCAGGAAATCCCAACCATGACGACTTCAACATTATTAAAAAGAAAATAAATAAAATACTCAAAAACAATTAACAATATAAGTTATGTTACAAAGAAGATACTAAAAGAACTATGAAATACATGCAGTAATACATTTAAGGATATTATAGTGACAGACATTAAGTATATGGTAAACTAAAATTAATTAAAAAAGGATTACTAAATGGTGAATACGCCATACATTGGGCAAAAAATAATATTAAAAACTCTTACATTCTATTCGTGAATGAAATAAATCTAGTTAAGGACATGATATTAAAAAAAAATTTGGAACTGCTGTTGTTAATGCATAGCTGGTGCATAAAGCAGTAACTAGCAATAGAACTACGTTACTTGATTTTTAAACTCAACTTGTGAACCAATTATTACACATTGAAGATTCTAATACGAATATAACAAAAGCGAGTAAAAAATGTCATTATATAGAGGAAAGCGCTGAAACAGAAAAAAAAAAAAAAAAACAATAGTTAACCTCAATCTATGACTTAAACAACACAAATAACATGCACCCTGTTAATATTTTTAGGTCTCTTAGGCGATACTGCAATTCGTGCTACAAAAAGCTCGCGGAAAATATGGTCGAGAATATGCTAGACGAAACACTAAATTGGTTTTAACATATTGTAAGTCGTATGAGACAAAGCCTTTGCTATGTATACCCTGTTTTGAGAAAGTCCACAAGTGATTTTTTTTTTTTTAATTTCAAATATCTTTCGTCAAATAAACTAACATTCAAAATATTTGCAGAATTTTAATGTCAGTCATTATGATGTGACTATAAGACTTTCAAATACCAAAAACGATATGTCAGGCCTATGGACCTAGTAATTCATATATTCTCTACCTGTTATAAGCTGTATCATGATCAAAATTTCAATTTGTAAGAGTATTTGCATTATATTAGTCTGGCAAGTAATTTGCCACGTCATAAGACACCTTGACCTTGACAATAGCAACATAGCAAGTGTCAATCCATATGGTCTGACATGGCAGTAAATGGGTGAGACATCCCAGTTTTTTTTTTTTTGTACATATGTACAGTAAAAATTTACATTTGAAAATTTTGAATCTGGTATAACAAATGAGGGTAGCAAGATTTGTCACTTTTTTGCTCCGGAGCACAAACAGAAAACTTTTGCCAGCCCAATCGAAAAAGCCATGAGTTCATCATAAAATTTGATATCACATACACATATCTACAAGGTTCAATTTCAGTCTATCTGTCGGTTGGTGAACAAATTTAATTTATTTTGAAAAATGTTGGCGGAATATGTCAAATGTTTGACATCTCTGAAAATTTATTGCAGACTCATCGCAAACGAAGAAAATAGTATGTTTTATATCCGTTAAGTAGATAGCGTATGTATAAATTGGCATATGGTGTTTTCGATTGGTGCCTCTCCGATGGAACATTAGAAACTTCAGTCGATTACTCGAAAACAAAAATTTATTTTGACAAATATTATCTGGTGTTTATATTTATAGGTTTAAGTGCATTCTGACGTATTAGAATCCAAAAGATAAATTTTACATCTAAAATGAAAAACGGAAGCATTTGCCGGTGAAAAGCCGACCCATTGTACATCTCTATACATGACAGAACTTGCTAGAATGAGAGCGATCTACACGCGTGTAATGCGGATGAGGTTTTTTTGTGTAAAAAGGTCGAGCTTTCTGCAAAATGGGAAGGAAACTGCTATTAATGACAATTCACACGATTCACTGACAGGTTCATAGTTCTCACGCTTAATTTTGATCAGAGGAAAGCGGATTTTGAATTTCCAATATCTGGAATTTATGCCAAGAAATATATAGAGGTGGTTTGCTATTATCATCCAATTATTTGATACGCGAAACATATCCTTCCACTTTATTCCAAAAAAGAGCGCGTTCAGGGTTACAGGGATTATTTATGGAGTTTTCTATTGCCCAAAATAACTCTTTTTTATACAATCCAAAGAAAAAAAATAACATAAAATTGTTCCCTTTTCTCATTTTTTCAGGATGTACCAAAGTATATAAATAAAACGTTAAATAGTATTGTGTGTCAAACTAGGTTTTCTTTTTCGAGCAATCGACTGCGTTTGACTTCGAATTACAGTCTTTCACAATTTTATAGTTTTAAACTCAATAAATCGGTCTTCTGCCTCCGTAACAAACAAAGAAATTGTGAAAACAAAACTTCATATTTAACCAATGCATGTAAAAATATTAAGAATTATAGCTATCCTTATAAAAGTAAGAATTGAAAGTAAGTATTTAACTATGACATAGGTGAATATGCAAATGTAAGCTGTAGTTGCAGGAAAATTTGCTGTTCAGTGTGTTGGGTTTGACTAAAATTTCAGTCCCTAGAATCCTTAACGCGTTTAATATAAATCGCATAAGAATTATTATGATATAGATTCATAATTTTGTACTGCGTAGTCTCTAACTTAAGTAAGAACCATAATCAACTATTTCCAGCATATGCACGCATAGGTGCATAATCGATAATGTAGATGCATCTTATTTTAACAGGATAATAAAGGAAAAGGCATGCATGGGAGATTGTATCAAAGGAAACGCGCAAGTTATAATGTTATTACATTTTCAAAGTTTTGTTTCGAATTTCGTGTTTTATTTTCATTTAGCTACAGAATGTAAAAATAAGTGAAACGCGCTCAGGGAAATATTTTCACGGAAGTTGAGGAACCATAACATTCCTTCCAGTAGCGGATTTGGAGCGCAAATGGATTTAGAGTTATTCGAGGAGTTAGTCTTTCTAAAGAACTTTTATGTTTTCTGTTACAAAAAGCTCGCGGAAATATATGGTCGAGAATATGCCAGACGGAAAACTAAATTAGTTTCAACATATTGTAAGTCGTGTGAGGCAAAGTTTTTTTTATATGTAACGGATGGGCTGAAAAGCCGTTTCTAAGAGAGGACACTACTTGAATTAAATCCATACCAGTAGCAGTAAGTACCAACCTTCAAAAGATACGTGTATAAATTTGACAGCTGTCGAATGATTAGTTCTCGAGATATAGCGTTGAGTTAAGCAACTTTTGTTATTGTGAAAAAAAAATGGATTCAAAGCAATTTCGTGTGTTGATTTATCATTGCTTCTTGATGGGAAAATATGCAGCCGATGCAAAGAAATGGCTTGATAAGTGTTACCCGGACTCTGTACCAGCCGAACGAACCATACGCAAGTGGATTAAAAAAACTAAAAATAGTCATACAAGCACCGAATATGGTGCACGCAGTGGACGTCCAAAAGAGGCTGTTTCAGATGAAAACATCAAAAAAGTCCACAAAATGATTACGAATGACCTTAAAGTGAAGTTGATCGAGATAGCTGTGGCTCTGAAGATGTCAAAAGTACGTGTTGGATATATCATACACGAAAATTTGGACATGCGAAAGCTCTGTTCAAAGTGGGTGCCGCGTTTGCTCACAGTCGACCAAAAACAACGTGTTAATGATTCAGAGGAGTGTTTAAAGCTATCCAACCACAATAAAGCCGAATTTTTGCCTCGGTATGTGACGATGGATAAAACTTGGCCCCATCACTTCACACGAACAGGCGACGAACCTCATCCAAAACGACCGAAAACTCAACAGTCGGCTGGCAAGGTTATGGCATCCGTATTTTGGGAGACACATGGAATAACTTTCATCGACTATATCCAAAAAGGGCAGACTATCAACAGCGACTATTACATTGTGTTGTTGGAGCGTTTGAAGAACGAAATCGCAGAAAAACGGCCGCATTTGAAGAAAAAGAAAATGCTGTTTCATCAAGACAATGCACCGTGTCACAAAACGATGGCAAAATTGAATGAATTCGGCTACGAATTGCTTCCCCACGCACTGTGTTCTCCAGATTTGGCCACCAGTGACTATTTCCTGTTCGCAGACCTCAAATGAATGCTCCCCGGAAAGAGATTTAAGACAGAAGAAGAAGTAATCGCCGACACAGAGGCCTATTTTGAGTTTAAACCGAAATCGTACTACAAAACTGGTATCGAAAGATTGAAAAATCGTTTCAATCAGTGTATCGCCCTCGAAGGCAACTATATTGATAAATAAAGTTGAATTTTGCAAAAACTTTGTGTTTTACTATAAAACGGCAGACTTTTCAAACCATGTGTTATACAATGTTTTAAGGAAGACCACAAATGTTTTTTTTTTTTTTTATTTCAAATATCTTTCGTCATTATGAACTGACGATAACACTTTTAAATACAAAAAACGATATTTCAGGCCTATGGACCTAGTAATATATATATTCTCTACCTGTTATAAGCTTGTATCATGATCAAAATTTCAATTTGTAAAAATATTTGCATTATATTAGTTTGGCAAATTACATGCGCACGTCGTTAGACACCTTGACAATGGCAAGTGTCCATCCATATGGTCTAACATGGCAGTGAATGGGTTAGACATATAATCCTTTTATTTCATTTTGTTAAATCATGTAACATCCCAGTTTTTTTTTTCCGTATACATATACATATATTTATGTACAGTAAAATTATACATTTGAAAATTTTGAATCTGGTATGAAAAAATGAGGGGAGCAAGTTTTGTCACTTATTTGCTCCGGAGCACAAACAGAAACCTTTTGCCAGCCGATTCGAAAACGCCATGAGTTCATAACAAAATTTGATTTCACATACACATATCTACGGGGTAAAATTTCAGTCTATCTGTCGGTTGGTGAACAAATTTAATTTATTTTGAAAAAATGTTGGCATGATATGTCAAATGTTTGACATCTCTGAAAATTCATTGCAGATTCATCGCAAACGAAGAAAACAGTGTTTTATATCCGCTAAGTATGTATAAATTGGCATATGTTGTTTTTGATTGGTGCCTCTCCGTAAGTTGGTCAATTTGGACTCCGATGGAACATTAGAAACTTCACTCGATCACTCGAAAACAAAAATTTGGTTTGACAAATATTATCTGGTGTTTATATTTATAGGTTTAAGTTCATTCTGACATATTAGGATCCAGAAGTGATTTTACATATAAAATGAAAATTGGAAGCAAAATTTTGCTTCTGAAATAGTAAGGAGTGCCAAAAGTACAATTTTATGCTTTTTTCTCCCTCCGCAGTGCAAAAAGATGGTTTCTTTGACTAATCGAAAACTCATTCAAAGTATTTAACTATATTATTGTTGTAACTTACACGCAAATTATTTTTTAGCGGATAGCAGATGTCAAAAAATTATACATTCCAACAGAAAATTCAGAAGAAATTTTGGTGCTGATATTAAAACCAGAATCAAACCATTACTTATTAAGGTGAGTAAAGGACAAAGAGCGCCAAAGGAACATTTTACGAATATGTTTTCTCTCCGGATTGCATAAAAAATATTCTGCTATTTTAAATATACTATACTATTTTACTTTGAAGCTTTTGTTAGTTACTGTATGCAATTCTCTGTACCGAAATGTTTCTTTTTCGCAAACGACGTTAGACAAAAAATTGTATAACCAGTTACCTAATGCACACTAGGTTTTTCTAAATAAACACTAGATAGGTAAGCTGAAAAAAGTTTAACATTTTTGGGTAATTGCAGTTTTCACAAAATGTCTAAACAAATGTAAGAAAACAGCTTACATTAACCTTTCTTTCACCGACTATATACTGCTAGTATAAAATGTATTAGCAATAATAAACAAAAGACATTACATGTTTAAAGTTATAAGTAAAATGAAATAGATGCAAATTCTTAAAACCAAGAGGCATAAACTAACTTGGATGGGAAACTCTACTAAATACTTTTGCAAGCCTTTAGCTATTCCACAGAAGACTGCCGGTGAAAAGCCAACCCATTGTACATCTCTATACCTACCAGAACTTGCTAGAATGAGAGTAAATTACAAATAATGTGGATGAGGTTTTTTTGAGTAAAATGGTCGAGCATTGTGCAAAAGAGGAAAGTAACTGCTATTAATGACAATTCACACGATTCTCCGACAGGTTCTTAGTTCTCACGCTTAATTTTGATCAGAGGAAAGCGGATTTTGAATGTCCAATATCTGGAATTTATGCCAGGAAGTATATAGAGGTGGTTTGCTATAATCTTTCAATATTTGATACGCCAATCATATCCTTCCGATTTATTCAAAAAAAGGGCGCGTTCAGGGTTACAGGGATTATTTATGAAATTTTCTATTGCCCAACATAATCCTACTTTTTTCAATCCGAAGAAAAAACATGACATAAAACTGTTCGCTTTTCTCATTTTTGCAGGAGCAAGAGTTTATATCAGAATGTACCAAAGCATATAAATAAAACGTTAAATAGTAATGTGTGTCAAACTAGATTTTTGTTTTCGAGAAATCGACTGCGTTTGACTTCGAATTGCAGTCTTTCACAATTTTATACTTTTTAACTCAATAAATCATTCTTCTGCCTACGTACCAAACAAAGAAATTGTGAAAATAAAACTTTATATTTAACCAATGCATGTAAAAATTTTAACAACTATAGCTATCCTTATAAGAGTAAGAATTGAAAGTAAATATTTAACTATGACATAGGTGAATATGAAAATATACGCAGCAGTTGCAGGAAATTTTGCCGTTCAGTGTGTTGCGTTTGACTAAAATTTCAGTCCCTAGAATCCTGAACGCACTTAATATAGGCTTTTCTAATAACGACTTGACAACTTGTTTTTTTAAATAAAAGGCAAACCATTTGAGATATTTCAAAAACTCTATTATTGGCTTCAAGTCTAATCAAAACATTTATGAATGAAACTCGACTTCGTTCATATGGCCACCGCGGGCACGTTTGCAGCGGTAGATTCGTTGGACCCGATTTTCAATGTTGGCTCTGAGTTCTTCCAACGTCGTCGGCGTGTTGGCATAAGCCAATGACTTGACGTAGCCCCACAGAAAATAGTCAAGCGGCGTTAAATCGCACGAACGATGTGGCCAATCGACTGGCCCATGTCTTGAGATAACACGCTCACCATTCTTACTCTTCAATAAATCGATTGTAGCGTGTGCTGTGGCTTTCGGCACCATCCTGTTGAAAACATATGTCGTCCAAGTCTATATCTTCCAATTCGAGCCAAAAATAATCGGTGGTCATGGAGCGATAACGCTGACCATTCACAGTAACGTGACGATCGTTACCGTCGACGAAAAAATATGGCCCAATAACGCCGCCAGCATGCAAACCGCACCAAACAGTTATTTTTTGTGGATGAAGTGGTGATTCATGAAGCACGTGTGGGTTTCTACCCGACCAATAACGCATATTTTCCTTATTGACGAACCCATTCAGCCAAAAATGAGCTTTGTCACTGAAAATGATTTTGCGAGGCAGAATATCTGATGAAATCACACGAAGTATCCCTTATCCGAAACCTACTTATCTCTAAATTTTATAGCAAGCGCATGGAAGCGGATTGCAGGAAATCCCAACCATGACGACTTCAACATTATTAAAAAGAAAATAAATAAAATACTCAAAAACAATTAACAATATAAGTTATGTTACAAAGAAGATACTAAAAGAACTATGAAATACATGCAGTAATACATTTAAGGATATTATAGTGACAGACATTAAGTATATGGTAAACTAAAATTAATTAAAAAAGGATTACTAAATGGTGAATACGCCATACATTGGGCAAAAAATAATATTAAAAACTCTTACATTCTATTCGTGAATGAAATAAATCTAGTTAAGGACATGATATTAAAAAAAAATTTGGAACTGCTGTTGTTAATGCATAGCTGGTGCATAAAGCAGTAACTAGCAATAGAACTACGTTACTTGATTTTTAAACTCAACTTGTGAACCAATTATTACACATTGAAGATTCTAATACGAATATAACAAAAGCGAGTAAAAAATGTCATTATATAGAGGAAAGCGCTGAAACAGAAAAAAAAAAAAAAAACAATAGTTAACCTCAATCTATGACTTAAACAACACAAATAACATGCACCCTGTTAATATTTTTAGGTCTCTTAGGCGATACTGCAATTCGTGCTACAAAAAGCTCGCGGAAAATATGGTCGAGAATATGCTAGACGAAACACTAAATTGGTTTTAACATATTGTAAGTCGTATGAGACAAAGCCTTTGCTATGTATACCCTGTTTTGAGAAAGTCCACAAGTGATTTTTTTTTTTTTAATTTCAAATATCTTTCGTCAAATAAACTAACATTCAAAATATTTGCAGAATTTTAATGTCAGTCATTATGATGTGACTATAAGACTTTCAAATACCAAAAACGATATGTCAGGCCTATGGACCTAGTAATTCATATATTCTCTACCTGTTATAAGCTGTATCATGATCAAAATTTCAATTTGTAAGAGTATTTGCATTATATTAGTCTGGCAAGTAATTTGCCACGTCATAAGACACCTTGACCTTGACAATAGCAACATAGCAAGTGTCAATCCATATGGTCTGACATGGCAGTAAATGGGTGAGACATCCCAGTTTTTTTTTTTTGTACATATGTACAGTAAAAATTTACATTTGAAAATTTTGAATCTGGTATAACAAATGAGGGTAGCAAGATTTGTCACTTTTTTGCTCCGGAGCACAAACAGAAAACTTTTGCCAGCCCAATCGAAAAAGCCATGAGTTCATCATAAAATTTGATATCACATACACATATCTACAAGGTTCAATTTCAGTCTATCTGTCGGTTGGTGAACAAATTTAATTTATTTTGAAAAATGTTGGCGGAATATGTCAAATGTTTGACATCTCTGAAAATTTATTGCAGACTCATCGCAAACGAAGAAAATAGTATGTTTTATATCCGTTAAGTAGATAGCGTATGTATAAATTGGCATATGGTGTTTTCGATTGGTGCCTCTCCGATGGAACATTAGAAACTTCAGTCGATTACTCGAAAACAAAAATTTATTTTGACAAATATTATCTGGTGTTTATATTTATAGGTTTAAGTGCATTCTGACGTATTAGAATCCAAAAGATAAATTTTACATCTAAAATGAAAAACGGAAGCATTTGCCGGTGAAAAGCCGATCCATTGTACATCTCTATACATGACAGAACTTGCTAGAATGAGAGCGATCTACACGCGTGTAATGCGGATGAGGTTTTTTTGTGTAAAAAGGTCGAGCTTTCTGCAAAATGGGAAGGAAACTGCTATTAATGACAATTCACACGATTCACTGACAGGTTCATAGTTCTCACGCTTAATTTTGATCAGAGGAAAGCGGATTTTGAATTTCCAATATCTGGAATTTATGCCAAGAAATATATAGAGGTGGTTTGCTATTATCATCCAATTATTTGATACGCGAAACATATCCTTCCACTTTATTCCAAAAAAGAGCGCGTTCAGGGTTACAGGGATTATTTATGGAGTTTTCTATTGCCCAAAATAACTCTTTTTTATACAATCCAAAGAAAAAAAATAACATAAAATTGTTCCCTTTTCTCATTTTTTCAGGATGTACCAAAGTATATAAATAAAACGTTAAATAGTATTGTGGGTCAAACTAGGTTTTCTTTTTCGAGCAATCGACTGCGTTTGACTTCGAATTACAGTCTTTCACAATTTTATAGTTTTAAACTCAATAAATCGGTCTTCTGCCTCCGTAACAAACAAAGAAATTGTGAAAACAAAACTTCATATTTAACCAATGCATGTAAAAATGTTAAGAATTATAGCTATCCTTATAAAAGTAAGAATTGAAAGTAAGTATTTAACTATGACATAGGTGAATATGCAAATGTAAGCTGTAGTTGCAGGAAAATTTGCTGTTCAGTGTGTTGGGTTTGACTAAAATTTCAGTCCCTAGAATCCTTAACGCGTTTAATATAAATCGCATAAGAATTATTATGATATAGATTCATAATTTTGTACTGCGTAGTCTCTAACTTAAGTAAGAACCATAATCAACTATTTCCAGCATATGCACGCATAGGTGCATAATCGATAATGTAGATGCATCTTATTTTAACAGGATAATAAAGGAAAAGGCATGCATGGGAGATTGTATCAAAGGAAACGCGCAAGTTATAATGTTATTACATTTTCAAAGTTTTGTTTCGAATTTCGTGTTTTATTTTCATTTAGCTACAGAATGTAAAAATAAGTGAAACGCGCTCAGGGAAATATTTTCACGGAAGTTGAGGAACCATAACATTCCTTCCAGTAGCGGATTTGGAGCGCAAATGGATTAAGAGTTATTCGAGGAGTTAGTCTTTCTAAAGAACTTTTATGTTTTCTGTTACAAAAAGCTCGCGGAAATATATGGTCGAGAATATGCCAGACGGAAAACTAAATTAGTTTCAACATATTGTAAGTCGTGTGAGGCAAAGTTTTTTTTATATGTAACGGATGGGCTGAAAAGCCGTTTCTAAGAGAGGACACTACTTGAATTAAATCCATACCAGTAGCAGTAAGTACCAACCTTCAAAAGATACGTGTATAAATTTGACAGCTGTCGAATGATTAGTTCTCGAGATATAGCGTTGAGTTAAGCAACTTTTGTTATTGTGAAAAAAAAATGGATTCAAAGCAATTTCGTGTGTTGATTTATCATTGCTTCTTGATGGGAAAATATGCAGCCGATGCAAAGAAATGGCTTGATAAGTGTTACCCGGACTCTGTACCAGCCGAACGAACCATACGCAAGTGGATTAAAAAAACTAAAAATAGTCATACAAGCACCGAATATGGTGCACGCAGTGGACGTCCAAAAGAGGCTGTTTCAGATGAAAACATCAAAAAAGTCCACAAAATGATTACGAATGACCTTAAAGTGAAGTTGATCGAGATAGCTGTGGCTCTGAAGATGTCAAAAGTACGTGTTGGATATATCATACACGAAAATTTGGACATGCGAAAGCTCTGTTCAAAGTGGGTGCCGCGTTTGCTCACAGTCGACCAAAAACAACGTGTTAATGATTCAGAGGAGTGTTTAAAGCTATCCAACCACAATAAAGCCGAATTTTTGCCTCGGTATGTGACGATGGATAAAACTTGGCCCCATCACTTCACACGAACAGGCGACGAACCTCATCCAAAACGACCGAAAACTCAACAGTCGGCTGGCAAGGTTATGGCATCCGTATTTTGGGAGACACATGGAATAACTTTCATCGACTATATCCAAAAAGGGCAGACTATCAACAGCGACTATTACATTGTGTTGTTGGAGCGTTTGAAGAACGAAATCGCAGAAAAACGGCCGCATTTGAAGAAAAAGAAAATGCTGTTTCATCAAGACAATGCACCGTGTCACAAAACGATGGCAAAATTGAATGAATTCGGCTACGAATTGCTTCCCCACGCACTGTGTTCTCCAGATTTGGCCACCAGTGACTATTTCCTGTTCGCAGACCTCAAATGAATGCTCCCCGGAAAGAGATTTAAGACAGAAGAAGAAGTAATCGCCGACACAGAGGCCTATTTTGAGTTTAAACCGAAATCGTACTACAAAACTGGTATCGAAAGATTGAAAAATCGTTTCAATCAGTGTATCGCCCTCGAAGGCAACTATATTGATAAATAAAGTTGAATTTTGCAAAAACTTTGTGTTTTACTATAAAACGGCAGACTTTTCAAACCATGTGTTATACAATGTTTTAAGGAAGACCACAAATGTTTTTTTTTTTTTTTATTTCAAATATCTTTCGTCATTATGAACTGACGATAACACTTTTAAATACAAAAAACGATATTTCAGGCCTATGGACCTAGTAATATATATATTCTCTACCTGTTATAAGCTTGTATCATGATCAAAATTTCAATTTGTAAAAATATTTGCATTATATTAGTTTGGCAAATTACATGCGCACGTCGTTAGACACCTTGACAATGGCAAGTGTCCATCCATATGGTCTAACATGGCAGTGAATGGGTTAGACATATAATCCTTTTATTTCATTTTGTTAAATCATGTAACATCCCAGTTTTTTTTTTCCGTATACATATACATATATTTATGTACAGTAAAATTATACATTTGAAAATTTTGAATCTGGTATGAAAAAATGAGGGGAGCAAGTTTTGTCACTTATTTGCTCCGGAGCACAAACAGAAACCTTTTGCCAGCCGATTCGAAAACGCCATGAGTTCATAACAAAATTTGATTTTACATACACATATCTACGGGGTAAAATTTCAGTCTATCTGTCGGTTGGTGAACAAATTTAATTTATTTTGAAAAAATGTTGGCATGATATGTCAAATGTTTGACATCTCTGAAAATTCATTGCAGATTTATCGCAAACGAAGAAAACAGTGTTTTATATCCGCTAAGTATGTATAAATTGGCATATGGTGTTTTTGATTGGTGCCTCTCCGTAAGTTGGTCAATTTGGACTCCGATGGAACATTAGAAACTTCACTCGATCACTCGAAAACAAAAATTTGGTTTGACAAATATTATCTGGTGTTTATATTTATAGGTTTAAGTTCATTCTGACATATTAGGATCCAGAAGTGATTTTACATATAAAATGAAAATTGGAAGCAAAATTTTGCTTCTGAAATAGTAAGGAGTGCCAAAAGTACAATTTTATGCTTTTTTCTCCCTCCGCAGTGCAAAAAATGGTTTCTTTGACTAATCGAAAACTCATTCAAAGTATTTAACTATATTATTGTTGTAACTTACACGCAAATTATTTTTTAGCGGATAGCAGATGTCAAAATATTATACATTCAAACAGAAAATTCAGAAGAAATTTTGGTGCTGATATTAAAACCAGAATCAAACCATTACTTATTAAGGTGAGTGAAGGACAAAGAGTGCCAAAGGAACATTTTACGAATATGTTTTCTCTCCGGAGTGCATAAAAATTATTCTGCTATTTTACATATACTATACTATTTTACTTTGAAGCTTTTGTTAGTTACTGTATGCAATTCTCTGTACCGAAATGTTTCTTTTTCGCAAACGACGTTAGACAAAAAATTGTATAACCAGTTACCTAATGCACACTAGGTTTTTCTAAATAAACACTAGATAGGTAAGCTGAAAAAAGTTTAACATTTTTGGGTAATTGCAGTTTTCACAAAATGTCTAAACAAATGTAAGAAAACAGCTTACAATAACCTTTCTTTCACCGACTATATACTGCTAGTATAAAATGTATTAGCAATAATAAACAAAAGACATTACATGTTTAAAGTTATAAGTAAAATGAAATAGATGCAAATTCTTACAACTAAGAGGCATAAACTAACTTGGATGGGAAACTCTACTAAATTCTTTTGCAAGCCTTTAACTATTCCACAGAAGACTGCCGGTGAAAAGCCAACCCATTGTACATCTCTATACCTACCAGAACTTGCTAGAATGAGAGTAAATTACAAATAAAATTGCTAGAATGAGAGCGACTTACAGCTGTGTAATGTGGATGAGGTTTTTTTGAGTAAAATGGTCGAGCATTGTGCAAAACAGGAAAGCAACTGCTATTAATGACAATTCACACGATTCTCCGACAGGTTTTTAGTTCTCACGCTTAATTTTGATCAGAGGAAAGAATATTTTGAATGTCCAATATTTGGAATTTATGTCAAGAAGTATATAGAGATGGTTTGCTATTATCTTCCAATATTTGATACGCGAATCATATCCTTCCGCTTTATTCAAAGAAAGGGCGCGTTCAGGGTTACAGGGATTAGTTATGGAGTTTTCTATTGCCCAACATAACCCTTCATTTTGCAATCCGAAGAAAAAACATGACATAAAACTGTACGCTTTTCTCATTTTCCCAGGAGCAAGATTTTATATCAGAATGTACCAAAGCATACAAATAAAACGTTAAATAGTATTGTGTGTCAAACTAGATTTTTGTTTTCGAGAAATCGACTGCGTTTGACTTCGAATTGCAGTCTTTCACAATTTTATAGTTTTTAACTCAATAAATCATTCTTCTGCCTCCGTACCAAACAAAGAAATTGTGAAAATAAAACTTTATATTTAACCAATGCATGTTAAAATGTTAACAACTATAGCTATCCTTATAAGAGTAAGAATTGAAAGTAAATATTTAACTATGACATAGGTGAATATGAAAATGTAAGCAGCAGTTGCAGGAAATTTTGCCGTTCAGTGTGTTGCGTTTGACTAAAATTTTAGTCCCTAGAATCCTGAACGCACTTAATATAGGCTTTTCTAATAACGACTTGACAACTTTTTTTTTTTAAATAAAATCATTTCAGATATTTCAAAAACTCTATTATTGGCTTCAAGTACAATCAAAACATTTATGAATGAAACTCGACTTCGTTCATATGGCCACCGCGGGCACGTTTGCAGCGGTCGTTTCGTTGGACCCGATTTTCAACGACCCTTGGGCTACACCCTTGGGCCTAAACGGCCGCCATTTGGCGTTCAATGTTGGCTCTGAGTTCTTCCAACTTCGTCGGCGTGTTAGCATAAGCCAATGTCTTGACGTAGCCCCACAGAAAATAGTCAAGCAGCGTTAAATCGCACGAACGATGTGGCCAATCGACTGGCCCATGTCTTGAGATAACACGCTCACCATTCTTACTCTTCAATAAATCGATTGCAGCGTGTGCTGTGGCTTGTGGCACCATCCTGTTGAAAACACATGTCGTCCAAGTCCATATCTTCCAATTCAAACCAAAAATAATCGGTGATCATGGAGCGATAACACTGACCAATCACAGTAACGTGACGATCGTTACCGTCGACGAAAAAAAATGTCCCAATAACGCCGCCAGCATGCAAACCGCACCAAACAGTTGTTTTTTGCGGATGAAGTATTGATTCATGAAGCACATGTGGGTTTTCACCCGACCAATAACGCATATTTTTCTTATTGACGAACCCATTGAGCCAAAAATGAGCTTCGTCACTGAAGATGATTTTGCGACTCAGAATATCTGTAGAAAATTTTTATAATATGCAGAAGTTGCTCGATAGTGTACTTTACCATGATGAAATCACACGAAGTATCCCATATCCGAAACCTACTTATCTCTAAATTTTATAGCAAGCGCATGGAAGCGGATTGCAGGAAACCCCGACCATGACGACTTCAACATTATTAAAAAGAAAATAAATAAAATACTCAAAAACAATTAACAAATTAAGTTATGTTACAAATAAGATACTAAAAGAGCTATGAAATACATGCAGTAATACATTTAAGGATATTATAGTGACAGACATTAAGTACATTGTAAATTAAAATTAATTAAAAAAGAATTACTAAATGGTGAATACGCCATACATTGGGCAAAAAAAAATATTAAAAACTCTTACATTCTATTCGTGAATGAAATAAATCTAGTTAAGGACATGATATGAAAAAAAAAAAAAATTGGAACTGCTGTTGTTAATGCATAGCTGGTGCATAAAGCAGTAACTAGCAATAGAACTACGTTACTTGATTTTCGAACTTAACTTGTGAACCAATTATTACACATTGAAGATTCTAATAGGAATATAACAAAAGAGAGTAAAGCGCTGAAACCGAAAAAAAAAACCATAGGTAACCTCAATCTATGTCTTAAACAACAGAAATAACATGCACCCTGTTAATATTTTTTGGTCTCTTAGGCGATACTGCAATTCGTGCTGCAAAAAGCCCGGGGAAAAATATGGTCGAGAATATGCCAGACGAAAAACTAAATTGTTTTCAACATATTGTAAGTCGTTTGAGACAAAGCCTTTTCTATGTATACCCTGTTTTGAGAAAGTCCACAAGTGTTTTTTTTTTTTTTTTTAATTTCAAATATCTTTCGTCAAATAAACTAGCATTCAAAATATTTGCAGAATTTTAATGTCAATAATTATGAACTGACGATAAGACTTTCAAATACCAATAACGATATGTCAGGCCTATGGACCTAGTAATTCATATATTCTCTACCTGTTATAAGTTTGTATCATGATCAAAATTTCAATTTGTAAAAGTATTTGCATTATATTAGTCTGGCAAATTACATGCGCACGCCGTTAGACACCTTGACCTTGACAATAGCAACATAGCAAGTGTCCATCCATATTGTGTAACATGGCAGTGAATGGGTTAGACATATAACTGCGAAATACATTTAATTTATTTTGTTAAACCGTGTGACATCCCATTTTTTTTTTTGCTTATACAAATACATATATTTATGTACAGTAAAAATTTACATTTGAAAATTTTGAGTCTGGTATAACACATGAGGGTAGCAAGATTTGTCATTTTTTTTGCTCCGGAGCACAAACAGAAAACTTTTGCCAGCCCAAACGAAAACGAAATGAGTTCATCATAAAATCTGATATCACATACACATATCTACAAGGTTCAATTTCAGTCTATCTGTCGGTTGATGAACAAATTTAATTTATTTTGAAAAAATGTTGGCGGGATATGTCAAATGCTTGACATCTCTGAAAATTCATTGCAGACTCATAGCAAACGAAGAAAATAATATGTTTTATATCCGTTAAGTAGATAGCGTATGTATAAATTGCCATATGGTGTTTTAGATTGGTGCCTCTGCGTAAGTTTGTCAATTTGAACTCCGATGGAACATTAGAAACTTCAGTCGTTTACTCCAAAACAAAAATTTGGTTTGACAAATATTATCTGGTGTTTATATTTATAGATTTAAGTGCATTGTGACATATTAGAATCCATAAGAGAAATTTTACATATAAAGTGAAAATCGGAAGCATTGACCGGTGAAAAAACCAACCTATTGTATATCTCAATACCTACCAGAACTTGCTAGATTGAGAGTAAATTACAAATAAAACTGCTTGAATGAGAGCGACTTACACGTGTGAAATGTCGATGAGGTTTTTTTGAGTAAAATGGTCGAGCTTTGTGCGAAATGGGAAAGAAACTGCTTTTGATGACAATTCACACGATGCACAGCCAGGTTCTTAGTTTAACCCTTAGTTTTGATCAGAGGAAAGCGGATTTTAGTTTTCCAATATCTGGAATTTGTACCAAGAAGTATATAGAGGTAGTTTGCTATTATCTTCCAATTATTTGTTACGGGAATCATATCCTTCTACTTTATTCAAATAAAGGCCGCGTTCAGGGTTACAGGGAATAGTTATGGAGTTTTCTATTTTCATTCCATTTTTTCAGACGCAAGATTTTCTATCAGAATGTACCAAAGCATATAAATAAAACGTTGAGTAGTATTGTGTTTCAAACCAGATTTTTGTTTTCGAGCAATCGACTGCGTTTGATTTCGTATTGTAGTCTTTCACAAGTTTATAGTTTTTAACTCAATAAATCGGTATTCTGCCTTGAAAAAAAAAAAAAATTGTGAAAATAAAAATTCATATTTAACCAATGCATGTAAAAATGTTAACAACTATAATTATCCTTACAAAAGTAAGAATTGAAAGTAAGTATTTAACTATGACATAGGTGAATATGCAAACATAAACTGCAGTTGCAGGAAAATTTGCAGTTCAGTGTGTTGGGTTTGACTAAAATTTCAGTCCCTGGAATCCTGAACGCGGTTAATATAGAGTTTCCTAATAAAGATTTGACTTTTTTTTTTTTAAATAAAAGGCAAACAATTTGAGATATTTAAAAACTTTATTATTGGCTTGAAGTACAATCAACACATTTATGAATGAAACTCGACCTCGTTCATGTGACCATCGCTGGCACGTTTGCAGCGGTCGATTCGTTGGACCCAATTTTCAACGACTCAGCCACACCCTACAGCCGAAAGAGCTCTGAGCTCTTCCAACGTCGTCGGCGAGTTGGTATAAGCCAATGACTTAACGTAGCCCCATAGAAAATAGTCAATCGGCGTTAAATCGCACGAACAAGGCGGCCAATCGCCTGGCCTATGTCTTGAGATAACACGTTCACCATACTTACTCTTCAAAAAATCGATTGTAGCGTGTGCTGTGTGGCTGGTGGCACCATCTTGTTGAAACCACATGTCGTCCAAGTTCATATCTTCCAATTCGGGCCAAAAATAGTCGGTGATCATGACGCGATAACGCTGACCATTCACAGTAACATGAGGATCGTTCGATCGGCATGCAAACCGGACCAAACAGTTATTTTTTGTGGATGAAGTGGTGATTTATGAAGCACATGTGGGTTTTCACCCGACCAATAATGCATATATTGCTTATTGACGACTCCGAATATCTGTAAAAAATTTTTATAATTTGCAGACGTTGCCCGTTAGTGTACTTTGCCATGATGAAATGCCACGAAGTATCCCATATCCGAAACGTACTTATCTCTAAATTTTATATATATCCGCATGGAAGCGGATTGCAGGAAATCCCTACCATGGCGACTTCAACATTATTAAAAAGAAAACAAAAAAATTACTCAAAAACAATAAAGACCAAGTTGTTATAAATAAATAATCAACAGATAAGATCAACAAATTAAGTTATGTTACAAATAAGATACCAAAAGAACTATGAAATACATACAGTAATACATTTAAGGATATTATAGTGTCAAACATTAAGTATATGGTAAATTAAAGCTAATTAAAAAAGAATTACTAAATGGTGAATACGCCATACATTGGCCAAAAAATAATATTAAACACTCGTGAATTCGTGAATGAAATAAATCTAGTTAAGGACATGATATTAAAGGAAAATATTCCATATAATAATTTAGACGAAACCTTAGAATTTGCAGAAGTAAAAATTGCAGATACCAGTAACTGAATAATTTATATTGTAAGCTTACCTTTATCTAATACAAAATCTTGTAAGAAAATATTATTAAGACCAATAAAAAAAAGACACCGGTATAAAAATGTCCAAATGTTCAATGGTGAACAAATTTTTAAACCACAGATGGTTTACGAATATAATAAAATAAAGGTCGTACCACTGCACTCTCCGTAAGTCTGATAGATGGTACCATAAAATTGCTAATTTGATTTTCGAACTCAACTTGTGAACCAATTATTACACATTGGCGATTCTAATACGAATATAACAAAAGCGAGTAAAAAGTGTCATTATATAGAGGAACTTGAAACCGAAAAAAAAGGTAACCTTAATCTATGGCTTAAATAACACAAATAATATGCACCCTGTTAGTATTTTTAGGTCTCTTAGGCGATACTGCAATTCGTGCTACAAAATGCTCGCGGAAAAATATGGTCGAGAATATGCCAGACAAAAAACTAAATTAGTTTCAACATATTGTAAGTCGTGTAAGGCAAAGTCTTTTCTATGTAACGGATGGGTTGAAAAGCCGTTTCTAAGAGAGGACACTACTTGAATTAAATTCATACCAGTACCAGTTAGTACCAACCTTCAAAAGATACGTGTATAAATTTGACAGCTGTCGGATGATTAGTTCTCGAGATATAGCGTTCAGTGAAGCAACTTTTGTTATTGTGAAAAAAAAAAATGGATTCAAAGCAATTTCGTGTGTTGATTTATCATTCCTTTTTGATGGGAAAATATGCAGCCGATGCAAAGAAATGGCTTAATAAGTGTTACCCGGACTCTGCACCAGCCGAACGAACCATTCGCAAGTGGATTTGAAAGTTTCAGATGAAAACATCAAAAAAGTCTACAAAATGATTACGAATGACCGTAAAGTGAAGTTGATCGAGATAGCTGAGGCTCTGAAGATATCAAAAGAGCGTGTTGGATATATCATACACGGAAATTTGGACATGCGAAAGCTCTATTTAAAGTGGGTGCCCAGTTTGCTCACAGTCGACCAAAAACAACGTGTTAATGATTCAGAGGAGTGTTTAAAGCTATCCAACCACAATAAAGCCGAATTTTTGCCTCGGTATGTGACGATGGATAAAACTTGGCCCCATCACTTCACACGAACAGGCGACGAACCTCATCCAAAACGACCGAAAACTTAACAGTCGGCTTTCAAGGTTATGGCATCCGTATTTTGGGAGACACATGGAATAACCTTCATCGACTATATCCAAAATGGGCAGACTATCAACAGCGACTATTACATTGTGTTGTTGGAGCGTTTGAAGAACGAAATCGCAGAAAAATGGCCGCATTTGAAGAAAAAGAAAGTGCTGTTTCAACAAGACAATGCACCGTGTCACAAGTCGATGAAAACGATGGCAAAATTGAATGAATTCGGCTACGAATTGCTTCCCCACGCACCGTGTTCTCCAGATTTGGCCTCCAGCGACTATTTCCTGTTCAGACCTCAAAAGAATGCTCCCCGGAAGACCGACGAAGAAGTAATCGCCGAAACAGAAGCCTATTTTGAGTCTAAACCGAAATCGTACTACAAAATTGGTATCGAAAGATTGAAAAATCGTTTCAATCAGTATATCGCCCTCGAAGGCAACTATATTGATAAATAACGTTGAATTTTGCAAAAACTTTGTGTTTTACTATAAAACGGCAGACTTTTCATCCCATGTGTTATACCCTGTTTTGAGGAAGTCCAAAAATGATTATATTCTTTTTTTTTTTTTTTAATTTCAAATATCTTTCGTCATTATGAACTGACGATAACGCTTTTAAATACAAAAAACGATACGTCAGGCCTATGGACCTAGTAATACATATATTCTCTACCTGCTATAGGCTTGTATCACAATCAAAATTTCAATTTGTAAAAATATTTGCATTATATCAGTTTGGCAAATTACATGCGCACGTCGTTAGACACCTTGACAATAGCAGCATGGCAAGTGTCCATCCATATGGTCTAACATGGCAGTGAATGGGTTAGACATATAACTGCGAAATACAATACATTTAATTTATTTTGTTAAATCATGTGACATCCGAGTTTTTTTTTTTTTTTTTTTGCTTATACATATATTTATGTATAGTAAAAATATACATTTGAAAATTTTGAATCTGGTATGACAAAATGAGGGGAGCAAGTTTGTCACTTTTTTGCTCCGTAGTACAGACAGAAAACTTTTGCCAGCCCAATCAAAAACACCATGAGTTCATCATAAAATTTGATATCACATACACATATCTACAAGGTTCAATATCAGTCTATCTGTCGGTTGCTGAACAAATTTATTTTGAAAAAATGTTGGCAGGATATGTCAAATGTTTGACATCTCTGATGTCCACCGCGGGCACGTTTTCAGCGGTCGATTCGTTGGACCCGATTTTCAACGACTCGGGTAAACCCTTGTGTGACACGCGTCGGCGTGTCGGCATAAGCCAATGACTTGACGTAGCCCCACAGAAAATTGTCAAGCGGCGATAAATCGCACGAACGAGGCGGCCAATCGACTGGCCCATGTCTTGAGATAACACGCTCACCATTCTTACTCTTCAATAAACCGCTGTGGCTTGCGGCACCATCCTGTTGAAAACACATGTCGTCCAAGTCTATATCTTCCAATTCGAGCCAAAAATAATCGGTGGTCATGGAGCGATAACGCTGACCATTCACAGTAACGTGACGATCGTTACCGTCGACGAAAAAATATGGCCCAATAACGCCGCCAGCATGCAAACCGCACCAAACAGTTATTTTTTGTGGATGAAGTGGTGATTCATGAAGCACGTGTGGGTTTCTACCCGACCAATAACGCATATTTTCCTTATTGACGAACCCATTCAGCCAAAAATGAGCTTTGTCACTGAAAATGATTTTGCGAGGCAGAATATCTGATGAAATCACACGAAGTATCCCTTATCCGAAACCTACTTATCTCTAAATTTTATAGCAAGCGCATGGAAGCGGATTGCAGGAAATCCCGACCATGACGACTTCAACATTATTAAAAAGAAAATAAATAAAATACTCAAAAACAATTAACAATATAAGTTATGTTACAAAGAAGATACTAAAAGAACTATGAAATACATGCAGTAATACATTTAAGGATATTATAGTGACAGACATTAAGTATATGGTAAACTAAAATTAATTAAAAAAGGATTACTAAATGGTGAATACGCCATACATTGGGCAAAAAATAATATTAAAAACTCTTACATTCTATTCGTGAATGAAATAAATCTAGTTAAGGACATGATATTAAAAAAAAATTTGGAACTGCTGTTGTTAATGCATAGCTGGTGCATAAAGCAGTAACTAGCAATAGAACTACGTTACTTGATTTTTAAACTCAACTTGTGAACCAATTATTATACATTGAAGATTCTAATACGAATATAACAAAAGCGAGTAAAACATGTCATTATATAGAGGAAAGCGCGGAAACCGAAAAAAAAAAAAAACAATAGGTAACCTCAATCTATGGCTTAAACAACACAGATAACATGCACCCTGTTAATAGTTTTAGGTCTTTTAGGCGATACTGCAATTCGTGCTACAAAAAGCTCGCGGGAAAATATGGTCGAAAATATGCCAGACGAAAAACTAAATTAGTTTCAACATATTGTAAGTCGTTTGAGACAAAGCCTTTTCTATGTACACCCTGTTTTGAGAAAGTCCACAAATAATTTTTTATTTTTTTTAATTGCAAATATCTTTTGTCAAATAAACTTACATTCAAAATATTTGCAGAATTTTAATGTCAGTTATTATCAACTGACGATAAGACTTTTAAATACCAAAAACGATATGTCAGGCCTATGGACCTAGTAATTCATATACTCTCTACCTGTTATAAGCTTGTATCATGATCAAAATTTCAATTTGTAAAAATATTTGCATTATATTAGTCTGGCAAATTACATGCGCACGTCCTTAGACCCCTTGACAATAGCAGCATGGCAAGTGTCCATCCATATTGTCTAACATGGCAGTGAATGGGTTAGACATATAACTGCAAAATACAATACATTTAATTTATTTTGTTAAATCATGTAACATCCCAGTTTTTTCTTTCGTATACATATACATATATTTATGTACAGTAAAAATATGCATTTGAAAATTTTGAATATGGTATGAAAAAATGAGGGGAGCAAGTTTTGTCACTTTTTTGCTCAGGAGCACAAACAGAAAACTTTTACTAGCCCTAACGAAAACGCCATGAGTTTATTATAAAATTTAATATAACATACACATATCTACAAGGTTCAATATCAGTCTATCTGTCGGTTGGTGAACAAATTTAATTTATTTTGAAAAAATGTTTGACAACTCTGAAAATTCATTGCAGACGCATCGCAAAGGAAGAAAATAGTATGTTTTATATCCGCTAAATAGATATCGTATGTATAAATTGGCATATGGTGTTTTCGATTGGTGCCTCTCCGTAAGTTGGTTAATTTGGACTGCGATGGAACATTAGAAACTTCAGTCGATTACTCGAAAATAAAAATTGGGTTTGACAAATATTATCTGGTGTTTATATTTTTAGGTTTAAGTGCATTCTGACATATTAGAATCCAGAAGAGAAATATTACATCTAAAATGAAAATCGGAAGTATTGGCCGGTGAAAAGCCAACCCATTGTACATCTCTATACCTGCCAGAATTTGCTAGAATGAGAGCGACTTACACGTGTGTAATGTGGATGAGGTTTTTTTGAGTAAAATGGTCTTAGTTCTCACGCTTAGTTTTGATCAGAGGAAAGCGGATTTTGGTTTTCCAGTATCTGGAATTTATGCCAAGAAGTATATAGAGGTGGTTTTCTATTATCTTCCAATTATTTGATACGGGAATCATATCCTTCCACTTTATTCAAATAAAGGCCGCGTGCAGGTTTACAGGGAATAGTTATGGAGTTTTCTATTTTCATTTCATTTTTTCAGGCGCAAGATTTTATATCAGAATGTACCAAAGCATATAAATAAAACGTTCAGTAGTATTGTGTTTCAAACCAGATTTTTGTTTTCGAGCAATCGACTGCGTTTGATTTCGTATTGCAGTCTTTCACAAGTTTATAGTTTTTAACTCAATATATCGGTCTTCTGCCTTGAAATAAACAAAAAAATTGTGAAAATAAAAATTCATATTTAACCAATGCATGTAAAAATGTTAACAACTATAATTATCCTTACAAAAGTAAGAATTGAAAGTAAGTATTTAACTATGACTTAGGTGAATATGCATATATAAACTGCAGTTGCAGGAAAATTTGCCGTTCAGTGTGTTGGGTTTGACTAAAACTTTAGTTCCTAGAATCCTGGACGCGCTTAATATAAGTCGCGTAAGAATTATTATGATATAGATTCACAATTTTGTACTACGTAGTCTCTTACTTAAATATCAATTATCAACTTTTTCCAGCCTATGCACGCATATGCAAAGGTCCGATTATACAAGAACTGAGACAACACGTAATAAGCCTAGAGTTGATTTGTTAAGTTCTCCTTCACTTTTGGAAACATAAGCAAACATAAGTGAGAGCAAACCCCGTCGCTCATTGCAAATGCAAATTTGACGGAATATCAATTTGTTCAACACCTTATTGAAAATTTAAGGAGAAATAGGTGCATATTCGATAATGAAGATGCGTCTTGTTTCTTAACAGGATAATAAATGAAAAGGCATGGGAGATTGTATCAAAGGAAACGCGCAAATTATAATGTAATTACATTTTCAAAATTGTGTTTCGAATTTCGTGTTTTCGTTTTTTTTTATTTAAGTATTCATTTATTTAGCTACAGAATATAAAAATCAGTGAAACGCGCTCAGGGAAATATTTTCACGGAAGTTGAGGAACCATAACATGCCTTCCTGTAGCGGATTACGAGCGGAAATGGATTAAAAGTTATTCGAGGAGTTGATCTTACTTACTTTTATGTTTTATCATTTATTTATTTCACGTTTTATTCGTTGGGGTTCGATAATAGTTGTTCAGGATTGTTTTGGGAAAGAATCTATTTCTTAGAATGTGAAAGGCGGAGCATTTGAACAGGATATGGGGGAAACTATTTCCGGATTGCTTACAATATGTTATGTGTTGATAGTATAATGAACCACAAATAGTACATCAAAATTATGAAAACTCACCTTTATTATAGTGCAAATAAAATGGGTCTTTGTGACTACATTTATAGTCAAGATAATGATCAGATGCATACAATTTAACAACGATCAGCAGCGATAAAATCATGCGCACAATTCATTCAATACACATACACATATTACATTACATTGCAGCTGCACGCGCATGGATATAGCAGTCAAACAACGACATTATGCTCCAGTAATGCTGACACGGCGTCTGGGCCTGAGACCGTAGGAACATCCCACATTTTAATAGTATCGACATCCCGCATTATTTCACGTATTCCTATCTTCCTATCACAGTTCCCACAGCTGCAGTAGTTCATAAGAAACAAATACCAATGTCAAGTTTAAGTTCAGTTGTTTTTAAGTAGTTTAGGTGATCGTATAAATAAAGTTTTGTTTTAAGTAAAATTTTAGTATAGTTGTTCACTAACGCTCGAGCAGGGACCTAATACTGGATAATAGTCATGCAGTGAATAAAACCGGCGTTTTCCGTGAAGTAGCGTAACTTTAAAGGCGACCTCAAGTAGCTCGTCGCGTTATTACGAAAAGTGACGAAACTAGTGCGTTCCCGTAAAGAAGCACGCATAAGTTGTCCTTGCGTTAGGTCCGCCAAAAAAAGTTGACATTACCGGAGGTCTCTGGACCTAAGCAAAAGGGAAGACTGTTAGATTCATCAGCGTAAGATGTTCACCACAACGATAGTTTTGTAAGTATAGAAATTAAGTTATTTTAAGAAATAAAAATTAAGAAACATATATAAATAAAATCAAAGTGATTAATATACGTTTTAAAGTTAAATTACAAAATAACCATAATTACTTTAAGTAAAACATATTAAACAGAATGAAACCTATTAGAATTAAGAGAAACATATTTAATTAAGCTAACCGTATCAAGTTTAGTTAAAGCATTTCAAACTCTGAACATTTCAAAATGCCCGACCTTTTTTCAGGCGTATCAACAAACCCCATAATCGAATTTCGAATTTCTTCGAACTAAACCCAGCAAACCCACCAAATCCCCCATTAGAAATGCTCCTTTAAATGGCAACCCATCGAACTCCCAAGGTGGCAGCACAACCGATCAGAATCCAAATAACTTGTTTCAATGCACAACATCTCACATCAGGGGGGAGATTAAGATTAAGATACCCTAATCGCGTCCATAGTAAATCGGGTCCTAGAGGGAATGATATCATCTATTGTCCAAAATTGTCTAAACCCCAAATTTTGATAATTTCGCTGGTACAGACCAAGCAATCGCCCGTGAGCACAGAAAACGATTGGAACATATGGAAAGAGTTCCGGGCATAGTCTGTTGTCTTAGACAATCTACCGGTGGCCTAGGAGAATTAAGCTCTTGGAAAAAGAGTATCGAGGGCATCCTTGACATCTATGAACCACTGAAAGGCACACTGAAGTATTACGGAATTTTAAGCGTGATACGCAATAAAATAATTGGCAACGCAGATATAGCGCTGGAGTCGTATAACACTCCGCTCGACTGGAAATCTATATCCAGGTGCTTGGCAATGCACTATGCCGAAAACAGAGACATCACTACATTAGAGTACCAAATGGCATCTCTCGTACAAGAAAATAGGTCTGAACAACAATTTTATCAGATAATCTACAGCTATCTCTCCCTGATCCTCAATAGAATAGCCTGCATGGATGCGAGTCCTGACGCCATTCGTTTTTTGATCCAAATCTATGGGAACAAGGCATTGAATACAATCATTTGTGCACTAAATTTATGCCTCAAATTAGAAAACCAACGGTATAGGACAAGCTATGCCTATAATAACCAAGTGGCCTCTAAAAGATCACAACTTCGCTCATGCTGCGCCACCACATAATCTTAATCAAAGCCATCCTGATACTGCATCTCAAAGCCAACCCTTTGCACCACAACCTAGAAACTAGAATTACGGACCACCTGTCGCACCAAGGCAACCACCCGTTCCACCAGAAAATCTGAATTTCAAATCGGAGCCAGCCGGCTAAGGTCAGAGTTTCCAAACTAGATATCAGTTAAGCTAATTTGCACCAAAGGGACCAATACCAGTAGCTAACAATATGCACCAAGGTCACAACAAGTCAAACAATCTACACCGAGGTGATAAATACCTACGTCACAACAAGGAGCATCAGGGTCGAACTTATTTCATCAAAATAAGTCGCAGGCAAACTTCCACATAGGCACAGATCCCCATGGCGATCATAACCAGGTTCCAGCATCCGAACACTAGAACAATACCTTCAGCATTCGAAACAAGCAAATGATATCAACAACACTGAGACTAGCGTTATCGAAGACTTCACCGATCTCCATTTTTTAGATAAACGGCTTCTTCGCTACCCTACTTTGAAGAGAAAACGAGAAAAGGCAAATCATGAAAACTTTAATAGACACCGGCTCGTAATTATATCCAACCTTCACTCGTCGACAATCTCATTCCCAATAACGAGCCCTTTAACGTGAATTGAACAGGCGGAAGTACAATAGTAACACACTATATTGAAACAAACCCTTTTGGCCTCAAGGAACCTAAAATACATTCGTTCTTCTATCTACTTTAAGATCCTTCCAAGCCATTTTAGGCAACGACAGCTTGAAAGAGTTTTCAGCTGTCACTTATACAAAGGAAAGATACATGACCATTCTAGGTGGACCAAAGTTCAGAATTAAACAAATGGCAATTCAGTCAGTTAATTGATTAAACTCGAAAACCGATTCTAAATCTGACACTCAACAAAAACTTGTTGAATTACTTGTCAGAGATTCCCTAATCTCTTTTCCGAGCTTGATGAAAAATTAACTTTCATCACCAAAGTGGTAGGTAAGATTTTCAAACAAACGCAGATTTTCCTATTTTCTCGAAATTTTATCCTTACCCCATGTCGCTCAAGGATGAAGTAGAAAATCAAATTTCCAAACTTCTCGAAGATGGCATAATTAGACCATCCCGGATAGTATCCAAAAACTAGGATCCGCAGGAAATAGACAATATAGGCTAGTGATTGACAATAGGAAGCTGAATTCGGTAACGAAAGCGGATCGATACCCGATCCCCGAAATAAATGGGGTCCTCTCCCAATTTGGCAAGAATTCATTCTTTACATACTTTACAGTGCTTGACCTCAAGAGCTGGTTTCATCAGATTCCCCTAAAGTTCTGATATCGAATGTAAAGGCAATTTCTCGCAACGGAAGACGTTGAAGGGTTCCTTCCTTGGCCTATCAGGCTATTACCGTCGATTCGTTTGGGATTATGCAACAATTGCACAGCCACTGTCATCTCTGCTTAGAGGAGAAGGTCGTGTTTCCAAAAACATTTCTAGCAAAAAGCTAAAGGCTGTGGAGGCCTTCAATAAAATTAAAAGTTCATTAGTTTCACGGGACACTATGCTCGCGTATCCTAATTTCGACAGGCCATACCGTGCACTTGGATATTTTGTCCACCTAAAAGTATTTAGTATTCACAGCAGTAGATAAGTTTACTAAATTTGCCATCTCTAATGATATTAAGTCAAAAACAATTGTCAAACAATGTCTCCAACAAAGGAGACAAATTGACTTATTTTTTGGTAGAATAGTCAATTTCGAACCAGAGGATTACGAGAAAACACGATTGAGCAATATCGAGAAACACGTACAGAAAGAGCAAAAAAAAAAAAAATAAATAAATAAATAAAATACCACAATAGGAATAGAGCGGGAATTAAAGATTACACCCAAAGAAATAGTTGAGGAATATCTCAAGACCTCTGTTAAAACGAAATCAGGAAAAATGGTCCATAAAAGTCACATACGAAACTAGGGCAGGAAGCCTCCTTTAAGATTAACTTGAGTTAAGCTATTCCCATTTTTTGTCTTTCTCTTTTAGGATGTGCATCGTAGGCTTTTAAGCCAATGTTCAAATTCTGGACTACTCTCACTCCCAAATTATCGCGGTAAAAACAGGTACAACTAAGGTAAAGACTGGCAATCTGAAAATAAAACACCACATTGATTTGGAAATATACCAGCACTAGCAATCCAATACAATACAAGCACCAGCCATCACACATATCATCACAATAAGCGAAACCCACTTATCTCTAAATTTTATAGCAAGCGCATGGAAGCGAATTGCAGGAAATCCCGACCATGATGACTTCAACATTATTAAAAAGAAAACAAAAAAATTACTCAAAAACAATAAAGACCAAGTTCTTATAAATAAAGTCTCAACAGATAAGATTAACAAATTAAGTTATGTTACAAATAAGATACTAAAAGAACTATGAAATACATACAATAATACATTTAAGGATATTATAGTGTCAAACATTAAGTATATGGTAAATTAAAGTTAATTAAAAAATTATTTTTAATTAATTAAAACGGTGAATGAATGTATGGCGTACATTGGGCAAAAAATGATAGTAAAAACTCTTACATTCTATTCGTGAATGAAATAAATCTAGTTAAGGTCATGATATTAAAGGAAAATATTCCATATAATAATTTAGACGAAATATTTGAATTCGCAGAAGTAAAAATTGCAGATACCAGTAACTGAATTTATATTATAAGCTTACCTTTATCTAACACAGAATCTTGTAAGAAAATATAATTATTAAGACCAATCAAAAAAAAAAAAAAAAAAAAAAAAAAAAAGAGACCGGTATAAACAAATTACCATATAAAATACCATATTTTAAAATGTCCAAATGTTCAAAGGTGAACAAATTTTCAAACCACAGATGGTTAACGAATATAATAAAATAAAGGGAGGGATCGACTTGGCTGATCGTGTCGTCGTACCACTGCACTCTCCGTAAGTCTGATAGATGGTACCATAAAATTGCTAATGGCATGTTATTTGGAACTGCTGTTGTTAATGCATAGCTGGTGTATAAAGCAGTAACTAGCAATAGAACTACGTTACTTGATTTTCGAATTCAACTTGTGAACCAATTATTACACATTGAAGATTCTAATACGAATATAACAAAAGCGAGTAGAAAATGTCATTATATAGAGGAAAGCGCTGAAACCGAAAAAAATAGGTGACCTCAATCTATGGACTAAATAACACAAATAGCATGCACTCTGTTAATATTTTTAGGTCTCTTAGGCGATACTGCAATTCGTGCTACAAAAAGCTCGCGGAAAAATATGGTCGAGAATATGCCAGACGAAAAACTGTGAGACGTGTGAGACAAAGCCTTTTCTATGTATACCCTGTTTTGAGGAAGTCCACATATGATTGTTTTTTTTTTTTTTTTAATTTCAAATATCTTTCGTCAAATAAACTAACATTCAAAATATTTGCAGAATTGTAATGTCAGTCATGTCAGGCCTATGGACCTAGTAATACATATATTCTCTACCTGTTATAAGCTTGCATCATGATCAAAATTTCAATTTCTAAAAATATTTGCATTATATTAGTCTGGCAAATTAAATGCGAACGTTGTTAGACACCTTGAAAATAGCAGCATGGCAAGTGTCAATCCATATGGTCTGACATGGCAGTGAATGGGTTAGACATATAACTGCGAAATACATTTAATTTTTGTTAAATCGTGTGACATCCCAGTATTTTTTTTGCGCATGCATATACATATATTTATGTAAAATAAAAATATACATTTGAAAATTTTGAATCTAGTATGAATAAATGAGCGGAGCAAGTTTTGTCATTTTTATGCTCCGGAGCACAAACAGAAAACGATTGCTAGCCCAATCGAAAACACCATGAGATCTTCATAAAATTTGATATCACATACACATATCTACGAGGTTCAATTTCAGTCTATCTGTCGGTTGGTGAACAAATTTAATTTATTTTGAAAAAATGTTGGCGGGATATGTCAAATGTTTGACATCTCTGAAAATTCATTGCAGACGCATCGCAAAGGAAGAAAATAGTATGTTTTATATCCGCTAAATAGATATCGTATGTATAAATTGGCATATGGTGTTTTCGATTGGTGCCTCTCCGTAAGTTGGTTAATTTGGACTGCGATGGAACATTAGAAACTTCAGTCGATTACTCGAAAATAAAAATTGGGTTTGACAAATATTATCTGGTGTTTATATTTTTAGGTTGAAGTGCATTCTGACATATTAGAATCCAGAAGAGAAATATTACATCTAAAATGAAAATCGGAAGTATTGGCCGGTGAAAAGCCAACCCATTGTACATCTCTATACCTGCCAGAATTTGCTAGAATGAGAGCGACTTACACGTGTGTAATGTGGATGAGGTTTTTTTGAGTAAAATGGTCTTAGTTCTCACGCTTAGTTTTGATCAGAGGAAAGCGGATTTTGGTTTTCCAGTATCTGGAATTTATGCCAAGAAGTATATAGAGGTGGTTTTCTATTATCTTCCAATTATTTGATACGGGAATCATATCCTTTCACTTTATTCAAATAAAGGCCGCGTTCAGGGTTACAGGGAATAGTTATGGGGTTTTCCATTTTCATTTCATTTTTTCAGGCGCAAGATTTTATATCAGAATGTACCAAAGCATATAAATAAAACGTTCAGTAGTATTGTGTTTCAAACCAGATTTTTGTTTTCGAGCAATCGACTGCGATTGATTTCGTATTGCAGTCTTTCACAAGTTTATAGTTTTTAGCTCAATAAATCGGTCTTCTGTCTTTCAATGCATGTAAAAATGTTAACAACTATAATTATCCTTACAAAAGTAAGAATTGAAAGTAAGTATTTAACTATGACTTAGGTGAATATGCATATATAAACTGCAGTTGCAGGAAAATTTGCCGTTCAGTGTGTTGGGTTTGACTAAAACTTTAGTTCCTAGAATCCTGGACGCGCTTAATATAAGTCGCGTAAGAATTATTATGATATAGATTCACAATTTTGTACTACGTAGTCTCTTACTTAAATATCAATTATCAACTTTTTCCAGCCTATGCACGCATATGCAAAGGTCCGATTATACAAGAACTGAGACAACACGTAATAAGCCTAGAGTTGATTTGTTAAGTTCTCCTTCACTTTTGGAAACATAAGCAAACATAAGTGAGAGCAAACCCCGTCGCTCATTGCAAATGCAAATTTGACGGAATATCAATTTGTTCAACACCTTATTGAAAATTTAAGGAGAAATAGGTGCATATTCGATAATGAAGATGCGTCTTGTTTCTTAACAGGATAATAAATGAAAAGGCATGGGAGTTTGTATCAAAGGGTACGCGCAAATTATAATGTAATTACATTTTCAAAATTGTGTTTCGAATTTCGTGTTTTCGTTTTTTTTTTATTTAAGTATTCATTTATTTAGCTACAGAATATAAAAATCAGTGAAACGCGCTCAGGGAAATATTTTCACGGAAGTTGAGGAACCATAACATGCCTTCCTGTAGCGGATTACGAGCGGAAATGGATTAAAAGTTATTCGAGGAGTTGATCTTACTAAAGAACTTTTATGTTTTATCATTTATTTATTTCACGTTTTATTCGTTGGGGTTCGATAATAGTTGTTCAGGATTGTTTTGGGAAAGAATCTATTTCTTAGAATGTGAAAGGCGGAGCATTTGAACAGGATATGGGGGAAACTATTTCCGGATTGCTTACAATATGTTATGTGTTGATAGTATAATGAACCACAAATAGTACATCAAAATTATGAAAACTCACCTTTATTATAGTGCAAATAAAATGGGTCTTTGTGACTACATTTTTAGTCAAGATAATGATCAGATGCATACAAGTTAACAATGATCAGCAGCGATAAAATCATGCGCACAATTCATTCATTACACATACACATATTACATTACATTGCAGCTGCACGCGCATGGATATAGCAGTCAAACAACGACATTATGCTCCAGTAATGCTGACACGGCGTCTGGGCCTGAGACCTTCACATCCCAGGTAACATCCCACATTTTAATAGTATCGACATCCCGCATTATTTCACGTTTTCCTATCTTCCTATCACAGTTCCCACAGCTGCAGTAGTTCATAAGAAACAAATACCAATGTCAAGTTCAAGTTCAGTTGTTTTTAAGTAGTTTAGGTGATCGTATAAATAAAGTTTTGTTTTAAGTAAAATTTTAGTATAGTTGTTCACTAACGCTCGAGCAGGGACCTAATACTGGATAATAGTCATGCAGTGAATAAAAACGGCGTTTTCCGTGAAGTAGCGTAACTCTAAAGGCGACCTCAAGTAGCTCGTCGCGTTATTACGAAAAGTGACGAAACTAGTGCCCGTAAAGAAGCACGCATAAGTTGTCCTTGCGTTAGGTCCGCCAAAAAAAGTTGACATTACCGGAGGTCTCTGGACCTAAGCAAAAGGGAAGACTGCCAGATTCATCAGCGTAAGATGTTCACCACAACGATAGTTTTGTAAGTATAGAAATTAAGTTATTTTAAGAAATAAAAATTAAGAAACATATATAAATAAAATCAAAGTGATTAATATACGTTTTAAAGTTAAATTACAAAATAACCATAATTACTTTAAGTAAAACATATTAAACAGAATGAAACCTATTAGAATTAAGAGAAACATATTTAATTAAGCTAACCGTATCAAGTTTAGTTAAAGCATTTCAAACTCTGAACATTTCAAAATGCCCGACCTTTTTTCAGGCGTATCAACAAACCCCATAATCGAATTTCGAATTTCTTCGAACTAAACCCAGCAAACCCACCAAATCCCCCATTAGAAATGCTCCTTTAAATGGCAACCCATCGAACTCCCAAGGTGGCAGCACAACCGATCAGAATCCAAATAACTTGTTTCAATGCACAACATCTCACATCAGGGGGGAGATTAAGATTAAGATACCCTAATCGCGTCCATAGTAAATCGGGTCCTAGAGGGAATGATATCATCTATTGTCCAAAATTGTCTAAACCCCAAATTTTGATAATTTCGCTGGTACAGACCAAGCAATCGCCCGTGAGCACAGAAAACGATTGGAACATATGGAAAGAGTTCCGGGCATAGTCTGTTGTCTTAGACAATCTACCGGTGGCCTAGGAGAATTAAGCTCTTGGAAAAAGAGTATCGAGGGCATCCTTGACATCTATGAACCACTGAAAGGCACACTGAAGTATTACGGAATTTTAAGCGTGATACGCAATAAAATAATTGGCAACGCAGATATAGCGCTGGAGTCGTATAACACTCCGCTCGACTGGAAATCTATATCCAGGTGCTTGGCAATGCACTATGCCGAAAACAGAGACATCACTACATTAGAGTACCAAATGGCATCTCCCGTACAAGAAAATAGGTCTGAGCAACAATTTTATCAGATAATCTCCACCTATCTCTCCCTGATCCTCAATAGAATAGCCTGCATGGATGCGAGTCCTGACGCCATTCGTTTTTTGATCCAAATCTATGGGAACAAGGCATTGAATACAATCATTTGTGCACTAAATTTATGCCTCAAATTAGAAAACCAACGGTATAGGACAAGCTATGCCTATAATAACCAAGTGGCCTCTAAAAGATCACAACTTCGCTCATGCTGCGCCACCACATAATCTTAATCAAAGCCATCCTGATACTGCATCTCAAAGCCAACCCTTTGCACCACAACCTAGAAACTAGAATTACGGACCACCTGTCGCACCAAGGCAACCACCCGTTCCACCAGAAAATCTGAATTTCAAATCGGAGCCAGCCGGCTAAGGTCAGAGTTTCCAAACTAGATATCAGTTAAGCTAATTTGCACCAAAGGGACCAATACCAGTAGCTAACAATATGCACCAAGGTCACAACAAGTCAAACAATCTACACCGAGGTGATAAATACCTACGTCACAACAAGGAGCATCAGGGTCGAACTTATTTCATCAAAATAAGTCGCAGGCAAACCTCCACATAGGCACAGATCACCATGGCGATCATAACCAGGTTCTAGCATCCGAACACTAGAACAATACCTTCAGCATTCGAAACAAGCAAATGATATCAACAACACTGAGACTAGCGTTATCGAAGACTTCACCGATCTCCATTTTTTAGATAAACGGCTTCTTCGCTACCCTACTTTGAAGAGAAAACGAGAAAAGGCAAATCATGAAAACTTTAATAGACACCGGCTCGTAATTATATCCAACCTTCACTCGTCGACAATCTCATTCCCAATAACGAGCCCTTTAACGTGAATTGAACAGGCGGAAGTACAATAGTAACACACTATATTGAAACAAACCCTTTTGGCCTCAAGGAACCTAAAATACATTCGTTCTTCTATCTACTTTAAGATCCTTCCAAGCCATTTTAGGCAACGACAGCTTGAAAGAGTTTTCAGCTGTCACTTATACAAAGGAAAGATACATGACCATTCTAGGTGGACCAAAGTTCAGAATTAAACAAATGGCAATTCAGTCAGTTAATTGATTAAACTCGAAAACCGATTCTAAATCTGACACTCAACAAAAACTTGTTGAATTACTTGTCAGAGATTCCCTAATCTCTTTTCCGAGCTTGATGAAAAATTAACTTTCATCACCAAAGTGGTAGGTAAGATTTTCAAACAAACGCAGATTTTCCTATTTTCTCGAAATTTTATCCTTACCCCATG
The DNA here is from genome assembly GCA_907269105.1 of Volucella inanis. Lineage (NCBI taxonomy): Eukaryota > Metazoa > Arthropoda > Insecta > Diptera > Syrphidae > Volucella > Volucella inanis. Next base: position 86,866,424 of record OU026153.1, on the reverse strand, counting down.
TCGCTCAAGGATGAAGTAGAAAATCAAATTTCCAAACTTCTCGAAGATGGCATAATTAGACCATCCCGGATAGTATCCAAAAACTAGGATCCGCAGGAAATAGACAATATAGGCTAGTGATTGACAATAGGAAGCTGAATTCGGTAACGAAAGCGGATCGATACCCGATCCCCGAAATAAATGGGGTCCTCTCCAATTTGGCAAGAATTCATACTTTACATACTTTACAGTGCTTGACCTCAAGAGCTGGTTTCATCAGATTTCCCTAAAAGAATCTGATATCGAATGTAAAGGCAATTTCTCGCAACCGAAGACGTTAAAGGGTTCCTACCTTGGCCTATCAGGCTATTACCGTCGATTCGCTTGGGATTATGCAACAATTGCACAGCATCTGTCATCTCTGCTTAGAGGAGAAGGTCGTGTTTCAAAAAAAAAACACTTCTAGCAAAAAGCTAAAGGTTGTGGAGGCCTTCAATAAAATTAAAAGTTCATTAGTTTCACGGGACACTATGCTCGCGTATCCTAATTTCGACAGGCCATACCGTGCACTTGGATATTTTGTCCACCTAAAAGTATTTAGTATTCACAGCAGTTGATAAGTTTACTAAATTTGCCATCTCTAAGGATATTAAGTCAAAAACAACTGTCAAACAATGTCTCCAACAAAGGAGACAAATTGACTTATTTTTTGGTAGAATAGTCAATTTCGAACCAGAGGATTACGAGAAAACACGATTGAGCAATATTGAGAAACACGTACAGAAAGAGCAAAAAAAAAAAAAAAAATAAATAAATAAATAAAATACCACAATAGGAATAGAGCGGGAATTAAAGATTACACCCAAAGAAATAGTTGAGGAATATCTCAAGACCTCTGTTAAAACGAAATCAGGAAAAATGGTCCATAAAAGTCACATACGAAACTAGGGCAGGAAGCCTCCTTTAAGATTAACTTGAGTTAAGCTATTCCCATTTTTTGTATTTCTCTTTTAGGATGTGCATCGTAGGCTTTTAAGCCAATGTTCAAATTCTGGACTACTCTCACTCCCAAATTATCGCGGTAAAAACAGGTACAACTAAGGTAAAGACTGGCAATCTGAAAATAAAACACCACATTGATTTGGAAATATACCAGCACTAGCAATCCAATACAATACAAGCACCAGCCATCACACATATCATCACAATAAGCGAAACCCACTTATCTCTAAATTTTATAGCAAGCGCATGGAAGCGAATTGCAGGAAATCCCGACCATGATGACTTCAACATTATTAAAAAGAAAACAAAAAAATTACTCAAAAACAATAAAGACCAAGTTCTTATAAATAAAGTCTCAACAGATAAGATTAACAAATTAAGTTACAAATAAGATACTAAAAGAACTATGAAATACATACAATAATACATTTAAGGATATTATAGTGTCAAACATTAAATATATGGTAAATTAAAGTTAATTAAAAAATTATTTTTAATTAATTAAAACGGTGAATACGCCATACATTGGGCAAAAAATGATAGTAAAAACTCTTACATTCTATTCGTGAATGAAATAAATCTAGTTAAGGTCATGATATTAAAGGAAAATATTCCATATAATAATTTAGACGAAATATTAGAATTCGCAGAAGTAAAAATTGCAGATACCAGTAACTGAATTTATATTGTAAGCTTACCTTTATCTAACACAGAATCTTGTAAGAAAATATTATTATTAAGACCAATCAAAAAAAAAAAAAAAAAAAAAAAAAAGAGACCGATGTAAACAAATTACCATATAAAATACCATATTTTAAAATGTCCAAATGTTCAAAGGTGAACAAATTTTCAAACCACAGATGGTTAACGAATATAATAAAATAAAGGGAGGGATCGACTTGGCTGATCGTGTCGTCGTACCACTGCACTCTCCGTAAGTCTGATAGATGGTACCATAAAATTGCTAATGGCATGTTATTTGGAACTGCTGTTGTTAATGCATAGCTGGTGCTAAAGCAGTAACTAGCAATAGAACTACGTTACTTGATTTTCGAATTCAACTTGTGAACCAATTATTACACATTGAAGATTCTAATACGAATATAACCGAAAAAATAGGTGACCTCAATCTATGGCCTAAATAACACAAATAGCATGCACCCTGTTAATATTTTTAGGTCTCTTAGGCGATACTGCAATTCGTGCTACAAAAAGCTCGCGGAAAATTATGGTCGAGAATATGCCAGACGAAAAACTAAATTAGTTTCAACATATTGCAAGTCTTGTGAGACAAACCCTTTTCTATGTATACCCTGTTTTGAGGAAGTCCACATATGATTGTTTTTTTTTTTTTTTTTTTTTAATTTCAAATATCTTTCGTCAAATAAACTAACATTCAAAATATTTGCAGAATTGCAATGTCAGTCATGTCAGGCCTATGGACCTAGTAATACATATATTCTCTACCTGTTATAAGCTTGCATCATGATCAAAATTTCAATTTCTAAAAATATTTGCATTATATTAGTCTGGCAAATTAAATGTGCACGTTGCTAGGCACCTTGAAAATAGCAGCATGGCAAGTGTCAATCCATATGGTCTGACATGGCAGTGAATGGGTTAGACATATAACTGCGAAATACATTTAATTTTTGTTAAATCGTGTGACATCCCAGTATTTTTGTTGCGCATGCATATACATATATTTATGTAAAATAAAAATATACATTTGAAAATTTTGAATCTAGTATGAATAAATGAGCGGAGCAAGTTTTGTCACTTTTATGCTCCGGAGCACAAACAGAAAACGTTTGCTAGCCCAATCGAAAACGCCATGAGTTCTTCATAAAATTTGATATCACATACACATATCTACGAGGTTCAATTTCAGTCTATCGGTTGGTGAACAAATTTAATTTATTTTGAAAAAATGTTGGCGGCATATGTCAAATGTTTGACATCTCTGAAAATTCATTGTAGACTCATCGCAAACGAAGAAAATAGTATGTTTCATATCCGCTAAGTAGATATCGTATGTACAAATTGGCATATGGTGTTTTCGATTGGTGCCTCTCCGTAAGTTGGTTAATTTGGACTCCGATGGAACATTAGAAACTTTAGTCGTTTACTCGAAAACAAAAATTTGGTTTGACAAATATTATCTGGTGTTTATATTAATAGATTTAAGTGCATTGTGACATATTAGAATCCACAAGAGAAATTTTACATCTAAAATGAAAATCGGAAGCATTGGCCGGTGAAAAGCCAACCCATTGTATATCTCTATACCTGCCAGAATTTGCTAGAATGAGAGCGACTTACACGTGTGAAATGTGGATGAGGTTTTTTTGAGTAAAATGGTCGAGCTTTGTGCAAAATGGGAAAGAAACTGCTATTGATGGCAATTCACACGATTCACAGACAGGTTCTTAGTTCTCACGCTTAGTTCTGATCAGAGGAAAGATGATTTTGGTTTTCCAATATCTGGAATTTATGCCAAGAAGTATATAGATGTGGTTAGATATTATCTTCCAATTATTTGATACGGGAATCATATCCTTCAATTTTATTCAAAAAGAAGTCGCGTTCAGGGTTACAGGGATTAGTTATGGAGTTTTCTTTTGGCCAAAATAACCTTTCTCCTTGCAATGCGAAGAAAAAAAAAAGACATACAACTGTTCCTTTTCTCATTTTTTCAGGAGAAAGATTTCATATCAGAATGTACCAAAGCATGTAAATAAAATATTAGTATTGTGTGTCAAACGAAATTTTTGTTTTCGACCAATCGACTGCGTTTGACTTCGTATTGCAGTCTTTCACAATTTTATAGTTTTTAACTCAATAAATAGGTCTTCTGTCTGTGTACCAAACAATGAAATTGTGAAAATAAAACTTCATATTTAACCAATGCATGTAAAAATGTTAGCAGCTATAGCCATCCTTATAAAAGTAAGAATTGAAAGTAAGTATTTAACTATGACATAGGGGAACATGCAAAGGTAAGCTGCAGTTGCAGGAAAATTTGCAGTTCAGTGTGTTGGGTTTGACTAAAATTTCAGTCCCTAGAATCCTGAACGCGGTTAATATAGAGTTTCCTAATAAAGATTTGACTTTTTTTTTTTTTTTTAAATAGAAGGCAAACAATTTGAGATATTTAAAAACTTTATTATTGGCTTGAAGTACAATCAACACATTTATGAATGAAACTCGACCTCGTTCATGTGACCATCGCTGGCACGTTTGCAGCGGTCGATTCGCTGGACCCAATTTTCAACGACTCAGCCACACCCTACAGCCGAAATGTTGGCTCTGAGCTCTTCCAACGTCGTCGGCGAGTTGGTATAAGCCAATGACTTAACGTAGCCCCACAGAAAATAGTCAATCGGCGTTAAATCGCACGAACGAGGCGGCCAATTGCCGGGCCTATGTCTTGAGATAACACGCTCACCATACTTACTATTCAATAAATCGATTGTAGCGTGTGCTGTGTGGCTGGTGGCACCATCTTGTTGAAACCACATGTCGTCCAAGTCCATATCTTCCAATTCGGGCCAAAAATAATCGGTGATCATGACGCGATAACGCTGACCATTCACAGTAACATGAGGATCGTTCGATCGGCATGCAAACCGGACCAAACAGTTATTTTTTGTGGATGAAGTGGTGATTTATGAAGCACATGTGGGTTTTCACCCGAACAATAATGCATATATTGCTTATTGACGACTCCGAATATCTGTAAAATTTTTTTATAATTTGCAGGCGTTGCCCGTTAGTGTACTTTGCCATGATGAAATGCCACGAAGTATCCCATATCCGAAACGTACTTATCTCTAAATTTTATAGCAAGCGCATGGAAGCGGATTGCAGGAAATCCCTACCATGGCGACTTCAACATTATTAAAAAGAAAACAAAAAAATTACTCAAAAACAATAAAGACCAAGTTGTTATAAATAAAGTCTCAACAGATAAGATCAACAAATTAAGTTATGTTACAAATAAGATACCAAAAGAACTATGAAATACGTACAGTAATACATTTAAGGATATTATAGTGTCAAACATTAAGTATATTAAATTAAAGTTAATTAAAAAAGAATTACTATATGGTGAATACGCCATACATTGGCCAAAAAATAATATTAAACACTCGTGAATTCGTGAATGAAATAAATCTAGTTAAGGACATGATATTAAAGGAAAATATTCCATATAATAATTTAGACGAAACCTTAGAATTTGCAGAAGTAAAAATTGCAGATACCAGTAACTGAATAATTTATATTGTAAGCTTACCTTTATCTAATACAAAATCTTGTAAGAAAATATTATTAAGACCAATAAAAAAAAGACACCAGTATAAAAATGTCCAAATGTTCAAAGGTGAACAAATTTTTAAACCACAGATGGTTTACGAATATAAAAAAATAAAGGTCGTACCACTGCACTCTCCGTAAGTCTGATAGATGGTACCATAAAATTGCTAATTTGATTTTCGAACTCAACTTGTGAACCAATTATTACACATTGGCGATTCTAATACGAATATAACAAAAGCGAGTAAAAAGTGTCATTATATAGAGGAACTTGAAACCGAAAAAAAGGTAACCTTAATCTATGGCTTAAATAACACAAATAATATGCACCCTGTTAGTATTTTTAGGTCTCTTAGGCGATACTGCAATTCGTGCTACAAAAAGCTCGCGGAAAAATATGGTCGAGAATATGCCAGACAAAAAAGTAAATTAGTTTCAACATATTGTAAGTCGTGTAAGGCAAAGTCTTTTCTATGTAACGGATGGGTTGAAAAGCCGTTTCTAAGAGAGGACACTACTTGAATTAAATTCATACCAGTACCAGTTAGTACCAACCTTCAAAAGATACGTGTATAAATTTGACAGCTGTCGGATGATTAGTTCTCGAGATATAGCGTTCAGTGAAGCAACTTTTGTTATTGTGAAAAAAAAAAAAATGGATTCAAAGCAATTTCGTGTGTTGATTTATCATTCCTTTTTCATGGGAAAATATGCAGCCGATGCAAAGAAATGGCTTGATAAGTGTTACCCGGACTCTGCACCAGCCGAACGAACCATTCGCAAGTGGATTGAAAGAATTAAATAAAATTACAAGCACCAAAGATGATGCAAGCAGTGGACGTCCAAAAGAGGCTGTTTCAGATGAAAACATCAAAAAAGTCTACAAAATGATTACGAATGACCGTAAAGTGAAGTTGATCGAGATAGCTGAGGCTCTGAAGATATCAAAAGAGCGTGTTGGATATATCATACACGGAAATTTAAACATGCGAAAGCTCTATTTAAAGTGGGTGCCCAGTTTGCTCACAGTCGACCAAAAACAACGTGTTAATAAAGCCGAATTTTTGCCTCGGTATGTGACGATGGATAAAACTTGGCCCCATCACTTCACACGAACAGGCGACGAACCTCATCCAAAACGACCGAAAACTCAACAGTCGGCTGGCAAGGTTATGGCATCCGTATTTTGGGAGACACATGGAATAACTTTCATCGACTATATCCAAAATGGGCAGACTATCAACAGCGACTATTACATTGTGTTGTTGGAGCGTTTGAAGAACGAAATCGCAGAAAAATGGCCGCATTTGAAGAAAAAGAAAGTGCTGTTTCAACAAGACAATGCACCGTGTCACAAGTCGATGAAAACGATGGCAAAATTGAATGAATTCGGCTACGAATTGCTTCCCCACGCACCGTGTTCTCCAGATTTGGCCTCCAGCGACTATTTCCTGTTCAGACCTCAAAAGAATGCTCCCCGGAAGACCGACGAAGAAGTAATCGCCGAAACAGAAGCCTATTTTGAGTCTAAACCGAAATCGTACTACAAAATTGGTATCGAAAGATTGAAAAATCGTTTCAATCAGTATATCGCCCTCGAAGGCAACTATATTGATAAATAACGTTGAATTTTGCAAAAACTTTGTGTTTTACTATAAAACGGCAGACTTTTCAGCCCATGTGTTATACCCTGTTTTGAGGAAGTCCACAAATGATTATATTCTTTTTTTTTTAATTTCAAATATCTTTCGTCATTATGAACTGAAGATAACGCTTTTAAATACAAAAAACCATATGTCAGACCTATGGACCTAGTAATACATATATTCTCTACCTGTTATAGGCTTGTATCACGATCAAAATTTCAATTTGTAAAAATATTTGCATTATATTAGTTTGGCAAATTACATGCGCACGTCGTTAGACACAATAGCAGCATGGCAAATGTCCATCCATATGGTCTAACATGGCAGTGAATGGGTTAGACATATAACTGCGAGATACAATACATTTATGTATAGTAAAAATATACATCTGAAAATTTTGAATCTGGTATGACAAAATGAGGGGAGCAAGTTTGTCACTTTTTTGCTCTGTAGTACAAACAGAAAACTTTTGCCAGCCCAATCGAAAAAACCATGAGTTCATCATAAAATTTGATATCACATACACATATTTACAAGGTTTAATTTCAGTCTATCTGTCGGTTGGTGAACAAATTTATTTTGAAAAAATGTTGGCAGGATATGTCAAATGTTTGACATCTCTGAAAATTCATTGCAGACTCATCGCAAACGAATAAAATAGTATGTTTTATATCCGTTAAGTAGATAGCGTATGTATAAATTGGTGCCTCTCCGTAAGTTGGTCAATTTGGACTCCGATGTAACATTAGAAACTTCATTCGATTACTCGAAAACAAAAATTTGGTTTGACAAATATTATCTGGTGTTTATATTTATAGGTTTAAGTGCATTCTGACATATTAGAATCCAGCAGAGAAATTTAACAGCTAAAATCAAAAGTTGAAGCAAAATTTTGATTGTGAAAAAGTAAGGAGTGCCAAACGTACAATTTTTTGAATTTTTCTCCCTCCGGAGTGCAAAAAGATGGTTTCTTTTGGCTAATCGAAAACGCATTCAAAGTATTAAACTATATTATTGTTGTAACTTACACGCAAATTATTTTTTAGCGGAAAGCAGATGTCAAAAATTTATACATTCCAACACAAAATTTAGAAGAAATTTTGCTATTGATATTAAAACCATAATCAAACCATTACTTATTAAGGTGAGTAAAGGGCAAAGAGGGCCAATTGAACATTTTACGAATATGTTTTCTCTCCGGAGTGCATAAAAATTATTCTGGAAGAAGCTATTTTACATATACTTTACTATTTTACTTTGAAGCTTTTGTTAGTTACTGTATGCAATTCTCTGTACCGAAATGTTTCTTTTTCGCAAATCACGTTAGACAACAAATTGTATAACCAGTTACCTAATGCACACTAGGTTTTTTTAAATAAACACTAGATAGGTAAGCTGAGGAAAGATTAACATTTTTGGGTAATATAGTTCTTTCACGACTATATACTGCTGGTATAAAATATATTAGCAATAATAAACAAGTCTAAGGTTAAAAGAAATTAATACAAATTCTTACAACCAAGAGGCAAAGATAAACTAATTTGGATGGAAAACTCTACTAAATACTTTTGCAAGCCTTTAACTATTCCACAGAAGACTGCCGGTGAAAAGCCAGCCCATTGTAAATCTCTATACCTGCCAGAACTTGCTAGAATGAGAGTAAATTACAAATAAAACTGCTAGAATGAGAGCGACTTACAAGTGTGTAATGTGGATCAGGTTTTTTTGAGTAAAATGGTCGAGCTTTGTGCAAAATGGGAAAGAAACTGCTATTGTTGACAATTAACACAATTCACAGACAAGTTTTTAGTTCTCACGTTAGTCTTGAACAGAGGAAAACGGACTTTGGTTTTCCAATATTTTGAATTTAATCCAAGAAGTATATAGAGGTGGTTTGCTATCATCTTGCAATTATTTGATACGCAAATCATATCCTTCCACTTTATTCAAAAAAAGGGCGTGTTCAGGGTTACAGGCATTAGTTATGGAATATACTATTACCCAACATAACCCATCTTTTTGCAATTCGAAGAAAAAACGATTACATAAAACTGTTCGCTCTTCTCATTTTTCCAGGAGCAAGATTTTATATCAGAGTATTATGTGTCAAACTAGATTTTTGTTTTCGAGAAATCGACTGCGTTTGACTTCGAATTGCAGTCTTTCACAATTTTATAATTTTAAACTCAATAAATCATTCTTCTGCCTCCGTACCAAACAAAGAAATTGTGAAAATAAAACTTTATATTTAACCAATGCATGTAAAAATGTTAACAACTATATCTATCCTTATAAAAGTAAGAATTGAAAGTATGTATTTAACTATGACATAGGTGAATATACAAATGTAAACTGCAGTTGCAGAGAAATTTGCCGTTCAGAGTGTTGGGTTTGACTAAAATTTCGGTCCCTAGAATCCTGAACGCGCTTAATATAGGGTTTTCTAATAACGACTTGACAATTTTTTTTTAAATAAAAGGCAAACCATTTGAAATATTTCAAAAACTCTATTACTGGCTTCAAGTACAATCAATACATTTATAAATGAAACTCGACTTCGTTCATATGGCCACCGCGGGCACGTTGGCAGCGGTCGATTCCTTGGACCCGTGACGATCGTCACTCCGCCGGCATGCAAACCGCACCAAATGGTTATTTTTTTGGATGAAGTGGTGATTCATGAAGCACATGAGGGTTTTCACACGCCCAATAACGCATATTTTGCTTATTGACGAACTCATTGAGCCAAAAATGATTTTAAAGATGAAGATGATTTTGCAACTCCGAATATCTGTAGAAAATTTTAATAATTTGCAGACATTGCTCGTTAGTGTACTGCATGTCATCTGTTAGCAATGGTGTTCTGGCTTTCCGCTGCGTGAAGAATATGTCTTGTGCTTGTCTTCTGCTCATGGGCAAGCGGCAAAACGGATTTTGTTGTTTATATGTAACTAGCTACTACGGTTATCCATTCACTAATATGTTTTAGTGTTGGGTATGGCAAAATGCTTATACTTCTTTGGGCCCATTCCAGTCGCTTACTCATAGGCAATTTGCATGTCAGTTCTTCAATCAGCGTCGGGTTGGCGAGGTGCTGATGCAAACCGCAGGCCTCTAGGAATGTTGAAATTTTGTTTACCCTTTTGGCAAAAGGTATCAGCATCTCCAGCTTGTCCTCCGGTATGTTGGCAATTTCTCTCACCTTACTTAATTGGCCTCTCAGCAAGCACTTGGGGCGTCCATATCGGAACTCCAGGGCGGCCATGACGTTATCGACGTTTTCTGGATGGATGAGCAATGACTCTAACACTTCCCTAGCTTCGCCGATTATACACTTTTGCAAGCGAGAAAGGTTTTCGGTTTTGGTATAGTTGTACATAGACGTCGCCTCTCGATATGCAATGGAGAACATGGACCACTCTTCAGGGCGAACTGTAAATTCAGGTAAGGGCTGCAACTTTCCACCATTACTAAAGTCACTTTGTACTGAGTAGCTTTGTAGGTGAAGAGGTGGTGTTGCTGTTGGCTGTGACACGAATTGTTGTGCGGCTGGTTGTGCAGACATCAGAGGTGGCAAGAATGTTTGTACCAGGTAAGTAACCGGTGTAGCTGTTGGTGAGACGCGATACTGACTTGTGGGCTGGTACAAAGGCGATGGCAATGAATTAGGATTCCCTTGTGAGCTGTTTGTAGCGAGAGTACCGGCTGCTGGCGTTGGAGGAACTGATACATCGGCGGGAGGTGTCGTTATAGAGGAATGTGTACTATTTGACTTTGAATTTGTGTCTACGATGGCTGTTTGTTGCTGGCTGCAACAAAGCATGTATGTAGAGGGCAGATGTAAAATGTTTGTTGATGGCTGTGGCTAACGAGTAAAATGACGGCGGCTAATGTCTACATATTTGTACTTATGTCGTTGTCACTGGCTGCGACAGGCAAAAGTAACACACGGCTGATATACGTATATACTGTATATGTATGAACTTATGTCTTTGTCACTGGCTGCAACAGGGAAAATAGTAGGCGGCTTATATACGTATACTTATGTTCTTGTCACTGGCTGCGACAAGCAAAAGCAATAGGCGGCGGATGACTGGATAATTTTGCTGCAACTGGCTTTTGGATGACGGAGGCGTGTTTCTGAATGCAACTGGGGTGTGGATGGCGGCGGTGTTTCCACAGATCCTAGTAGTACTTTTTTATAGATATGTAATATATATATACGGCGGCTGTGTATCCATAAAAAATATGAATAAAGATGTGAGTGCGCGTACTTGCTTCTTATGAATAAAGTTGCCCTTTTTTGTATAGGATCAGTTTAGTTTCTATAAATATTTAATTTAAAAAGTATAATTCATTTTAATTTGTACATACTTACTATTTTTTAGCAATATTCCTGACCTCAGCCCGACTCCGACGACGAATGACACGTAGAAGAAAAAAATCCTCGTGGAATATTGTTTGACAGCTCCTAAGGAGCATGTTCACTCACTTTTCCGTTTCCGGTTTGGGCTGTGTTCGTCGATGGAGTCGTATGTGATTACATTAATATCGTTATAATTTTATGACATTCCACCGTCCGAGAGGCGCCCTGGTGACTGTGAAGCCACACCAATGTCCAACACGGCTACTTTGACAGCTGGTCTGCGTATAACTGCTGTGCTGATGTTGATTCCGACTGCTCGTGTTTGTCCGTCTTTACCTGGGAACACCTTACATATTCGTCCACGTAGCCACTGGCTTCTGGGCACATCGGCGTCACATACAGTTCACAAGTCTCCTTCATTGATTGGTTCAGCTCGTTTGAACCACTTGCATCTCCTGGTCAGAATTGGCAAAAATTCTCGAATCCATCTCTTCCAAAGTCGATTCTTAATTTGATGACTGACTCGCTATTGCTTTCGAAATCAGATAGCTCGTTGATCAATTGTCCACTTCTAATAAAAAATGGTTTGGCCCCAGGTTTTCTTCGGCGTCAGTTGACACTGACAGGTGCGTAAGCGGACGACTGTTAATGATGTTTTCGGCTTCTTTTAGGGAGCTCGGTAAAGTTTCGAATTTCGTCGCTAACTCGCGGAACGTGTGCGAGAGAACTCTTTTGACCAACTGGACCATCCTCTCCCAGCAACCACCTGCATGTGGATTCGATGGGCAATTGAACAGCCATTTAATGACTTTTGAGGATAGCTCAGTTTTAATGGCTTCTCTATCGAAAATGTTGGCGTTAAGTAGTTCCTTCTTGGCCCCGAGGAAATTTGTGCCATTGTCGCTCCTGCAAGTACGCACGCGTACGTCGAGAGGTCAGTTGCCACCTCCAAGCACTGTTAAACACGTAAAAAAGGCAATCGGGTAAAGTTGAATGGCCTGACAAATGGCTTTACGCGGTCCTCATGCAATTGCCCCATCAACGGTAGGATGCCGCTATCACTGTTTCGCTGTCGAACCATTGAAGTTTTAGATTTTTCTGGTGTCCTTTCAAGTGTAGTTCTCATGCTAATTCAGCGTCTATGATGGTAACGGATGACCCCTCATCAAAAAGTGCGAACGACTTTACGACAACGTCCTTGCCATAGAGTCTTACTATTACCACTCGAAAGAGAATTTTGTCGTTGGATTTACCACTGCAGTTTGATAAAGACTTCTCACGTCCTTCCGTGAATTCGTCGCCCATTACTGATATCGACAATACAGGTTATTGTTCCTCATGTAGAGATGCATTATGCTTCCCATCGCAACCTTTAATTCCACAGGCTTTTCGCGATCTGCAAGATTCAAGACTATGACCCAATTTCAAACAGGAAAAACACGGCCTAGTCCTTTTCACAAATTCCCACCTGGCTGGAACATCTAGCTTGGTGTAAGCAACGCAATCGGTCACTGGATGCCGTTTCTTTTCGCTGTACCGGCATCTGTTAGCAATGGTGTTCTGGCTTTCCGCTGCGTGAAGAATATGTCTTGTACTTGTCTTCTGCTCATGGGCAGGCGGCAAAACGGATTTTGTTGTTTATATGTACCTGGCTACTTCGGTTATCCATTCACTAAAATGTTTTAGTGTTGGGTATGGCAAAATGCTTATACTTCTTTGGGCCCATTCCAGTCGCTTACTCATAGGCAATTTGCATATCAGTTCTTCAATCAGCGTCGGGTTGGCGATATCCTGATGCAAACCGCAGGCCTCTAAGAATGTTGAAATTTTGTTTACCCTTGTGTCAAAAGGTATCAGCATCTCCAGCTTGTCCTCCGGTATGTTGGCAATTTCTCTCACCTTACTTAATTGGCCTCTCAGTACGCACTTGGGGCGTCCATATCGGAACTCCAGGGCAGCCATGACGTTATCGACGTTTTCTGGATGGATGAGCAATGACTCTAACACTTCCCTAGCTTCGCCGATTATACACTTTTGCAAGCGAGAAAGGTTTTCGGTTTTGGTATAGTTGTACAATGACGTCGCCTCTCGATATGCAATGGAGAACATGGGCCACTCTTCAGGGCGACCTGTAAATTCAGGTAAGGGCTGCAACTTTCCACCATTACTAAAGTCACTTTGTACTGAGTGGCTTTGAAGGTGAAGAGGTGGTGTTGCTGTTGGCTGTGACATGAATTGCTGTGCGGGTGGTTGTGCAGACATCAGAGTTGGCAATAATGTTGGTACCGGGTAAGTAACCGGTGTAGCTGTTGGTGAGACGCGATACTGACATGTGGGTTGGTACAAAGGCGATGGCAATGAATTAGGATTCCCTTGTGAGCTGTTTGTAGCGAGAGTACTGGCTGCTGGCGTTGGAGGAACTGATACATCGGCGGGAGGTGTCGTTATAGAGGAATGTGTAATTTGACTTTGAATTTGTGTCTACGATGGGTGTTGATAAGGCGGCTGTCGCTGTTTTCTGCTGTTGACTAAGCAAGTCTTGCAATCGAATACGCTCGGTTCTTTCAGATTCAGCACTGGCAGTTACTTCCTCCAATCGTAAACGAATTTCATTAATTCGTTTCAATAGCTCATCCATCGTTGGTGTTGTAGAAGAATCGTTGTTGGTTACGTTTTCAGGATTGTCGGCGAGAGTTTGGTCGGCGTCTGTATAAACTGAGTCTTCTTCTGGATATTCAGCAATATTGTTGAGCACAAGACTTGATGAAGAAGCTTCTGGAATCACAGAAGTGCTTTTAGTTGATCTCCGTTGCATGTGTGCAGCTATGTGGATTCCGACCTTCTTGTGCGAGGTAAGGAACTGGTGGTGATTAAGACGCTTTTTATTTTGAGTCGTAACAATAGCTAGAAAAGGTGGAAGCAGATTTCTATTCTTTATCGATAACGCTTAGAAATGTACCTTGTGCTTTGTTGCTGGCTGCATGTATGTAGAGAGCAGATGTAAAATGTTTGTTGATGGCTGTGGCTAACGAGTAAAATGACGGCGGCTAATGTATACATATTTGTACTTATGTCGTTGTCACTGGCTGCAACAGGCAAAAGTAACACACGGCTGATATACGTATATACTGTATATGTATGAACTTATGTCCTTGTCACTGGCTGCGACAGGGAAAAGTAGTAGGCGGCTTATATACGTATACTTATGTTCTTGTCACTGGCTGCGACAAGCAAAAGCAATAGGCGGCGGACGACTGAATAATTTTGCTGCAACTGGCTTTTGGATGACGGAGGCGTGTTTCTGAATGCAACTGGGGTGTGGATGGCGGCGGTTTTTCCACAGTTCCTAGTAGTACTTTTTTATGGATATGTAATAACATATACGGCGGCAGTGTATCCATACAAAATATGAATAAAGATGTGCGTGCGCGTAATTGCTTTTTATGAATAAATCTGCCCTTTTTTGTATAGGATCAGTTTATTCTCTATAAATATTTAATTTAAAAAGGATAATTCATTTTAATTTTTACATACTTACTATTTTTTAGCAATATTCCTGACCTCAGCCCGACTCCGAAGACGCACGATACGTAAAAGAAAATATCCTCGTGGAATATTGTTTGACAGCTCCTAAGGAGCATGTTCACCCACTTTTCCGTTTCCGATTTGGGCTGTGTTCTTTGATGGAGTCGTACCTGAGGGCAAGATTAGATTTATATCGTTATAATTTTATGACACATACAGTAATACATTTAAGGATATTATAGTGTCAAACATTAAGTATCTGGTGAATAAAAATTAATTAAAAAAATTTATTAAGAAAATTTTATAAAGACCAATAAAAAAAAGAGAACGGTATAAACAAATTACCATATAAAAATACGATATCGACTTTGTTGATCGTTTCGTCGTACCACTGTACTCTCCGTAAGTCTGATAGATGGTACCATAAAATTGCTAATGACATGTTATTTAGAAGTGCTGTTGTTAATGCATAGCTGGTGCATAAAGCAGTAACTAGCAATAGAACTACGTTACTTGATTTTCGAACTCAACTTGTAAACCAATTATTACACATTGAAGATCCAAACATGAATATAACAAAACCGAGTAAAAAATGTCATTATACAGAGGAAAGCGCTGAAACCAAAAAAAAAGATAACCTCAATCTATGGCTTAAATAACACAAATAACATACACCCTGTTAATAATTTTAGGTCTCTTGGGCGATACTGCAATTCGTGCTACAATAAGTTCGCGGAAAAATGTGGTCGAAAATATGCCAGACGAAAAACTAAATTAGTTTCAACATATTGTACGTCATGTGAGACGTACATGATTTTTTTTTTTTTTTTTTTACTTTCAATATCTTGCGTCATATAAATTAATAATCAAAATATTTGCAGAGTTTTAATGTCAGTCATTATGAACTGACGGTATGACTTTTAGATACCAAAAACAATATGTCAGGCCTATGGACCTAGTAATACATATATTCTCGACCTGTTATAAGCTTGTATCATGATCAAAATTTCTATTTGTAAAAATAATTGCATTATATTAGTCTGGCGAATTATATGCGCACGTCGTTAGACACCTTGACAATAGCAGCATGGCATATGGTCTGACATGGCAGTGAATGGGTTAGACATATAACCGCGAAATACATTTAATTTATTTTGTTAAATCGTGTGACATCCCAGTTTTTGTTTTTGCGTATTCATATACATATATTTATGTACAGTAAAAATATATATTTGAACATTTGAATCAAGTATGAAAAAGTTAGGGGAGCAAGTTTTGTCACTTATTTGCACCGGAGCACAAACGGAAACACAAATCGGAAGCATTGGCCGGTGAAAAGCCAACCCATTGTACATCTCTATATCTGCCAGAACTTGCTAGAATGAGAGCAACTTACACGTGTGTAATGTGGATGAGGTTTTTTTGAGTAAAATGGTTGATTTGTGCAAAATGGGAAAGTAACTGCTATTGATGACATTTCATTCGATTCACAGACAGGTTCTTAATTATCACGCTTAGTTTTGATCAGAGGAAAGCGGATTTTGGTTTTCCAATATCTGGAACTTATGCCATGAAGTATATAGAGGTGGTTTTCTATCAACTTCCAATTATTTGGTACGGGAATCATATCCTTCCACTTTATTTAAATGAAGGCCGTTAAGGATTATAAGGATTAGTTATAGAGATTCCTATTGCTCAATATAAACCTTCTTTTAGCAATCCGAAGAAAAAAAAAGGAAGACATAAAACTGTTCCCTTTTATCACTTTTTCAGGAGCAAGATTTTATATCGGAATGTACCAAGCCATATAAATAAAATGTTGTATAGTATTCTGTGTCAAACTAGATTTTTGTTTCCGAGCAATCGACTGCGTTTGACTTCGTATTGCAGTCTTTCACAATTTTATAGTTTTTAACTCAATAAATCGGTCTCCTGCTTATGTACTAACAAATAAATTGTTGAAATAAAACTTCGTAACTAACCAATGCATGTTAAAATATTAACAACTATAGCTATCCTTATAAAAGTAAGAATTGAAACTAACTATTTAACTATGACATAGGTGAATATGCAAATGTAAACTACAGTTGCAGAGAAACTTGCTGTTCAGTGTGTTGGATTTAACTAAAATTTCAGTCCCTAGAATCCTGAAGGCGCTTAATATAGGGTTCTCTAATAGCAACTTAACAAATTTTTTTTTTTAAATAAAAGGCAAACCATTTGAGATATTTCAAAAACTTTATTATTGGCTTGAAGTAGAATCAAAACATTTATGCATCAAACTCGACTTCGTTCATATGGCCACCGCGGGCACGTTTGTAGCGGTCGATTGGACCCAATTTTCAACGGTTCAGACACACCCTTCGGCCGAAACGGCCGCTATTTCGCGTTCAGTGTTGGCTCTGAGCTCTTCCAACGTCATGGGCGTATTGGCATAAGCCAATGACTTAACGTAGCCCCACAGAAAATAGTCTAGTGGCGTTAAATCGCACGAACGAGGCGGCCAACCGACTGGCCCATGTCTTGAGATAACACGCTCACCATAATAAATCGATTGTAGCGTGTGCTGTGTAGCTTGTGGCACCATCCTGTTGAAACCACATGTCGTCGAAGACCACATCTTCCAATTTGGGGCAAAAATAATCGGTGATCATGGCGCGATAACGCTGACCATTTACAGTAACGTGACGATCGTTATCGTCGACGAAAAAATATGGAACAATAACGCCGCCGGCACGCAAACCGCACCAAACAGTTATTTTTTTGGATGAAGTGGTGATTCATGAAGCACATGAGGGTTTTCACACGTCCAATAACGCATATTTTGCTTATTGACGAACCCATTGAGCCAAAAATGATTTCGAAGATGAAGATGATTTTGCAACTCCGAATATCTGTAGGAAATTTTAATAATTTGCAGACATTGCTCGTAAGTGTACTTTACCATGGTGGAATCCTACGAAGTATCCCATTTCCGAAACTTACTTATCTCTAAATTTTATAGCAAGCGCATGGAAGCGGACTGCAAGAAATCCCGACCGTGACGACTTCAACATTATTAAAAAGAAAATATTTAAAATGCTCAAAAACAATAAAGACCAAGTTGTTATAAATAAATTCTCAACAGATAAGATCAACAAATTAAGTTATGTTACAAATAAGATACTAAAAGAACTATGAAATACATACTGTGCGTGCGCATACTTGCTCTTTATGAATTAAACTGCCCTTTTTTGTATAGGATCAGTTTACTCTCTATAAATATTTAATTTAAAAATAATAAATCATTTTAATTTGTACATACTTACTATTTTTTAGCAATATTCCTGACCTCAGCTCGACTCTGACGACGCACGACACGTAAAAGAAAAAATCATCGTGTAATATTGTTTGACAGCTCTTAAGGAGCATGTTCACTCACTTTTCCGTTTCCGGTTTGGGCTGTGTTCGTCGATGGAGTCGTATGTGATTACATTAATATCGTTATAATTTTATTACATCCCACCGTCCGAGAGGCGCCCTGGTGACTATGAAGCCACACCAATGTCCAACACGGCTACTTTGACAGCTGGTCTGTGTATAACTGCTGTGCTGATGTTGATTCCGACTGCTCGTGTTTGTCCGTCTTTACCTGGGAACACCTTACATATTCGTCCACGTAGCCACTGGCTTCTGGGCACATCGGCGTCACATACAGTTCACAAGTCTCCTTCATTGATTGGTTCAGTTCGTTTGAACCACTTGCATCTCCTGGTCAGAATTGGCAAAAATTCTCGAATCCATCTCTTCCAAAGTCGATTCTTAATTTGATGACTGACTCGCTATTGCTTTCGAAGTCAGATAGCTCGTTGATCAATTGTCCCCGTCTAATAAAACATGGTTTGGCCCCAGGTTTTCTTCGGCGTCAGTTGACACTGACAGGTGCGTAAGCGGACGACTGTTAATGATGTTTTCGGCTTCTTTTAGGGAGCTCGGTAAAGTTTCGAATTTCGGCGCTAACTCGCGGAACGTGTGCGAGAGAACTCTTTTGACCAACTGGACCATCCTCTCCCAGCAACCACCTGCATGTGGATTCGATGGGCAATTGAACAGCCATTTAATGACTTTTGAGGATAGCTCAGTTTTAATGGCTTCTCTATCGAAAATGTTGGCGTTAAGTAGTTCCTTCTTGGCCCTGAGGAAATTTGTGCCATTGTCGCTCCTGCAAGTACGCACGCGTCCGTCGAGAGGTCAGTTGCCACCTCCAAGCACTGTTAAACACGTAAAACAGGCAACCCAGTAAAGTTGAATGGCCTGACAAATGGCTTTACGCGGTCTTCATGCAATTGCCAAATCAACGGTAGGATTCCGCTATCACTGTTTCGCTGTCGAACCATTGAAGTTTTAGATTTTTCTGGTGTCCTTTCAAGTGTAGTTCTCATGCTAAGTCAGCGTCTATGATGGTAACGGATGACCCCTCATCAAAAAGTGCGAACGACTTTACGACAACGTCCTTGCCATAGAGTCTTACTATTACCACTCGAAAGAGAATTTTGTCGTTGGATTTACCACTGCAGTTTGAAAAAGATTTCGCACGTCCTTCCGTGAATTCGTCGCCCATTACTGATATCGACAATACAGGTTTTTGTTCCTCATGTAGAGATGCATTATCCTTCCCATCGCAACCTTTAATCCAACAGGCTTTTCGCGATCTGCAAGATTCAAGACTATGACCCAATTTCAAACAGGAAAAACACGGCCTAGTCCTTTTCACAAATTCCCACCTGGCTGGAACATCTAGCTTGGTGTAAGCAACGCAATCGGTCACTGGATGCCGTTTCTTTTCGCTGTACCGGCATCTGTTAGCAATGGTGTTCTGGATTTCCGCTGCGTGAAGAATATGTCTTGTTCTTGTCTTCTGCTCATGGGCAGGCGGCAAAACGGATTTTGTTGTTTATATGTACCTGGCTACTTCGGTTATCCATTCACTAAAATGTTTTAGTGTTGGGTATGGCAAAATGCTTATACTTCTTTGTGCCCATTCCAGTCGCTTACTCATAGGCAATTTGCATATCAGTTCTTCAATCAGCTTCGGGTTGGCGAGATGCTGATGCAAACCGCAGGCCTCTAAGAATGTTGAAATTTTGTTTACCCATGTGTCAAAAGGTATCAGCATCTCCAGCTTGTCCTCCGGTATGTTGGCAATTTCTCTCACCTTACTTAATTGGCCTCTCAGTAAGCACTTGGGGCGTCCATATCGGAACTCCAGGGCAGCCATGACGTTATCGATGTTTTCTGGATGGATGAGCAATGACTCTAACACTTCCCTAGCTTCGCCGATTATACACTTTTGCAAGCGAGAAAGGTTTTCGGTTTTGGTATAGTTGTACAATGACGTCGCCTCTCGATATGCAATGGAGAACATGGGCCACTCTTCAGGGCGACCTGTAAATTTAGGTAAGGGCTGCAACTTTCCACCATTACTAAGGTCACTTAGGACTGAGTGGCTTTGTAGGTGAAGCGGTGGTGTTGCTGTTGGCTGTGACATGAATTGTTGTGCGGGTGGTTGTGCAGACATCAGAGTTGGCGATAATGTTGGTACCGGGTAAGTTACCGGTGTAGATGTTGGTGAGACGCGATACTGACTTGTGGGCTGGTACAAAGGCGATGGCAATGAATTAGGATTCCCTTGTGAGCTGTTTGTAGCGAGAGTACTGGCTGCTGGCGTTGGAGGAACTGATACATCGGCGGGAGGTGTCGTTATAGAGGAATGTGTAATTTGACTTTAAATTTGTGTCCACGATGGGTGTTGATAAGGCGGCTGTCGCAGTTTTCTGCTGTTGACTAAGCAAGTTTTGCAATCGAATACGATCGGTTCTTTCAGATTCAGCACTGGCAGTTACTTCCTCCAATCGTAAACGAATTTCATTAATTCGTTTCAATAGCTCATCCATCGTTGGTGTTGTAGAAGAATCGTTGTTGGTTACGTTTTCAGGATTGTCGGCGAGAGTTTGGTCGGCGTCTGTATCAACTGAGTCTTCTTCTGGATATTCAGCAATATTGTTGAGCACATGATGAAGAAGCTTCTGGAATCACAGAAGTGCTTTTAGTTGATCTCCGTTGCATGTGTGCAGCTATGTGGATTCCGACCTTCTTGTGCGAGGTAAGGAACTGGTGGTGATTCAGACGCTTTTTATTTTGAGTCGTAACAATAGCTAGAAAAGGTGGAAGCAGATTTCTATTCTTTAACGATAATGCTTAGAAATGTACCTTGTGCTTTATTGCTGGCTGCAACAAAGCATGTATGTAGAGCAGATGTAAAATGTTTGTTGATGGCTGTGGCTAACGAGTAAAATGACGGCGGCTAATGTATACATATTTGTACTTATGTCGTTGTCACTGGCTGCAACAGGCAAACGTAACACTCGGCTGATATACGTATATACTGTATATGTATGAACTTATGTCCTTGTCACTGGCTGCGACAAGCAAAAGCAATAGGCGGCGGATGACTGGATAATTTTGCTGCAACTGGGTTTTGGATGACGAAGGCGTGTTTCTGAATGCAACTGGGGTGTGGATGGCGGCGGTGTTTCCACAGATCCTAGTAGTACTTTTTTATGGATATGTAATATACCTATACGGCGGCAGTGTATCCATACAAAATATGAATAAAGACGTGAGTGCGCGTAATTGCTTTTTATGAATAAATCTGACATTTTTTGTATAGGATCAGTTTATTCTCTATAAATATTTAATTTAAAAGGATAATTTATTTTAATTTTTACATACTTACTATTTTTTAGCAATATTTCTGACCTCAGCCCGACTCCGACGACGAATGACACGTAAAAGAAAAAAATCCTCGTGGAATGCTCCTAAGTAGCATGTTCACTCACTTTTCCGTTTCCGATTTGAGCTGTGTTCTTTGATGGAGTCGTACCTGAGGGCAAGATTACATTTATATCGTTATAATTTTATGACACATACAGTAATACATTTAAGGATATTATAGTGTCAAACATTAAGTATATGGTAAATTAAAACTAATTAAAAAAGAATTACTAAATGGTGAATACGCCATACATTGTGCAAAAAATAATATTAAAAACTCTTACATTCTATTCGTGAATGAAATAAATCTAGTTAAGGACATGATATTAAAGGAAAATATTCCATATAATAATTTAGACGAAACATTAGAATTCGCAGAAGTAAAAATTGCAAATACCAGTAACTGAATTTATATTGTAAGCTTACCTTTATCTAATACAGAATCTTGTAAGAAAATATTATTTATACCAATAAAAAGACAACGGAATAGACAAACTACCATATAAAAATACCATATTTTAAAATCTTCAAAGGTGAACAAAGTTTCAAACCACAGATGGTTTACGAATATAATAAAATAAAGGGAGGGATCGACTTAGCTGATCGTGTCGTCGTACCACTGCACTCTCCATAAGTCTGATAGATGGTCTGATAGAACTACGTTACTTGATTTTCGAACTCAAATTGTGATCCAATTTTTACACATTGAAGATTCAAATATGAATATAACAAAAGCGAGTAAAAAATCTCATTATATAGAGGAAAGCGCTGAAACCGAAAAAAAGGTAACCTCAATCTATGGCTTAAATAACACAAATAACATGCACCCTGTTAATATTTTAAGGTCTCTTAGGCGATACTGCCATTCGTGCTACAAAAAGATTTTTTTTTTTAATTTCAAATATCTTTCGTCAAATAAACTAACATTCAAATATTTGCAGAATTGTAATGTCAGTCATTATGAACTGACGATAACAATTTTAAATACCAAAAACGATATGTCAGGCCTATGGACCTAGTAATACATATATTTCCTACCTGTTATAAGCTTGCATCATGATCAAAATTATTTGCATTATATTAGTCTGGCAAATTACATGCGCACGTCGTTAGACACCTTGACAATAGCACCATGGCCAGTGTCAATCCATATGGTCTGACATGGCAGTGAATGGGTTAGACATATAACTGCGAAATACAATACATTTAATTTATTTTGTTAAATCATGTGACATCCCAGTTTTTTTTTGCGTATACATATATATATATATTTATGTACAGTAAAAATATACATTTAAAAATTTTGAATCTGGTATGAAAAAATTAGGGGAGTAGGCTTTGTACCTTTTTTAGCTCCGGAGCACAAACAGAAAGCTTTTGCCAGCCCAATCGAAAACGCAATGAGTTCATCGTAAAATTTGATATCACATACACATATCTACAAGGTTCAATTTCAGTCTATCTGTCGGTTGGTGAACAAATTTAATTTATTTTGAAAAAATGTTGGCGGGATATGTCAAATGTTTGATATCTCTGAAAATTCATTGCAGACTCATCGCAAACGAAGAAAATAGTATGTTTTATATCCGCTAAGTAGATAGCGTATGTATAAATTGGCATATGATGTTTTCGATTGGTGCCTACCCGTAAGTTGGTCAATTTGGACTCCGATGGAACTTTAGAAACTTCACTCGATTACACGAAAACAAAAATTTGGTTTGACAAATATTATCTGGCGTTTATATTTATAGGTTAAGTGCATTCTGACATATTAGGATTAGAAAAATTTTACATCTAAAATTAAAATCGGAAGCATTGGCCGGTGAAAAGCCAACCCATTGTACATCTTTATACCTGTCAGAACTTGCTAGAGTTAGAATAAATTACAAATAAAATTGCTAGAATGAGAGCAACTTACACGTGTCTAATGTAGATAAGGTTTTTTTGTGTAAAACGGTCGAGCTTTGTGCAAAATGGGAAAGAAAGTGCTATTGATGAGAATTCACACGATTCAGACAGGTTTACACCTAAAATGAAACACGGAAGCATTGGCCTGTGAAAAGACAACCCTTTGTACATCTCTATGGCTGCCAGAACTTGCTAGAATGAGAGCGACTTATACGCGTGTAATGTGGATGAGGTTTTTTTTGTGTAAAATGGTCGAGCTTTGGTGCAAAATGGGAAAGAGGTTTTTAGTTCCCACGCTCAGTTTTGAACAGTGGAAAGCGGATTTTAGTTTTCCAATATTTTTAATTTATACCCAGAAGTATATAGAGGTGGTTTGCTATCATCTTCCAATTATTTGATACGGGAATCATATCCTTCCACTTTATTCAATAAAAGGCCGCGTTCAGGGTTATAAGGATTAGTTATGGAGTTTTCTATTGGCCATCAGAACCCTTCTTGTTGCAATCCGAAGAAAAAATAAGTGACATAAAACTGTTCCCTTTTCTCATTTTTTTCAGTAGCAAGATTTTATATCAGAATGTAACAAAGCATATAAATAAAACTTTAAATAGAATTATGTGTCAAACTAGATTTTTGTTTTCGAGCAATCGACTGCGTTTTACTTCGTATTGCAGTCTTTCACAATTTTATACTGTAGCCTTTAACTCAATAAATCGGTGTTCAGCCTCTGTAAAAAAACAAAGTAATTGTGAAAATAAAACTTCGTATTTAACCAATGCATTTAAAAATGTTAACAACTATAGCTATATTATAAAAGTAAGAATTGAAAGTATGTATTTAACTATGACATATACAAATGTAAACTGCGGTTGCAGGAAAATTGCCGTTCAGTGTGTTGGGTTTGACTAAAACTTCGGTCCCTAGAATCCTGAACGCGCTTAATATAAGGTTTTCTAATAACGACTTGACAGCTTTTTTTTTAAATAAAAGCAAACCATTTGAGATATTTCAAAAACTTTATTATTGGTTTGAAGTACAATCAAAACATTTATAAATGAAAATCGACTTCGTTCATATGGCCACCGCGGGCAAGTTTGCAGCGGTTGATTTTTGGACTCAATTTTCAACCACTAGGCCACACGATCAATGTTGGCTCTGAGCTTTTCCAACGTCATCGGCGTGTTGGTATAAGCCAATGACTTAACGTAGCCCTACAGAAAATAGTCAAGCGGCATTAAGTCGCACGAATGAGGCGGCCAACCGACTGGCCCATGTCTTGAGATAACACGCTCACCATACTTACTCTTCAATAAATCGATTTTAGCGTGTGCTGTGGCACCATCCTGTTGAAACCACATGTCTTCGAAGTTCATATCTTCCAATTTGGGCCAAAAATAATCGGTGATCATGGCGCGATAACGCTAACCATTCACAGTAACGTGACGATCGTTATCGTCGATGAAAATATATGGCCCAATAACGCCGCCGGCATGCAAACCGCACCAAACAGTTATTTTTGTGGATGAAGTGGTGATTCATGAAGCACATGTGTGTTTTCACACGTCCAATAACGCATATTTTGCGAAATTTTATTTTTGTAGAAAATTTTAATAATTTGCGGACATTGCTCGTTAGTGTACTTTACTATGATGAAATCCCACAAAGTATCCCATATCCGAAACCTACTTATCTCTAAATTTTATAGCAAGCGCATGGAAGCGGATTGCAGGGTCATGACGACTTCAACATTATTAAAAAGAAAATATATAAAATACTCAAAAACAATAAAGACCAAGTTGTTATAAATAAAGTCTCAACAGATAAGATCAACAAATTAAGTTATGTTACAAATAAGGTACTAAAAGAACTATGAAATACATACTGTGCGTGCGCGAGTTATGTATAAGTCAGCTTACTCAGATATCGAAAATATTTTGAAAGATATGAGAACCAAGTAGATATTAAGTTACAGAAATGTTCCCAGACTTTTTCCGCTGATCACTTGCATTTGCATACCTGTGGGAATGCAGAAAAAGCTGAGCAAACATTTCATAGGTTATAAGTAGACCTAAGATAGCATTCTAAGTTCAGTTCGTTGTTAACCTTGTAAGTAAAATTAAGTTCTTTTTCTTAAATAAAGTTTTTTTTATTCGATACAAATCAAACATTATTTATTTGACGCAGTCGGTAGGATAGTTCTAAGAAGAATTATCCAGTGATAACGAACCAGTACACAGTGTGAAAATAGTGAAAACGCTAGTGAAATAATATCGAAAAAAAAATAAAAAAAAACAGTGTTCTAATTGGCATTTTACCGCTTATGGACAATCTCCAGCTAGGATAAAAGTGCAAAAGAATCTGTTTATGAAGAAAGACAAAACAAAATTTTACAACAATAACAGACTAGGATTAAACGAACCAACCATGGAAGAATTAGCAGCCGAATTGTAACAAAAGAACCAACAGTTGGAACAATTAGCCGCTGCATTCCAAGCTTTACAAGCAAGAACAGCATCTCGAGAAAATACAGAGAAAGCATTAAGAGAAGTAAAGCATATGTCAACGTTCACCGGAAAAGGTGAAATTACCATCAATTCATTCATAAGTAGCGTAGAGTACTACTTATCAGGAGTCGAAGAAGAAAACTTGAAGAAATGTATGGTGAAGGCAATCTTTTACGAAAAAATACAAGGAGAAGCAAAAAACACAATCATAAATCTACCACAACCGGATAATTGGGAACTAATAAAGGGAACACTCCAACTTCGATATAGACCAGATGTGGAGCCATCCGAAATATATAAAAGGATCACCAATCTCAAAGTTACAAATGTAAGTGAATTATCTAGTGAACTTCAAAATATTAAATATAAAAAAGATGAGCTTAGGGTTTATTATAAAGAAGATAAAAGTATTGATTTAACAAGTGTAGAAAGTCTCCTAGTACATACGGTGAAAGAAATGACACAAGGTGTTCTTTTAGATAAAATATATGATAAAACAGATTTAGGTGAAATAATTTCAATTATGAGAAAAAGACGATTTGAGGATTCATGCATTAGGTATGAATTTAGGAAACAAAAACATAATAAATTCAATAACCCAAAACAAGAAAGTAGAAATAGTAGTCGAAGACATGACAATCAAGAACAGGGAACTAGGAATTTAGGATATCATAAAAAAGATTATCAAGACCAGGGAAATTCAGGGCAAAACCGACAATACCATAATTCAGGACAATCTAGACAACACTATAATTCAGACCAGAGACGACAATACGATCAAAACTCACATAGACCTGAACTCATGGAGATAGGGAATGTGGAAAATAGATCGCAAACTTATAAAAAAAAAAGGCAATCACCAGAGTTAGACAATTTGAGCAATCATTCGGGCCAATATCGCCACCAACAGAATGATTCTCAACAAAGAACAGAAACACCTTTAATAAACCTTGATGAAAGAACCATCAACTTAAATAACCAAAGTTTAAAGTTTATTAATCATCCATATACAGTGAATGAAGTATGTTCACTTGAACCCCTTAATAAATATATAAAACACATCAATACTGATCATTTAAATGAAGAAGAACGACAAGAAATCGAAAAACTGATGAAAAGATTTGAGAACTTATTCTTTAAAGAGGGAGATAAGCTTACTAGCACCCCAGAAATAGAACACGAAATAGTCACAATAACAGATCAACAAATCAACGCCAAATTATATAGGTATCCACCTCAACATGAGGCAGAGGTACGTAAACAAATTCAAGAAATGGAGGAACAAGGAATTATAAGGAAAAGTAATTCTAAATATTCCAGCCCCCTAATAATTGTTCCTAAGAAAATGGACAACTCAGGTAAAAAAAAATTCAGAATTGTGATTGACTACAGGAAACTGAATGCCGTTGACGACAAGTTTCCATTACCTAACATTGATTCAATTTTGGATAAGTTAGGTAAGGCACAGTATTTTACAACGTTGGATCTTGCTAAGGGATACCATCAGGTGCTAATTAAAGAACAAGACAGAAAAAAGACAGCTTTTGTCACCCCTCACGTTTTCTATGAGTTCATCAGAATGCCATTCGGTTTGAAGAATGCCCCAGCGACATTCCAAAGACTCATGAATGATATTCTGAGAGATTACATAAATAAAACCTGTGTAGTATACCTTGATGATATACTAGTTTTTAGTACAACATTAAAAGAGCCTATTAAATCATTAACCGATATATTCAATGTATTGAAATCAAAACAATTAAAAATTCAAATCGACAAGTGTAATTTTATGAAGAGAGAGACAGAATTCTTAGGACACGTCCTAACAAAGGAAGGTTTAAAACCAAATCCCGAAAAAATATCGGTAATCCAAAAGTTAAAGCTACCCACAACACAAAAAGAAATAAAAAGTTTTCTTGGTATCACAGGATACTACAGGAAATTTATTAAAAACTATGCTAAAATAGCACAACCTATTACCAAATATTTAAAGAAAAATAGCAAAATTAACCTAAACGACCCTAATTATATTGAAGCCTTTGAAAAACTTAAAATTCTTATAACCAGTCATCTAATTTTAAAATATCCTAATTTTCAAAATAAATTTTGTCTAACAACAGACGCCTCTAATTATGCAATAGGATCAGTTTTATCTCAGGTGGGACATCCTGTATGCTTCGCGTCGAGAACCCTGAATAATCACGAAAAAAATTATTCAGCCACGGACAAAGAATTTCTTGCAATTATGTGGTCTGTAAGCTACTTTAGACCATATCTCTATGGGAATAAATTTAAGATTTGTACAGATCACCAACCGATTAAATTTTTGCATGCCAAATACAAAGGTAAGGATCTTTCTCCAAGACATCAGAGATGGCTCTTAAAGCTAGGAGAATATCAATTTGAAATCGAATATTTGAAAGGTAAAGAAAACAGAGTAGCGGATTTTCTGAGTAGAATTAAACCCAACGAGGACGTTACTCATAATAAGGAAGAAGAAGAACAATCCCATAGTACAGACAATTTTTCACTTGAATGTGATGAAAATGTATCAATATCCGATCTTGTATTTAATATGGAAGACAATAATTCAGATGAGACGATCCATTCAGCAGACGAAGAACTCATGAACCACATACCAATCAAAGAAGAAATAGTGAATAAATATAAAACTCAAATAATTCTAACTAACAACAAAACCCAAGAAATTGTAACCATTCATGGAAAACGAATAATATACATAGCAGAATATGACTTTGATAGATTAACCGATATCTTTAAAGCTTTTATAAAAAAAGGAAAAATAGGTATTTTTTCAGAATTACCAGATCATCAATATAACGTAGTTCAGGAAAAGTTAAGAGAAATGTTTTCAGACGATGGCCAAATTAAATTTGTTAAATGTTCTTTTAGAGCGCAAGATATCAAAACCGAAGTAGAAGTAGTAAAACAAATATCACTCTATCATGTGAAGGAATGTTTACATCCGGGAATTCAGGAAACTTACAGTGCTATTAAACACAAAATTTATTACCCTAAATTACAAGAAATAATTCAAATAGTTATAAACCAATGTGAGATATGCCAACAAGTTAAATATGATAAAAAACCAATAAAAACAAAATTTCAATTAACCGAAACAGCAACAGATCTTAATGAAATAATTCATGTAGATACGTTTGTCATGATGAAGTGTAGTTTTCTAACAATTATCGACAAGTTTTCGAAATTTGGGTTAGCGTACTATCTTTCAGACAGGAATCATATTACAATAGTAGAGGAATTAGAGAATCACTTCGCTAAAGTAGGAAAACCTGAAAAGATTATAGCTGATAACGAGTTCAAATCAATCCACATCAAAGAATTCTTACAAGAGGAAGATGTAAAAATACATTTTACCAAACCAAATAGTCACACCGGAAATTCTGACATAGAACGATTTCATAACACCATATTAGAAAAATGTAGAATTTTAAAATTAAATAAACAAAACATATCAGTCAAAAGATTAATAACAAAGGCCATACGAAGATCAATCTTAAAGAATAGATCTTGAAAAGGTAAGACAAAACTTAAGGTCAACAAAAGAAAAGAATATCAAAA
Source organism: Volucella inanis (assembly GCA_907269105.1). Lineage (NCBI taxonomy): Eukaryota > Metazoa > Arthropoda > Insecta > Diptera > Syrphidae > Volucella > Volucella inanis. Next base: position 86,836,761 of record OU026153.1, on the reverse strand, counting down.
AGTCCAACGAAAATCGCGAAGATTACATTGAAGAGAGGTCAACATTTAGACAGCTTAAAGATATTATTAAGAAAGACAGGGAAATAATTTTGCGACAACTAAACAATGTATCCAGTCGAACAATTGAACAGAATTTATTTTTTGATCAGCTTTTTAAAGTACAACTAATAAAAGAAAAAATAGAGCACATACAAGATAATGTAGCATCGGCAAGACAGGAAATAATTCATCCTAACATCTTAACAGATGAAGAGATACAAAGATACAATATAGATTTGAATAAAATGAAAAATATTAAATTAGGCATTACTAGATATAAGAATGATACTCTTATATTTGCAATAAAAATCCCAAAAGAGTTTAAACAGATTCCACTAAAAATAATAGTACCGATTACAAACAAAAATGGAAAAGAAATCGATTGTTCTAAAGAAAAGGTAGTAGAATACAATAAAATCAATAATAAGTATGAAGAATTTAAATATCTTAATGAATTAAGCATAAGTAAACATTGTATTTTTTAAGAAAATTGTAAATTATTTAGAAATAACCAAACTGAAATCATATTAATAGATGAAGAAACCATTTTAATAAAGAATGCAAATAATTTAAACATAAGTCAAAATTGCGACAACAGAAATTTAAATGTAACTGGAAACGTGTTAATACATTTTAATAATTGTAAAATAGAAATTTTAGATCATTATTTGTCAAACATAAAAGAGAGCTTCCAAGAGCGATTTTACTATCCAATGTACAAAAATTTTATAAATTTGTGAGCAGAAAAGCTGAGCAAACATTTCATAGAGTATAAGTAGACCTAAGATAGCATTCTAAGTTCAGTTCGTTGTTAACCTTGTAAGTAAAATTAAGTTCTTTTTCTTAAATAAAGTTTTTTTATTCGATACAAATCAAACATTATTTTTTTCGCGTACTTGCTCTTTATGAATTAAACTGCCCTTTCTTGTATAGGATCAGTTTATTCTCTATAAATATTTAATTTAACAGGGATAATTTATTTTAATTTGTACATACTTACTATTTTTTAGCAATATTTCTGACCTCAGCCCGACTCCGACGACGCACGACACGTAAAAGAAAAAATCATCGTGGAATATTATTTGACAGCTCTTAAGGAGCATGTTCACTCACTTTTCCGTTTCCGATTTGGGCTGTGTTCGTCGATGGAGTCATAGCTGATTACATTTATATCGTTATAGTTTTATGACATCCCACCCCCCGTGAGGCGACCTGGTGACTGTGAAGCCACACCAATATCCAACACGGCTACTTTGACAGATGGCCTGCGTATAACTCCTGTGCTGATGTTGATCTCGACTGCTCGTGTTTGTCCGTATTTACCAGCGAGCACCTTACATATTCGTCCACGTAGCCACTGGCACTGGGCACATCGGCGTCACATACAATTCACAAGTCTCCTACATTGATTGGTTCAGCTCGTTTAAACCCCATCTCTTTAGAATTGGCAAAAATTCTCGAATCCATCAAATTAAGTCGATTCTTAATTTGATGACTGACTCGCCATTGCTTTCGAAGGCAGATAGCTCGTTGATCAATTGGGCCCGGGGATTGAGTCGAATTTGGAACGTCTAATAAAAAATGGTTTGGCGTCAGAGGTTCCTCGGCGTCAGTTGACACTGGCAGCTGCGTAAGCGGACAGTTAATGATGTTTTCGGCTTCTTTTAGGGAGCTCAGTAAAGTTTCGAGCTACGGCGCTAACTCGCGGAACGTGTGCGAGAGAACTCTTTTGACCAACTGGACCATCCCCTCCCAGCAACCACCTGCATGTGGATTCGATGGGCAATTGAACAGCCATTCAATGCCTTTTGAGGATAGCTCAGCTTTAATGGTTTCGAAAATGTTGGCGTTAAGTAGTTCCTTCTTGGCCCCGAGGAAATTTGTGCCATTGTCGCTCCTTATACGAACTGCGGATGCAAAGTACGCAGGCGTCCGTCGAGGGGTCAGCTGCCGCCTCCAAGCACTGTTAAAAACGTTAAAAGGACAACCCCGTAAAGTTGAAGGGCCTGACAAATGGCGTTACGCGGTCCTCAGGCAATTGCAACGGTTTAGGCGGCGGGGCTCTGAATGGAGCCAGCTAATGACGTTTTTTGAAGCAATCCAAAATACACAATCCTTTATTGGCAGTTCGTGACTCTCCCTTACCGAGTTACTGAGCCTGATTCCCCAGATGGCTGCGCAGAGTTCAAGGTGGGGCCTTGACATCAACTTTTTTGGAGCGCATTTGGTTTTACCGCAGACGAACAAAACTCGCACCACATCATCATGCTTTATACGAAGGAATGACACCGCATTGAAGGTCGATGACGTTCGATAACTCGAGCTTAGATTCAGCAGCTTTATGTGTATTGTAAAGTAAGCGAGCATGTCGAAGATAGACATAGTGATGCTTAAAAACTCTCTTTTTGTAGGGTATTTGCCGTTTTCCATTACGTCTCGGTTAACACGAGGAAATTTACATCGAAACGTGCGTACATATTTCGCTGTATCCCAATATATTCCTAGTATTTTCTCTGTTGCTGCTTCGATGTTCATATTAACTATTTGTTCCAGTTGATTTTCTTCTTCTTTCGAGATTCCCCTTAACACTTCTTTGGAGTTCGCCCTAAAGTTTCGTAGTTCAAAGCCACCGTTCTTATGTATGGAAATTATGGCATTAGTTACTTCTATTGCTTCTGTCGCGGTTTTAAAGTTGTCAACGTAATCATCCACGTAGTGGTGGTCTATGATAGCTTTCACTGCTCTTGGCTGAACATCGATGAATTTTGAGGCGTTTATATTCTTTTATAACTTGCAAAGCATGGTGAGCAGCTTGCGCCAAAAATCATTGCTTTCATGACGTAGATGCTGATCGGGCTGCATGCGTCTTCCCTCCAAAGAAAGCGTTGTGCTTGCTGATTTTCCTCTTGAACAGGAACCTGGTGGAACATCTCCTTTTTATCACTAGACACTGACGTAAGTTAAACAAGATGGTTATCAACGGTTTGTTATTGTCGGGCCCCTTTAGCAAAAAGGAAGTTAAGGCAACGCCGTCTACCTTCGCGGCTGCATCGAACACCAACCTTACATTGTCTGGCTTATTTGGATTGCTCACAGCAAAGTGACGGAGGTAAAAGGTTCTTGGTGTTTCTCTGCTTGCTTCCATTTTCTAAACCGGCTTTCCAGGTTCCATAAACTTCGCTTAGCCATGTTATAACTGTATGGAATTTCCAAAATGTCCTCTTTCTAAAGCAAACCTGTCTGGTATCGGCCATCGACCTGTCTTGTTGTTGACAACAATATCTTCAACGCTCTGCGTTCAGCAGCGGAAATGAGCTGGATAGTTGGTGTTACTCCGAAATTTTCTATGTTGAAGTATCCCTCAACGGCTCTGTCCAGGTACATATCCTCTTCTAATGGCGACTGCCTACTGTGTAGAACCAACCCCTTCTTTGATTCGACGACGTCTTGTGTGACAGTTCTATCGTACAACCACACAACCAAGTCCTGTCTCGGCTACGACAGGTCCTGTTCCAGTGGCCCTAGTGTGCAACGGAATTCCTAGATGGCAACTATCTAGACCAAGCAGGATACGTGGTGTGGCGCTCTCGTATCTTGTAAATGAAACCATATCCAAGTCTTATCGTTGTAGCTCGGCAGAAGTGATTGTGTGGGAAGGTAGGCGAAGCGCGTTTACTGTTTGCACTTCACTCATGTTGTATCGTTTGGCTGCATCCCGATCGGCGCTTACGTCAACGTCCACAGTGTAGGATTCCACTATCACTGTTTCGCTGTCGAACCATTGAAGTTTTAGATTTTTCTGGTGTCCTTTCAAGTGTAGTTCTCGTGCTAATTTAGCGTCTATGATGGTAACGGATGACCCCTCATCAAAAAGTGCGAGCGACTTTACGACAACGTCCTTGCCATAGAGTCTTACTATTACCACTCGAAAGAGAATTTTGTCGTTGGATTTACCACTGCAGTTTGATAAAGACTTCGCACGTCCTTCCGTGAATTCGTCGCCCATTACTGATATCGACAATACAGGTTTTTGTTCCTCATGTAGAGATGCATTATGCTTCCCATCGCAACCTTTAATTCCATAGGCTTTTCGCGATCTGCAAGATTGAAGACTATGACCCAATTTCAAACAGGAAAAACTAGGCCTAGTCCTTTTCACAAATTCCCACCTGGCTGGAACATCTTGCTTGGTGTAAGCAAGGCAATCGGTTACTGGATGTCGTTTAATTTTACTGTACCGGCATCTGTTAGCAATGGTGTTCTGGATTTCCGCTGCGTGAAGAATATGTCTTGTTCTTGTCTTCTGCTCATGGGCAGGCGGCAAAACGGATTTTGTTGTTTATATGTACCTGGCTACTTCGGTTATCCATTCACTAAAATGTTTTAGTGTTGGGTATGGCAAAATGCTTATACTTCTTTGGGCCCATTCCAGTCGCTTACTCATAGGCAATTTGCATATCAGTTCTTCAATCAGCGTCATGTTGGCGAGGTGCTGATGCAAACCGCAGGCCTCTAAGAATGTTGAGAGGTTGTTTACCCTTGTGTCAAAAGGTATCAGTATCTCCAGCTTGTCCTCCGGTATGTTGGCAATTTCTCTCATCTTACTTAATTGGCCTCTCAGCAAGCACTTGGGGCGTCCATATCGGAACTCCAGGGCAGTCATGACGTTATCGACGTTTTCTGGATGGATGTGGATGACTCTACCACTTCCCTAGCTTCGCCGATTACACTTTTGAAAAAGGTTTTCGGTTTTGGTATAGAACATGGGCCACTCTTCAACTTTCCACCATTACTAAGGTCACTTTGGACTGAGTGGCTTTGTAGGTGAAGCGGTGGTGTTGCTGTTGGCTGTGACACGAATTGTTGTGCGGGTGGTGTGCAGACATCAGAGGCGGCAAGAATGTTGGTACCAGGTAAGTAACCGGTGTAGCTGTTGGTGAGACGCGATATTGACTTGTGGGCTGGTACAAAGGCGATGGCAATGAATTAGGATTCCCTTGTGAGCTGTTTGTAGCGAGAGTACCGGCTGCTGGCGTTGGAGGAACTGGTACATCGGCAGGAGGTGTCGTTATAGAGGAATGTGTACTATTTGACTTTGAATTTGTGTCAACGATGGGTGTTGATAAGGCGGCTGTCGCAGTTTTCTGGTGTTGATTAAGAAAGTTTTGCAATCGAATACGCTTGGTTCTAGAAGAGTCGTTGTTGGGTTTGGTTGGCGTCTGTATCCACTGAGTTTTCTTCTGGATATTCAGCAATATTGTTGAGCACAAGACTTGATGAAGAAGCTTCTGGTATCACATCTTTGTATCAATCCTTTTGGTTGATCTCCGTTGCATGTGTGCAGCTATGTGGATTCCGACCTTCTTGTGCGCTGTAAGTAACTGGTGGTGATTCAGACGCGTTTTACTTTGAGTCGTAACAATAGCTAGAAAAGGTGGAAGCAGATTTCTATTCTTTATCGATAATGCGTAGATATGTACCCTGTGCTTTGTTGCTGGCTGCAACAAATAATATTAAAAACTCTTACATTCTATTCGTGAATGAAATAAATCTAGTTAAGGACATGATATTAAAGGAAAATATTCCATATAATAATTTAGACGAAACATTAGAATTCGCAGAAGTAAAAATTGCAAATAGCAGTAACTGAATTTATATTGTAAGCTTACCTTTATCTAATACAGAATCTTGTAAGAAAATATTAATAAGACCAATAAAAAAAAAACAACGGTATAGACAAATTACCATATTTTAAAATGCCCAAATGTTCAAAGGTGATCAAATTTTCAAACCACAGACGGTTTACGAATATAAGTACCACTGCACTCTCCATAAGTCTGATGGATGGTACCATAAAATTGCTAATGACATGTTATTTGGAACTGCTGTTGTTTATGCATAGCTGGTGCATAAAGCAGTAACTAGCAATAGAACTACGTTAATTGATTTTCGAACTCAACTTGTGAACCAATTATTACACATTGAAGATTCAAATACGAATATAACAAAAGCGAGTAAAAAATGTCATTATATAGAGGAAAGCGCTGAAACCGAAAAAAAAAAAGAAAAAAAAAAGTAACCTTAATCTATGGCTTAAATAACACAAATAACATGCACCCTGTTAATATTTTAAGGTCTCTTAGGCGATACTGCAATTCGTGCTACAAAAAGTTTGCACAAAAATATGGTCGAGAGTATGCCAGACGAAAAACTAAATTAGTTTCACATATTGTAAGTCGTGTGAGACAAAGCTTTTTCTATGTATAACCTGTTTTGAGGAATTTTAATTTTGTAATGTTTTTTTTTTAATTTTGGTGGGGGCTAACGCCTGGCTTGTGTACTCGAGAAGAAGGCGAACGTAAGTGATGTATAGTGATCTGGTCACATACTGGTTGCAGAATTGTTTGGACCATCTTTTAACAAAACCAAGTGATGAGTTTGCTTTAGTAATTATCTCATCAATATGCCAGCGGAAATTAGGCTCCCTGTCGCATAATATGCCAAGGTCGCGGATAGTCTGAACTAGGGATATAGGTTGACCGTGGAGAACGTAAATTATGGGAGTAGACATGTTGCACTTACGTGAAAAGGTAATCGATTGACATTTGGTGACATTAAGTTCCAAGCAGTTCTTGATGCACCAGGTGGAAAAACTATTTAGATCTTCTTGAAGGAAGCTAGAGTCATGTTGTGAGGAAATGGGTTTAAAAAATTTGGTATCGTCAGCATAGAGAGAAAGTGCTGAGTGTTGAATCACCCTTTCAAGATCGTTAATAGATGAAGAGAAGTGGACCTAGGTGACTACCCTGAGGAACACCTGAAGTGGCCAAGAAAGGAGCCGATAAGACAGACCTGAAATGAACACTATAAAAACGATTATCCAAATAAGAAGATATCCATTTAAGCAAAATGGTTTCAAGGCTCAGGACGGACAATTTGAACAGGATTAGCTTATGAGATATCTTGTCAAAAGCCTTACTGAAATCAGTTGTTACAACGTCAACTTCTTTACCACTTTCTAAGGCTGAGAGAACAGAGGACACGAATTCTACGAGGTTAGTGGTAGTTGATCTACCCTTCAGAAAGCCGTGTTGACTAGGGGATATAAAAGATTTGCACTGGAAGCTTAAGGCTTCATACAAAATGCTCTCGAGAAGTTTGGGTATATGAGAAAGTTTAGCTATAGGGCGGTAATTAGTGACTTCGCTCTTTAATCCCTTTTTGTGTATCGGTGTTATGAAATAAGACTTCCAAACTTGTGGAAATTCACAAGAGATTTGCAAGGGGGTGGGAAAGTGTTGAGAAACACTTTTTAGGAAATATGGATGGAAGGCCATCTGGGCCGGGTAAGTACTTATCATTAAGTTGCTGTAATTTATTTTCTATTACTGTATGATCAAATCTTTGAGAAATAGAGGGGCCGGTGGGGAAGTTAAGCAGATATTTGAAATAAGAGGGATCCGGTACGAAGGAACTATCGGCAAAAGATTGCTTAAAGAAAGTAGCAAAAAAGTTGGCTATGGTATGCGGATCGGTTGATGATGTGTTTTCGTATGAGAGAGATGGAGGAAAAGCGTCAGATTTTTTTTTGTACTTAACAAATTGGTAGAAAGACTTAGGATTGTTTATAAGCCTTGATTGCGCACAATTAAGGTATCGCTGATAGAGAACGTTATAAAGCTGGGCGAATTTAAGGTATGCCCCGAGATAGTTTGAATAGTCAACAAAAGAGTTGGATTGGAGGAAAACTGCCCAAAATTTATTTCTCTTGTTACGTAAAGAGCGAAGTTTACGATTATACCAAGGTCGGCTCGTAGAAGGAGTCTTATTGCGCGAAAAGGAGACATAGAGAGAAATAGAATTGGATAATTCTCTATAAAAAATAGAGAGAGAGCATTTTTTAGGGGCATATTGGCGAAATAAAAAGAACACTCACTAAGATATGCGTTAATTTTGCGGAAATTCGCTTTATGAAAGTCGTAAGAGGAGGCGGTTCCAGATGGGGTGGGGCGAATAGGAGAGTGGTGGAAAAGAGAAAGAAGAAGTGGTGGATGAAAATTATCGGTGGTCGATAGTGAAAGGGTACAGAGCGAGACAGAGGAGTTTATAGCGAGCGATAGGCTTAGCGATAGAAAAAGATTCGTCAACAGATTGAGTCCAGTGCAGCTGGGGTAAATTGAAATCTCCGAATACAATGATATCATCGAGAGGATAAGATAAGTTAATTATTTGATTAATTGCATCGATGGCGAGTTGGTAGCATTCGATTGGTTGTGCGGTGGGATGTAAAAACACATAACGTACAGGGACCTACAGAGGAGAGTTATCTTTATTGAAACGTAGTCAATCTTAGGTCATTGCGGACGGCAAATAGGACACCTCGACAGGGAGAGTCATCATTTGGACGAGTCAGATCGTCATCTCGAAAAATATTGAAACTAGGGGGAAATAATTCCTGATTCTTTATATCGGGAATTAGATAAGTTTCGGTCAGAGCGTAGACCTCAAATGGGAGAGCGTAAGATTGGCGCAAGACGGCACGGGTCTTAGATCGCAGTCCTCTAACGTTTTGATAGTAGAGGGTAAGAGAAAGGTTATTTCGAGAGGGCGTAGGAGTGGATGGTCGAAACACGTTAGAGACGAAAAAAGTTGTCGTTGTCAGCTCTGCTCCGTTGGAGGTGTGAGATCCTTTTTGAGTGCACATAGTTACCGAAAGCAGCAAGGTCGTCTGAGACTTTTTGGGGAGACATATTGAAAATCTCGTGGAACTTAATATATAAGTTCCTCAGACTTGTAAGGTCAGCTTGTTTTGGTTTTTCCCTCATAACAAACTGTGTCTGATTTGTCATGCAGATATGCTAGAAGGAGAGGTATATTTTTGTACGTCTTTTTTTTCTCTAAGCCTAGAAAGTGCATAACGACATTCTGTTGTGTCAAAAATTTGTTGAGTTATTTTAACAACGGGTGGCAGAAGGGAGTCAAAAAGGGGGCGAGTGGACGGAGATGTTAATGGTGAAGCAACGGTAATTGAAGAGGCTTTAGACACATTTGCAGATGAGGGATTTATAATTTTAGAACTAATGAAATTGGGATATTTAGCTCCGGTTTTAAGATCAAAATTAGGGAAAGAAGTGATAGTTGTGGCATGTGCAGATGGGTTAGATATTTCAGAGGAGTTAGTGTGAGCGGTTGGTGTTAATTTGAAAGAGACGCGTTGACGCGGGGGCTTAGGTGGAACGGAGGCTGCAGGTGCAATATAATTGGAGGACTGATGAAGTTGGTTCGGGATGTGAGTGGGAGGGGTGAAATTGGGGAAGATGCTAGTTTTAAATATCCAATTAGGATCAGATTTGGAACGGGAGCTGGAAACGGTTTTCGGTGTAGAGTCAGGTTTGGGACGGGTTTCGGTATTTTATTAGAGTCCGGTTTGGGACGGGAGTTTGGATCGGGATTAGGTAACTTAGAATTAAGCTTCTTTTTATCCTGTTTCTTGGTAGGTGTGTCAATCCATTTACAGATGCGCATCTTTCCAACGTTGAAATTAGCACCAGCAGGGTTCTTAAATAACCATTCGTATCTAGTAGGTCGGTCGAGTTTAAAGCTTCGATTACCTTTGTGGTGAGATGGCAGGAACATTCCACAATTGCTGATGATGATGCTGTATTTGTCCGCGAAGAGATTCGTGATCCAAGAAATATAAGCGCTTACGGGGGTGCCTTTGATGAAAAATGTACTCCTATCGGTTTCGATTTTATCCAGTCTACGCCTCCATTCGGAAGGTGTCCATGTTGTACCAAAATGTTTGATGAGCTTGCGTGGGGCGGCAACGGGAGAAGTAACAGTTTCGGTCTCTTGGATTGAAGGGGCAGCGGGAGAATTTGTAGATTTATTTAATCGTGGTGGACGAGGAGGTGGTGGTGAAAGTGGGTCGACTTCGGTTTCCAGTAATTCAGCCAAAATTGATATATTGTAGTGAACATTCTGGTGGTGCTGTGTGTGGATTGGTAAATTGTCAATTTTGTTGCTAACCGTTTCAATATGATTCTCGATATCGAAAATGGTTGATTGTGCTGCAGCCAGATCGTCACTAACACCGTTGATTCTATCAAAGATTATTTCGTGCATTGGATCAGGCTGCATTAGAGATGGTTGTTTCTGTGAGGTGGATTGAAAATGAGTCTCAAGATCTTCACGCAGGTTGTTTATTGATTCGCAGAGTTTTAGGTTAGAGATGTTTTGGGCGGAACAAACTTTTTTGAGATCATTGATCGCAGTATTAATCTCGACCAGACTTGCACATTGTTTTTCGATGTTGGTGAGCTTGGACTTCATTACATCGGTTGAGGACAGAACCGAGTTGCCTAATTCATCAGCGTAACTGACACTACGTTCTAAATTGGACTGATTCGTCGTAATCATTTTTGTGAGACTTTTTTTTATAAAGAGTCATTAGATTCACTGAGGCACTTTATGCGAAAGCGAGATGATCTTGCACTCATCACAAAAGAATAGGAGGTTGTTAGAGAACTCTTTGATGAATACGGTGTTCCTTTTATTTAATCCGACACAAATTGCATGGAATGATTTTCCATAGATTCCCTTACAAGTGACAAGGTCAGCATAGAGATCAAAGATTGGGCAGTTAGTGATTCCGCAAGATATGGCAATTTTAACAAAAGTACAATAAACGAAAAGGGTAAAGAAAAAAAAAATCTTAAAATTGATCAACACTTGGGGTAATGCACTAAATATATGCGGAACCGATAGCAGAAGTGGTAATGCGACAGTTATTGAGCACGAAAAATTGAGGTTAGTCAAAAAAAAAAAAAAAACAAAACCAAAGATACAGTCAGCACTTGGGGTAATGTGAACCTGATAGCAGAAGTAGAAGGGCAAGAAATAAATTATATTTAAAAGTTTAAAGCGGAGCAAAACGAAAACACGTCCGAACTCGGAACAGTACTTACTACTTGTGAAGCCCACAAATGATTTTTATTTCTTTTTTTTAATTTCAAATATCTTTTGTCAAATAAACTAACATTTAAAATGTCAGACATTATGAACTGACGATAAGACTTTTAAATACTAAAACGATATGTCAGGCCTATGAACCCAGTAATACATATATTCTCCACCTGTTATAAACTTGTATCATGATCAAAATTTCAATTTGTAAAACTATTTGCATATTAGCCAGGCAAATTACATGCGCACGTGTCAAACCATATGGTCTGACATGGCAGTGAATGGGTTAGACATATAACTGCGAAATACATTTAATTTATTTTGTTAAATTGTGTGACATCCCAGTTTTTTTTTGCGTATACATATATATATATTTATGTACAGAAAAAATATTCATTTGAAAATTTTGAATCTGGTATGAAAAAATTAGGGGAGCAGGTTTTGTACCTTTTTTTGCTCCGGAGCACAAACAGAAACCTTTTGCCAGCCAAACGAAAACGCCATGAGTTCATCATGAAATTTGATATCACATACACATATCACATACACTCATCGCAGACGAAGAAATTAGTATGTTCTGATGGAACATTAGAAACTTCAGTCGATTACTTGAAAATAAAAATTTGGTTTGACAAATATTATCTGGTGTTTATATTTATAGGTTAAGTGCATTCTGACATATTAGAATTAGAAAAATTTTACATCTAAAATCAAAATCGGAAGCATTGGCCGGTGAAAAGCCAACCCATTGTACATCTTTATACCTGCCAGAACTTGCTAGAATGAGAGTAAATTACAAAAATTGCTAGAATGAAAGCAACTTACACGTGTGTAATGTGGATGAGGTTTTTTTGAGTAAAATGGTCGAGCTTTGTGCAAAATGGGAAAGAAACTGCTATTGATGAGAATTCACACGATTCACAGAAAGGTTTACATGTAAAATAAAAATCGGAAGCATTGGCCTATGAAAAGCCTGTGCATCTCTATACCTGCCAGAACTTGCTAGAATGAGAGCGACTTATACGTGTGTAATGTGAATGAGGTTTTTTTTGAGTAAAGAAACTGCTATTGATGACAATTCACACGATTCACAGACAGGTTTTTAGTTCTCACGCTTAGTTTTAAACAGAGGAAAGCGGATTTTGTTTTCCCAATATCTGGAATTTATGCCCAGAAGTATATAGAGGTGGTTTGCTATCATCTTCCAATTATTTGATACGGGAATCATATCCTTCCACTTTATTCAAAAAAAGGCCGCGTTCAGGATTATAAGGATAAATTATGGAGTTTTCTATTGCCCAACAGAACCCTTCTTTTTGCAATCCGTAGAAAAAAATAACAACATAAAACTATTCCCTTTTCTCATTTTTTCAGGATCAAGATTTTATATCAGAATGTACCAAAGAATACAAATAAAACGTTAAATAGAATTGTGTGTCAAACTAGATTTTTGTTTTCGAGTAATCGACTGCGTTTGACTTCGTATTGCAGTTTTTATACAATTTTGTACTGTAGCCTTTAAGTTAATAAATCGGTCTTCTGCCACTGTAAAAAACAAAGAAATTGTGAAAATAAAACTTCATATTTAACCAATCCATGTAAAAATGTTAACAATTATAGCTATCCTTATAAAAGTAAGAATTGAAAGTAAGTATTTAACTATGACATAGGTGAATATACAAATGTAAACTGCAGTTGCAGGAAAATTTTCCGTTCAGTGTGTTGGGTTTGACTAAAATTTCGGTCCCTAGAATCCTGAACGCGCTTAATAAGGGGATTTCTAATAACGACTTGACAGCTTTTTTTTTAAATAAAAGGCAAACCATTTGAGATATTTCAAAAACTTTATTATTGGCTTGAAGTACAATCAAAACATTTATAAATGAAAATCGTCTTCGCTCATATGGCCACCGCGGGCACGTTTGCTGCGGTTGATTCTTTGGACTCAATTTTCAACCACTATGCCACAACCTTCGGCGGAAACGGCCGCTATTTCGCGTTCAATGTTGGCTCTGAGCTCTTCCAACGTCAGCGGCGTGTTGGTATAAGCCGATGACTTAACGCAGCCCCACAGAAAATAGTCAAGCGGCATTAAATCGCACGAACGAGGCGGCCAACCGACTGGCCCATGTCTTGAGATAACACGCTCACCATATTTACTGTTCAATAAATCGATTGTAGCGTGTGCTCTGTAGCTTGTGGCACCATTCTGTTGAAACCACATGTCTTCGAAGTCCATATCTTCCAATTTGTGCCAAAAATAATCGGTGATCATGGCGCGATAACGCTGACAATTCACAGTAACGTGACAATAGTTATCGTCGACGAAAAAATATGGCCCAATAACGCCGCCGGCATGCAAACCGCACCAAACAGTTATTTTTTGTGGATGAAGTGGTGATTCATGAAGCACATGTGGGTTTTCACCCGTCCAGTAACGCATATTTTGCTTATTGACGAACCCATTGAGCCAAAAATGATTTTGAAGATGAATATGAAGGTGATTTTGCAACTCCGAATATATGAAGAAAATTTTAATAATTTGCAGACATTGCTAGTTAGTGTACTTTACCATGGTGAAATCCGACGAAGTATCCCATATCCGAAACCTACTTATCTCTAAATTTTATAGCAAGCGCATGGAAGCGGATTGCAGGAAATCCCGATCATGACGACTTCAATATTATTAGAAAGAAAATATATAAAATGCTCAAAAACAATAAAGACCAAGTTGTTATAAATTAAGTCTCAACAGGTAAGATCAACAAATTTAGTTATGTTACAAATAAAATACTAAAAGAACTATGAAATACATACTGTGCGTGCACGTACTTGCTCTTTATGAATAAAACTGCCCTTTTTTGTATAGGATCAGTATATTCTCTATAAATATTTAATATAAAAAGGATAATTCATTTTAATTTGTACATACCTACTATTTTTTAGCAATATTCCTGACCTCAGTCCGACTCCTACGACGCACGACAAGAAAAAATCATCGTGGAATATTGTTTGACAGCTCTTAAGGAGCATGTTCACTCACTTTTCCGTTTCCGATTTGGGCTGTGTTCGTCGATGGGGTCGTAGCTGATTACATATATAACGTTATAATTTTATGACATCCCAACCCCCGGGAGGCGCCCTGGTGACTGTGAAGCCACACCAATATCCAACACGGCTAATTTGACAGATGGCCTGCGTATAACTCCTGTACTGATGTTGATCTCGACTGCTCGAGTTTGTCCGTCTTTACCTGGGAACACCTTACATATTCGTCCACGTAGCCACCTTTTTCTGGGCACATCGGCGTCACATACAGTTCACAAGTCACCTACTTTGATTTGATACACTTGCATCTCCTGTTCAGAATTGGCAAAAATTCCCGAATCCATCTATTCCAAAGTCAATTCTTAATTTGATGACTGACTCGCCATTGCTTTCGAAGGCAGATAGCTCGTTGATCAATTGGGCCCGGGGTTTGCGTCGAATTTGGAACGTCTAATAAAAAATGGTTTGGCGTCAGAGGTTCCTCGACGTCAGTTGACACTGGCAGGTGCGGAAGCGGACGACTGTTAATGTTGTATTCGGCTTCTTTTAGGAAGCTCAGTTAAGTTTCGAACTTCGGCGCTAACACGCGGAACGTGTGCGAGAGAACTCTTTGGACCAAACTGGACCATCCTCTTCCAGCAACCACCTGCATGTGGATTCGATGGGCAATTGAACAGCCATTCAATGCCTTTTGAGGATAGTTCAGCTTTAATGGATTCACTATCGAAAATGTTGGCGTTAAGTAGTTCCTTCTTGGCCCCGAGGAAATTTGTGCCATTGTCGCTCCTTATACATATTGGAATCCCACGTCCGTTGATAAAATTGCGGATGCAAAGTACGCAGGCGTCCGTCGAGAGGTCGGCTGCCACCTCCAAATACTGTTAAACACCTAAAAGGGGCAACTCAGTAAAGTTGAATGGCCTGACAAATGGCGTTACGCGGTCCTCAGGCAATTGCCCCACCAACGGTAGCGAGGGTTAGGCGGCCCGAAGTCGGCAAGGTAGGCAATCACTTTTGGCTCTCTTGACTGCAGATCGTAGACTAAGTACCCGAAAACGTTGTCGAATTTCGTTAATTATAGTTTCGTCATTTTGGTGGCGTAAACGATAATGGAACTGGTCGATTATTAGCTAGTAAGGCGGTGTGCTCTTGGGAGGATGATGGGTCTTCTGGCTGAGTAGGGTAAAGTTGTAGTCGCACCAATTCGTCCCAAGACTCTAAGGAGCCCGGCATCTATTGAATCTTAGCATGTTAATTACAGGGATACTCACCATGCTTGTGTGAAGTAGGAATTTCGGACGCACTTCTTCTTGACACACCTGCTTGGTGACGTTATCTGGTTGCGCTGGCCAATCCCTTTCTGCCAAATGAAGAAACTCAGGTCCGCTAATCCATTTGCTGTTGAGGTCAAACTTTGGAGGATATCATGCCCTCGTCACCTCTTCAGCTGGGTTAAACTTAGATGTAATCCATCGCCACTGATTAGCTTGACAACTGTCGAGTACTTCAGCTACTCGAAAGCCGACAAACGGTTTATGGCGGCGGGGCTCTGAATTGAGCCAGCTAATGACGTTTTTTGAAGCCATCCAAAATACACAATCCTTAATTGGTAGTTCGTGACTCTCCCTTACCGAGTTACTGAGCCTGATTCTCCAAATGGCTACGCAGAATTCAAGGTGATGCCTTGACATCAACTTTTTTGGAGCGCATTTGGTTTTGCCGCAGACGAACGAAACTCGCACCACATCATCATGCTTGATACGAAGGAATGACACCTCATTGAAGGTCGATGGCATTCGATAGCTCGAGCTTAGATTCATGGCATGTAGGCAGCTGAAACTGAGTTAACTTTGGGAGTTCCTCCTTCCACAGATTCTAGTGATCGAAAATATCCGCCAAAATCAGTTCATCCCACCCATCCGCACGACCCCACACCAATCGTAACAGCAGCTTTATGTGTATTGTAAAGTAAGCGAGCATGCTAAATGGGTTGAAGATAGACATAGTGATGCTTAAAAACTCTCTTTTTGTAGGGTTTTTGCCGTTTTCCATTACGTCTCGGTTAACACGAGGGAATTTACATCGAAACGTGAGTACATCTTTCGCTGTATCCCAATATATTCCTAGTATATTCTCTGTTGCTGCTTCGATGTTCATATTAACTATTTGTTCCAGTTGATTTTCTTCTTCCTTCGAGATTCCCCTTAACACTTCTTTGGAGTTCGACCTAAAGTTTCGTAATTCAAAGCCACCGTTCTTATGTATGGAAATTATGGCATTAGTTACTTCTATTGCTTCTGTCGCGGTTTTAAAGCTGTCAACGTAATCATAAACGTAGTGGTGGTCTATGATCGCTTTCACTTGAGGCGTTTATATTCTTCACATAACTTGCAGAGAATGGTGAGCAGCTTGCGCCAAAAATCATTGCTTTCATGACATAGATGTTGATCGGGCTGCATGCGTCTTTCCTCCTAAGAAAGCGTTGTGCTTGCTGATCTTCCTCTTGAATAAGAACCTGGTGGAACATCTCCTTTATATCACAAGACGTTAAACAAGATGGTAATCAACAGATTGTTATTGTCGGGTCCCTTTAGCAAAAAGAAATTTAAGGCAACGCTGTCTACCTTTGCAGCTGCATCGAACACTAACCTTACCTTGTCTGGCTTGTTTGGATTACTCACAGCAAAGTGAGGGAGGTACCAGGCACTTGGTGTTTCTCTGCTTGCTTCCTCTCTCGTCAACTTCTTGGCGTACCCCTTTTTCAGGTAGCTTTGAAGCTTGAACCGGCTCTCCAGGTTCCATAATCTTCGTTTAGCCATGTTATAACTTTATGGAATTTCAAAAATGTAGTCTTTCCAAAGCAAACCTGTCTGGTATCGACCATCGACCTGTCTTGTTGTTGACGACAATGTCTGTATTCCTCAACGGCTCTGTCCAGGTACACATCCTCTTCTAATGGCGACTGACTACTGTGTAGAATCACCCCCTTTTTTGATTCGACGACATCTTGTGTGTCAGTTCTACCCTACAACCACCCAACCAAGTCTTGTCTCGGCTACGACAGGTACTGTTCCAGTGGCCCTAGTGTGCAACGGAATTCCTAGATGGCAGTTATCTAGACCAAGCGGGATACGTGGTGTGGCGCTCTCGTATCTTGTAAATGAAACCATATCCAAGTCTTATCATTGTAGCTCGGCAGAAGTAATTGTGTGGGAAGGTAGGCGAAGCACGCTTACTGCTTGCACTTCACTCATGTTGTATCGCTTGGCTCCATCCTGATCGGCACTTACGTCAACGTCTACAATATAGGATTCCACGGTCACCGATGACCCCTCATCAAAAAGTGCGAACGTTTTTACGACAACGTCCTTGCCATAGAGTCTTACTGGTACCACTCGAAAGATAATTTTGTTGTTGGATTTACCACTGCAGTTGGATAAAGACTTCGCACGTCCTTCCGTGAATTCGTCGCCCATTACTGATATCGACAATACAGGTTTCTGTTCCTCATGTAGAGATGCATTATGCTTCCACAGGCTTTTCGGGATCTGCAAGATTGAAGACTATGACCCAATTTCAAACAGGAAAAACACGGCCTAGTCCTTTACACAAATTCCCATCTGGCTGGAACATCTAGCTTGGTGTAAGCAATGCAATCGGTCACTGGATATCGTTTCCTTTCACTGTACCGGAATCTGTTAGCAATAGTATTCTGGCTTTCCGCTGCGTGAAGAATATGTTTTGTTCTTGTTTGGGTATGGCAAAATGCTTATACTTCTTTGGGCCTATTCCAGTCGTTTATTCATAGGCAATTTGCATATCAGTTCTTCAATCAGCGTCGGGTTGGCGAGGTGCTGATGCAAACCGCAGGCCTCTTAGAATGTTGAGAGGTTGTTTACCCTTGTGGCAAATGGTATCAGCATCTCCAGCTTGTCATCCGGTATGTTGGCAATTTCTATCACCTTACTTAATTGGCCTCTCAGCAAGCACTTGGGGCGTCCATATCGGAACTCCAGGGCATGACGTTATCGACGTTTTCTGGATGAATGAGCAATGACTCCAAGATTTCCCTAGCTTCGCCGACTATACACTTTTAAAAGCGAAAAAGGTTTTCGGTTTTGGTATAGTTGTACACAGACGTCGCCTCTCGATATGCAATGGAGAACATGGGCGACCTGTAATTTCAGGTACGGGCTGTAACTTTCCACCATTACTAAAGTCCCTTTGTACTGAGTGGCTTTGTCGGTGAAGAGGTGGTGTTGCTGTTGGCTATGACACGAATTGCTGTGCGGGAGGTTGTGCAGACATCAGAGGTGGCAAGAATGTTGGTACCGGGTAAGTAACCGGTGTAGTTGTTGGTGAGACGCGATACTGGCTGTGGGCTGGAACAAAGGCGATTGCAATGAATTAGGATTCCCTTGTGAGCTGTTTGCAGCGAGAGTACCGGCTGCTGGCGTTGAAGGAACTGATACATCCGCGGGAGGTGTCGGTATAGAGGAATGTTTACTATTTGACTTTGACTTTGGCGGCTGTCGCAGTTTTCTGCTGTTGACTAAGCAAGTTTTGCAATCGAATACGCTCGGTTCTTTCAGATTCAGCGCTGGCAGCTACTTCCTCCAATCGTAAACGAATTTCATTAATTCGTTTTAATAGCTCATTTATCGTTGGTGTTGTAGAAGAATCGTTGTTGGTTACGTTTTCAGGATTGTCGGCGTCTGTATCCACTTTATTTTTCTGGATATTCAGCAATATTTTTGAGGACAAGTCTTGATGAAGAACCTTTTGGAATCACAGAAGTTGCTGGCTGCAACAAAGCATGTATGTAGACGGCAGATGTTAAATGTATTCGTATATGTACTTATGTCGTTATCACTGGCTGCGACAGGCAAAAGTAACACACGGCTGATATACGTATATACTGTATATGTATGAACCTATGTCCTTGTCACTGGCTGCGACAGGAAATCTAGAAGGCAGCTTATATACGTATACTTATGTTCTTGTCACTGGCTGCGACAAGCAAAGGCAATAGGCGGCGGATGACTGGATAATTTTGCTGCACCTGGCTTTTGGATGATGGAGGCATGTTTCTGAATGCAACTGGGGTGTGGATGGTGGCGGTGTTTCCACAGATTCCTAGTAGTACTTTTTTTATTGATATGTAATATATATATACGGCGGCAGTGTATCCATAAAAAATATGAATAAAGATGTGCGCGCGCGTACTTGATTTTTATGAATAAAACTGCCCTTTTTTGTATAGGATCAGTTTGTTCTCTATAAATATTTAATTTAAAAAGGATAATTAATTTTAAATTGTACATACTTACTATTTTTTAACAATATTCCTGACCTCAGCCCGACTCCGAGGACGCACGACAAAGAAAAAATCCTGTGGGATATTGTTTGACAGCTCCTAAGGAGCATGTTCACCCAATTTTCCGTTTCCGATTTGTGCCCTGTTCGTCGATGGAGTCGTAGCTGAAGGCAAGATTACATTTATATCGTTATAATTTTGACCCATACGGTAATACATTTAAGGATATTATAGTGTCAAACATTAAGTATATGGTAAATTAAAATAAACTAAAAAAGAATTACTAATGGTGAATACGCCATACATTGGGCAAAAAATAATAATAAAAACTCTCACATTCTATTCGTGAATGAAATAAATCTAGTTAAGGACATGACATTAAAGGAAAATAAAAATAAAACTGAATTCATATTGTAAGCTGATCTTTATCTAATACAGAATCTTTAAGAAAATATTATTAAGACCAATAAAAAAAAAGACACCGGTATAGACAAATTACCATATAAAAATACCATATTTTAAAATGTCCAAATGTTCAAAGGTGAACAAATTTTCAAACCACAGATGGTTTACGAATATAATAAAATAAAGGGAGGGATCGACTTAGCTGATCGTGTCGTCGTACCACTGCACTCTCCGTAAGTCCGATAGATGGTACCATAAAACTGCTAATGACATGTTATTTGGAACTGCTGTTGTTAATGCATAACTGGTGCATAAAGCAGTAACTAGAACAGAACTACGTTACTTGATTTTCGAACTCAACTTGTAAACCAATTATTGAAGATTCAAACATGAATATAACGAAAGCGAGTAAAAAATGTCATAATATAGAGGAAAGCGTTGAACCGAATAAAAAGATAACCTCAATCTATGGCTTAAATAACACAAATAACATGCACCCTGTTGATATTTTTAGGTCTCTTGGGCGATACTGCAATTCATGCTACAATACGTTCGCGGAAAAATATGGTCGAGAATATGCCAGACGAAAAACTAAATTAGTTTCAACATATTGTAAGTCGTGTGAGACAAAGCCTTTTCTATTAATACCCTGTTTTGAGGAAGTCCACAAATTATTTTTATTTTTATTTTTTAATTTCAAATATCTTTCGTCAAATAAACTAACATTCAAAAGATTTGCAGAATTTTAATGTCAGTCATTATAAACTGACGATAAGACTTTTAAATACCAAAAACTATATGTCAGGCCTGTGGACCTAGTAATATATATATTCTCTACCTGTTATAAGCTTGTATCATGATCAAAATTTCAATTTGAAAAAATGTTTGCATTATATTAGTCTAGCAAATTATATGCGCACGTCGTTAGACACCTTGACAATAGCAGCATGTCAAGTGTCAATCCATATGGTCTGACATGGCAGTAAATCGGTTAGACATATAGCTACGAAATACAATACATTTAATTTATTTTGTTAAATTGTGTGACATCCCAGTTTTTTTTTGCATATACATATACATATATTTATGTACAGTAAAAATATACATTTGAAAATTTTGAATCTGGTATGAAAAAATGAGAGGAGCAAGTTTTGTCACTTTTTTGCTCCGGAGCATAAACAGAAACCATTTGCCAGCCCAATCGAAAACGCCATGAGTTCATCATAAATTTTGATATAACATATACATATCTAGAAGGTTTAATTTCAGTCTATCTGTCGGTTGGTGAACTAATTTAATTTATTTTGAAAAAAATGTTGGTGGGATATGTCAAATTTTTGACATCTCTGAAAATTCATTGCAGACTCATGGTAAACGAAGAAAATAGTATGCTTTATATCCGCTAAGTAGATAGCGTATGTATAAATTGGCATATGGTGTTTTCGATTGGTGCCTCTCCGTAAGTTGGTCAATTTGGACTCCGATGGAACATTAGAAACTTAAGTCGATTACTCGAAAACAAAAATTTGGTTTGACAAATATTATCTGGTGTTTATATTTATAGATTTAAGTGCATTCTGGCATATTAGAATCCAGAAGAGAAATTTTACATCTAAAATGAAAATCGGAAGCTTTGACCGGTGAAAAGCCAACCCATTGTACATATCTGTACCTGCCAGAACTTGCTAGTATGAGAGCGACTTACACGTGTGTAATGTGGATAAGGTTTTTTTTGAATAAAATGTTTGAGCTTTGTGCAAAATGGGAAAGAAACTGCTATTGATGACAAATCATATGATTCACAGACAGGTTCTTTGTTCTCACGCTTAGTTTCGATTAGAGGAAAGCGGATTGTGGTTTTCCAATATCTAGAACTTATGCCAAGAAGTATATAGAGGTGGTTTGCTATTATCTTCTAATTATTTGATACGGGAATCAAATCCTTTCAAATTAATTAAAAAAAGGGCGCGTTCAGGGTTACAGGGCTTAGTTACAAAGTTTTATATTGCCCAACTTAACCCTTCTTTTTGCAATCCGAAAGAAAAGGAAATAAAACTGTTCCGTTCTCTCATTTTTTCAGGAGCAAGATTTTATATCAGAATGTCCCAAGCATATAAATAAAACGTTAAATAGAATTGTGTGTTAAACTAGATTTTTGTTTTCGAGCAATCGACTGCGTTTGACTTCGTATTGCAGGATTTCATAATTTTATAGTTTTTAACTCAATAAATCGGTCTTCTGCCTCTGTAACAAACAAAGAAATTGTGAAAATAAAACTTCATATTGTACTTAGCCAATGCATGTAAAAATGCGAACAACTATAGCTATCCCTATGAAAGTAAGAGTTGAAAGTAAGTATTTAAGTATGACATAGGTGAATATGCAAATGTAAACTGCAGTTGCAGGAAAATTTGACGTTCAGTGTGTTGGGTTTGACTAATATCAGTTTGTTCATCATCACCTTATTGAAAATTTAAGGAGAAATAGGTGCATATTCGAAAATGAATATGAATATGAAATATTATATTAACAGGATAATAAAGGAAAAGGCATGGGAGATTGTATCAAAGGAAACGCGCAAATTATAATGTTATAATAATTTCAAAATTTTGTTTCGAATTTCGTTTTAGTTTTAGTTTTTTTTTGTTTTTGTTTTTTTTTTTTTTTTAGCTACAGAATGTAAAAATAAGTGAAACGAGCAGGGTCATATGCAAAATGTGTAGCAGTCGATGTATTAACAGGTGTCAAGTCAATGGTTTTAAATCTTTCTATTAACTGAGCGGAAGCACGAACATTTAGTAAATTACAATTTACATCGCTGGTAATAATAATATTAGGATACGAGAAAGAAATCCCATCCAGTACACTAAAAATAGGCGAGATATCCATGTCTTTATTTGGTCTGTTACTCCAACTAGCAAACACTCAACACCACATACAACATTAACCAACAAGTAATCGGATGTGCAATTAGCAGTTGATTTGCAGACAACATTTGCTCGTAATCCATTGCGCACATAAACAGCCACACCCCCACCCAATCGACCAATTCGATCACCTCTTAGAAGCTAATAACCATCCATATTATAGATCTTATTTGGGAACTCGGGAAAAAAACAAGTTTCGGATACACAAACTAAGTCAACGCTAGAGTTAATGAACAGCAGACGAAATTCATCCAGTTTTGGTTTCAGACTCTGAGCATTAATATGACAGACGTGGATGCCTTTTATCTGTGAACGCAATACATGAATCATTTCGTATAGTCTAACATCCATATCATTCGCTAGAACCAAACCCACTATTATAAGCATTTAATTCCATATGCGGGACGGAATAACTACCAAACACAGGAGAAACAAAAACACAGGCACAACGGAGATAAATAAAAAGGGAAGTTAAATAAGATTTGGCCATTGATGTACAGAAGTAGAAGAGAGAATATTTAAAAATACAAAGAGATAGATAATTACTGTAATTGTTGTAAGATAAAGGTAAACACAAATCAATTTTGTTTACGATTAACTGCATTTCTTTTTTGATCATCGCGGTTCATCTGGCATCTCTCGGCAACGGCGTTTAAACAGTCAAGGTCGACAACAGCTACACTCTTTCCGTCTACGGCAGATTTCACCAACACAGACCCAAGGTACGTTTGCACGGAAAACAGTTGGCCTTTTTTCTTCATTCGTACTGCATGCTGGAGAAGAGTCCGATTTCGTGGAGTCAAGCTTTCGTTCACAAACACATGACTGTCTGAATCAATTCCAGTGTCGCGTAAAGAGATCGATCGCTTTGTCTTTTTTCGGTAGCAAGCCAGTGCTTTTAGCAATTTATTCCTTTCTCCAACGCAGTTGAACTGGAAAATGACAGGTGGGTCTTCATTGTTATTGCGGTGTTTTGTTCGGAAAACATTCTTCAGTACTGGTGGTGATATCTCGATGGTGTCGCAGAGATTATTGAAATAGTGTAAGTTTTCATAAGTGAGTTTTAAGATGCCGAAAACAACAGCATCAGTAAGGAATTCTTTTTTTTCAAGCACGTCACAACGATTAAGCAGTACAGAAATCTCTCCGGCGAGAGTTTTGTTTACATTAAGTTCCATTGCGGCTGTGCGTTGGGTCAAATCAGTGATTGTGGATGTAGTGTAATTGATGTTTTCCGTCAGTTTTATTTCGATGTTATGTACCTTAAGTGATAATTCATTGCGACTCACTTTTGAAAGTTGCACTGACTCTACCAGTGTGCCGCTTAAACTCTTCATGGAGAACCTCAAGAGAAACACATGTGTGTGTTGAGGCTGCCTGAGGGTACATGAGGTAAGTATTTGTTCCGCTTTACCATCGATGGTCTTGTTGGACTTAATGTGCGGCGAATTCGGTTTCGAGACGGTTGCATGTTGTTGTTGTTCTCGAGCTATGTTTCCGCGGGTGTTAGCGGCAGACGACATTGTGTGGTGTTTGATATGTGTATGTATTAATTGCGAGAAACACAAACTTCAGTTTCAAATAAAAATTAAGTTTTTCTTCCCTTTTTTCCTACTTTTTATAAGAATTCTTAATGATTCGAACGTGGAATGTGCAACCTGAATGATTCCCGCACAATTTAATTAGGAATAGTTTATAACACACGAGCTTTAATTGTTTTACCGGAGTCGAGAAAAATTACGTCTATTCACTCTCGAGCATAACATTATTAATCTTTAAGTTTAAGTGATCATACCAACAAATTTTTTTAAAGTAAAATTTTAGTATATGGTTTAACTGACAGCTTGCAACACTAAGATTTGGCTGATTCACAACACACAACTCCACCACAAGCTCTAAATGTACCATAGGTATTAGTGAAAGATTAGGAAAAGATTTTCACGGAAGTTCAGGAACCATAAGATGCTTCTTCTAGTAGCGGAGTACGAGCGGAAATAACGAAAATTATTCGAGGAACTGATCTTCCTAAGAAACTTTTATATTTTATGTTATGATTTTTTTGTTTTCATGTTTTGTTCGTTGAGGTTACATACTAGGTGTTCAGGGTTGTTTTGGGCAAGGAATCTATTTCTTAGAATGTGGAAGGCGCAGCATACGAACAGAATATGGTGGATACTATTTTGGGATTGCTTACAATATGTGCAACCAGATGATTTGTTTTTGTTTAATTACTCGTAGTGTTCGTAATAGGAAGATACTATTACGTATTGCTTATGTTGGTAATGGTGTCGAAAGAGAATAGGTAGTCGGAGCAGATAGCAACGTTTTTATAGAAGTTTTTGATATATTTAATTGCTTCTAAGATTGCAATTATTTCGGCAGTGAATATAGAAATGTAGGGTGGAAGTAGGAAGTAAAAGATTATCACATTTTCAGAAGTAACACTAAAGTTGATGTTTTCTTCTATTCGGCAACCACCGAAGCGTGGTTGTACGGGCTTGTGAGGGATGTCCAAAACGTTACACAGTTCTGTGCAATCTTCAATATAGGATGCGAGTTTTTTCATTCTAATTGATTTTTGAGTTCTGAGTATTTCATAGAGAGGGCTTTATTGCAGAATTATATGGGCAGAATAATAATAGGGCTTCATTCTGTTCTGTAGACGCATAAAGTGGGTTGGTAGCAATTGTTTATGATGGTTTGCAATTTGGCTTTAAAAAAGAGATGATTGATGGGCTATCTAAAGTATTTTGTTTTTCACTTGTTAGGTTTGGGTTTAACGGGAGAAACGCGAAAAAATTGTATTATGCACTTGCTACAATGTAACGAATCGATGGAAGCCGAAGGCACCTCCAGATCAGGAATTGACGCCATTGGGTAAGTGTGCGCATAGCGATTTTCTCAAAAAGGGGAATAAAATTAGAATTTTAATCGATGTATTGTACAATTTTGTAGGTCGGTATTTTATCTTTATCGAAGTCAGTTGTGCTTTCATTGCTGTCGTGTTTGGTGTATCCAAAAAAGATAAAAGAAAAAAAAGTAATTTTCACTAAAATTTTTGTTAATTTTCAAAATGTGTCAGTGATCTGTGTTTGTGCTCTAGTACAGTGAGTAATGATTTTTTATAGAACTTACTGTACGAACTTTTTGTTTAAGTGAAGATTTTACTGTTTTTGACAAAATCAATAAAAAATGCATTGAATATGGGGTAAGTGTGCGCAAACGCACATTTTTGGGCGCACTTACCACATACTCGTTTTTACCAGTCACATAGAGTAAGACACACTATTATGTTTCTGAATTTTCATTAAAACAAGTGTGCCTCGAACATATATCAGAAAAAATCCCGATAAAAGCTTGTTTCACAAGTTCAAATTTTTGAAGCCATAGATAAGGTTGGAGTCAGCAAAGCTGCCTTGAGAAAATGCCCACCTCCCTTGGGCATTATAAAACAACGCTTACTTCAAGTCAGAAAAACGAATTATTGGAGTACTGCCGGAAAAGTGATAGCCTATTTTATGGAATGACGATAGCGTTTGTTCGAAGGTAAGTCTTCCAATACGCCGAGGTGAATCCATTTAACAAACCGGCGAAAATGGCTAAAAGAGATTGGATTGAGTCCTTTGTAAAAAGGCATACTAGCATTTGCTTGCGGCAATCCGTCACGACAAGTCTTGCCCGGGAAATAGGTTTTAACTAAGTTCAGGTGGTAAGATTTTATAAAACTCTAAAAGATGTCTATGATGGATGAGACTGGAATGAGCACTGTCCCGAAAAAAACTCCAAGGGTTTTCTCAACACATGGAAAGAAAGTTGAGGGTAAGATAGTCTCTGCAGAAAGGGTTATAACAGCTACGAATGTTTGCTGCATGTGTGCTACAGGACATTATGTTCCCCCAGCCTTTATTTTCCCGCGCAAAAGGTTGAAGCAACAATTGCTCTATGGTGGCGCTAATGCAAGCATTGGCATGGTGTCAGATTCCGGTTTTATTAATGCACGCTTTTTTACAATTGCTTCAGCATTTCCATGCACGTCTATGCTGAAAATGAAAGGCAAACCCTGCCTATTATGGAAAACAATTCACCGCAAATTTCCTTAGAAGCTACCATATTTTGCAGAGACAACGGAATTTCAATCGTTACTTTGCCGCCTCATAGTAGCCACAAAATGCAGCCATTGAATAGATGTTTTTTCAGTCCCCTTAAGGCAAGATACGTGAAATAGTGCGAACTCTGGATAACTCGGCAACCTGAGTTATTTCAAGCTGGCTTTTGAAAAAGCGGCTACAGTCGGAAATGCTGCATCTGGCTTTTCGGTTAGTGGAATCTATACAATCCATACAATGACAGCCTTTTCCAAGATATCGATTTTGCGCCAGCTTCCGTAAATGATTATTTTCAAAACAAAGAAGATAATGTGTTAAGGGAGGAACTTCTGTGAAATGGTTTGTTTGTGAGTGGAAAACGAAGGAATTACAGGTGTGAAAGTAACAGAGCCAAATCCTAATATTGTAGTGATTGAGTCACAAACGGCTAGGACATTACAAGAACAGAACCAAAATTTTCCGCCAAACAAAAAGGGGGTTCACTTTCGATGACTCAGGATAAACAAACGCTTCCGAAAATAATTATTTCCCTGACAAATCTAAACATACAGGAATCCATTTATGTTTCTCTCTACAACTTCTTTTGCAAAATCTGTCAACGCAAATAAAAAAAAGGATGACTTTGAAATCAGAGATTAAAACATCAAGCACTTTTAAGCAAAATGTCGAGGCAAAACGAAAAGAAGAGGAGGAAAAACTACTGAAAAATATAAGAAGAAAAGGATATAAAGAAGAAAAGGTGCCTATGAAGCCACTTTTTTCAGAACCAGGACTATCCGGGGTGGAAAAACAAAAAAAAATTCAGGGCGAGGTATGAAGTATGAAGACCCATCTACGGCAGAATAGATTCAATGCATCAAATGCAAAATCTGGTGGCGTGAAGACTGCACATCGTATAAAAAGGGGATTATATTTCGATTTTTGTTTCGAATAACGCTCTGCAATTTAGCATATTTATAAGTTAAATTCGTCCAAAAAAATGAAGTCTGATTTTTTTTTCAGTGAAGTCTGAATTTGTTTGAAATTTAAAGTTCCTTTTATGTTAATTGTTAAGATTTTTTTTAAAAGATATTTAATATTTTGTTTTTGTTAATTGGTATTTTAAGGACAATTTGTCTTAGTATTGCTTCTTAGTTAATTATGATATGTTTATATAAAAAACTTGAATTATGTATTGGGTATGTAATCTAATTCGTGCGGTTTTTTTTTCAAAATTTGAACGTTTATTTAAGAAAAACGTGTACAATAGTATTATTCAAAGTATTGCCCATCTGAAGCTATGACTTTTTCCTATCTTTCTGGCAATTTTTGGATCCCATCCCAAAAGAACTGCAGCCAAGCATGAATCAAGCCAATTTTTGATATTCTGCTCTGATGTGAACCGCATTTCAGTGAGGGCGTTCTGCATCGACCGGAACAAATGGTAGTTAGAAGGAGCAAGGACT
This sequence comes from Volucella inanis, assembly GCA_907269105.1. Classification (NCBI taxonomy): domain Eukaryota; kingdom Metazoa; phylum Arthropoda; class Insecta; order Diptera; family Syrphidae; genus Volucella; species Volucella inanis. The sequence goes on along the minus strand of OU026153.1, from coordinate 86,808,509 downwards.
GGGCTATAACATAAGGAGGGTGGGGTAAGACTTTCCATCCACTGTTTTTCAAATATTTCTTAACCGGAATAGCAACGTGGTGCCGAGCATTGTCATGATGGAAAATTATTGCCACGTGTCTGGTCGCATATTCCGGACGTTTTTCGGCTACTACTACTACTACTATACCCGGTTTTAGCAGCTCATAATACAGCACACCCATCTGATCCCACCAAATACAGAGCATTACCTTCGCGCCATGGATATTCGGCTTTACCGTTGATTTGGCTGGTTGGCTGGGTTTCACATATATTTTTTTGCGCTTGGGTTGTCGTAATCGATCTATTTTTCAGCACCAGTAACAATCCGATGCAAAAATTACTTCCTTTTGTGGCGTTCCAGCAGCATTTCGGACATCCAAAACCGCCTTTCGACGTCTCTCGGTTCGAGTTCATGTGGAACCCAATTTCCTTGCTTTTCAATATATCCAGCTGCTTTTAAACGTTTTGAAATGGCTGCTTGAGTGACACCTAAAGATTTTGCGAGCTCTTCTTGTGTTTGGAAACAATCTTCATAGAGTAATGCTTCCAGTTCTTCATCTTCAAACTTTTTGGCCAGGACTTTCATCGTTTTAAGGGACTGATTAAAGAATCGCAGATTGCTTGGACATCTCCAGTCGTCCTCGTAAAGAAATAAGATCGCAGCACGTAGTTTTGTGTAGACTACCAACGTCTCAACGATGTAACTAAAAAGGACATCTACCCACTTTCGAGAATCGATGAAACTTTGGATACGTTTTCTAGAGCGAAATGGTTTTCAACTTTTGACTTTTGACTTTTGAGATCAAGGGCGAAATTTTGAATCAAAGGTCTTCCAGTAAGTATGCCAATATCTGGGAATAGGGAAGACAAGGATAACGCCCCTACACCCTCAATCTGATGATAGTCGAGCGATTCAATCGGACCTTGGATGAGCATCTGTCTAAAGTCGTCAGAAACTGCCAGCGGGACTTGGATCGACACATACCCCTATTTTTAATGGGCTACCAAAACGTGGTCCATAATTCAACAGGACTTAAAGCATCCGATATCTTATTTGGTCAAACAGTTCGGTTGCTAAGTGAAAAAAAATTCGGAGCCGCACCTATGGAGTCTAAGGAGTTGAATGACTATGTAGATGATTTGCGCAGCAGTATTCATAAATTGCATGGAAACAATCCGAAAAAGATGAAGCTAGCAAGCAACCGCATGAAGACTAGGTACGACATCAATGCGAAATCTTCCGCATTCAACGAAGGACTTCCGGTGCGGCTGTTTAATCCTCTGCGTAAGAATGCAAAATAACAGAAATTGCAACAGGATTAGGAAGGACCATACAAGGTGATAACCCGCATTAATGGTGGGTGCGATTCGAGCAAAATTGAAAATTGTCCATTTGGATAAAAGGTGGCATTTCAACGGAATGGTGAATGACGAAGTTGTTCTAGACGAACAACTTTAGGGAGGGAGCTCCATTTGATGGTGAGCAGCGTTTCCATACCAGAAGATGATAGCAGAAGCATTAACCATTGATGTGTGGAGAGTAGAATCGAATTTTCTAGCAAAATGGAAAATTGCATATAATGCTAGATAGCGCAGATTATTCTCGAAATATTTCATTGGAGTTAAATATCAGCATCTCCAAGGTTTGCAGTTCGATCATCAGTTGAATTTAAAGTGTGAGTTACGGAAGTGATTAAATGGTTGAAGTTAAGAAGATAAGAAAAGTAAAAGGGTTGAATTGTATTCGAATTGTATTGAATTGTAGCCACACAAACATTTTACATTATAGTAATATTCGTTTTGCAAGGAGTAAACAGGCTTATATGCATTTGCTACCTCCGTCACTTTGACTATTTGGCTAACGCAATTAGGCATATTCCATAGTTCGCGAAAATCATGATATATTTCCTTATAGTCTTCGGGATTAGGCTCAAACACATAAATGGGATACAAGGCCCTCCACAGTTCTTCTGAAGTTTTCAAAACTGTTTGCCGAACAGTTTCATTACCTTAATTGAAGGACCAAGCCAAAGACTGTTAAGAGCTACCCTGAGACAAATAAAGAAAAATCGAAGTCATTAAGTATGGAATGTTTCTTCGATAAAAAGTAATTGCAATGCCAGACAGCATTCCGGATCGATTGGTTCAATCATGGAGTATTTATTCAGTAGCGGTTCCATCAAACTAAATAACACATAATACTGTTCTCTGTCAATTCGCGTGTATATGGCCTCCCCTCCATGTTTTTACGTTTTTTCAAGGCAACGTAAAAAAAAACATTTTTTTTTTCTGTCGCGACTTATTTTGCGAACACTACATGACCGTTTTTTCCTCTTATTTAATACATCTTCAAAATTTTTCAATGCACACAATCTTTCCACTTTTTGAGTGTTAAGTAGAAAAAATGGGCTCTTATGGAACAATCCGAAATGTAACCTTGACATTAAAGCTCTAGTAGAGCTACTTTCTACTTCATCACGCGTTTAACAGCTATCGGCTTTCAGATGACATTACACTATACGTTGATTTGTTCGATTTGTAGTTACAAGGTAGATTATATATATAGCTATGATTTTATTATTGTATTGTATCGTCGTGAGACCGTGCTTTCACGTATTCAACGAGAGAAGAGTCTAACTACGGAGTTAATTAAGAGACTGATTAATTTTGTTACTTTTGTTTTATTTTTTTGATTAAAGGTCGGCCGTCTTTAGCGTCGCTGCAACCTTGTCGTCGTATTAGTCCAATTAACAAACTGTCTTTCTTTTCGCATCGTATCTCTTTTACAACCTTTTCTGTGCGTAGCCAGATCGGCTTGCGCAACCACTCCCATAACACTTACGATCATTCCCCACTTGTTCCAGTTTATTTTGCAGCTTGGGTGCTTTTTCTTTTGTCGGTTTTAAATGTCATCCCATTTGTCATTCACTTTCACTTCCACACTCCGAACATTGTATGTGCAATCCCATTCATAATTATTCTTTAATTGTTTCCTGGGATCGACCCAAATACGAAACATGTTCAGCTTCGTGTTTCAGCAGTGCGGCGAATGTACGCCAGCACGTATGGTATATGGTATATTTACATGCGGATTCGAATTTGGGTGAATGACTCGGGTATGGACTTGACCGAAAATGCATATGCAGCTGGATAAGTGGATTGTTGTGAAAGTAAGTGCTGGGATGTGTGTGAAATACAACATCCCATCTCCCTTAAAAAAAGAAAATTCTTCCTGAAAGGATTCGAATTTTCTGTGACTGGTTATTTTTGGTTGTAGAGATCGATGAGAAAAGAAAATATAGTTTTACAAATGTTGTGTTTTACATAAATCCAATCTTACTGTACTACTGGTAAATATAAAAATATAAGAATGTTCCTATTATACTAACATTTTTTTTTCTTTTTTTTGTATGATCATTTAAATCAACAACACGATTCTTATATTAATATCTTATATTTGTATATATCTGTTGTACTATATATTTTATTAATTTTAAATTAATTAGTTTTACAAATGTTATATTAAATATAAAACAAATATTCCTTTTATAGTATACATATACATATATATGAATATATGTATTTTTTTTGATTGAAATACATTTTTTTCTGTTAGAGAACATTATTTATTTAATGTATTTTTTTATTCCTTTTTGTACAGTGTTTTTATAAATTTTATTATTATTTCTTTATATTTTTTTTTTCTTAGTGTATACAGTCCCTTTCAAATTTTGTTATATTGTTTATTTTTTTTCCTATTTAATTTAAATCAACAACAAGATTCTTTAATTTTTATCTGGTATACGTATATATTATATATACATATATTCCAACTATACTATATATGCTTTAATTTTTGGGTTAATTAATTTTAGAAATATTATGTTACGTGTAATAAGAATGTTTTTATTTTAGTATATATATATTTTTGTATTGAACAATTTTTATTTTCTGGTGGCTCATGTTTGAACTTATACGTCTTAATTTTTTTATATGTGAGCACTATTTTTATTGCTATGACGCCTTTATATATTAGTATATAGTGGTGGATTTCGTGCTTGTTCAAAGATTCAAATGGTTTTAGTTCTCTGGTTTTCAAATCGTTTATGCTTCGGACACTAAATTTAGCTCGTTTTGGCTAGAAAATCGTACGACGGTTGTTTCATCAGTTATGTTCAAATACAGGTTCGACGAGTTTGCAAGGTAGCTTGAAATATTTATTGGAGGAATATAAAAGTTGTTAATCAGCGAGGTTTTCTGGTTAAATGGGTAAATAGCCAAATCTTTTGTCTTTAGATAATAACTCCTAAAGAGTTCTATCGTCGCAGTTTCCTGAAGAATATATTTAGTAACGTTGTTTTCGCAAATTTTACTGACAATTTGTGAATCCTGGGTTGAAAAAAGCCATTTATTCGGATGATGTACTTCCTTTTAATAATTCTATTTCACACTGGGGTTTGGTATAATTAACACTAAAAAGAGGGTGGTAAATGGGACATACGAATTTATTGTCATCGTTTGTCATGTGTGGTAGTCTTATGCCATTGGATAAATTTTCTTTGATGGATGCGAGGGCTGTCTTAAATTGAGTTGGTGTAATGATAGCTGGATGAGGCTTGCCATTTTTAACATCAGTCACCAAATCAAGTATATCATTAACAGTGTTTTGATACCGTATGATGATTAGAGTGACCAGTGACGTTAAAGCTTCTACTTCGGCAAATAATCGCTGTTCATTGGTAGAATTAGCTAATTTCTCCATTTCTTGTTTGATGGTTCCAATTTGGGAATTTATTGCTATCCGCTGATTTTCAATAGCCGTCTCTGATTTGCTAAATATATTTTTGTCGTTTCGAGTATGAACGTTTGGTTTTTCATTAACGATAGTAAATGGTTTTCGTTAATTTTGACTTTTTCTATTTGCCTATCATAGTATTTAGTATCATCCTCATTAAGTGTGCCGAAAAGGAATTTGCTTAATATACCCACAGCATTAAATAAGGCCCTTCTGTATGGTTTATTTATACTCAGTAGATTGTGTTTGCTCTGAAGGTCCATCATTAAATGGTTCATTTCGCTTATAGCCCCATCGCATGTAATACCGAATTGTTTATTTTTGTGTAGCGTTTGACATAATTCGTTTATTTCTAGGACATAGCCAGCAGCATGGTCCAACGCCCTAGACAGAGGTGCTAAGTCATAGTAGGCGACAAGTTTCTATTCGTTTGCATATAGTTCGGTAATACCAATTTCACCGAAATAGATTCCCGCTTGCTAATGAATTTAAGTTATCTTGAGCTGTCCAAATGCCACTGCCATCATGCCAAAGATCATCATGAACCTCATCATTCTGTTCTGCAATGTTAGTTTCAGTTGATTAGTTTATCCTCGCAATTTTTTTTTTATTTATTTATTATTTTTATATGTATTTATTTGTAGTGTAAAAGTGTGGTGTGGCTTGGGTTATTATTCAGTAAACAATTTTATGTCATTATTGTGCACTATTCTTGTTTTATTTCTTACTTGGATCATAGTGTTTTTTTTTTTTGAAATAAGTTTTATAATCACGTAAGGACCTTCCCACAGTGAGAAGAATTTGTTCTTTTTGACGTGTTTCTTCAGAAAAACTTTATCACCGAGATTTAACTGTCTATCTTTATCATACTGCCTTTTTGAGCATTCCTTCCTTCTTTGTAAAATCTCGTTGGCAGCTTGGTATCCGTGTTGTTGTCTGACCCGCAACTCATTGGCATAATTTTCATAATTGTATGAGGCCTTTGGTTTTTGTCCGAAAATACTGGGAACGCTTGCTGGCAATCCGTAAAGTAGCTCGTAGGGCGTAAAGCCAGTGCTACTGTGAGGTGTAGTATTATACACAAACATGGCGTATGGGACCTCGTCTCGTGAATCTATTAAGGGCAGTATTATAATTTGAAGTTGAATCCTTTTGTCTGTTAAAAAAGGTCTTCTCTTTTCTTGAAGGTTAAAACTTAAAAGGTTTGAATACATTCTGGGATATATATTTCTCGTACAGGTTCCTGGTCCTTTCTATGTTGCGCGCGTGTGGTTACCAGGACTGCATTTCCTTTTAAAATTTCAGTCTTGTCCTCAGACCTGGGAAGGCGACTTAATGCGTCTGCATTGGAGTTATATTTACCGGCCTTATAATCTATTTGGTATTCGTATTCGTCCAACAAAATTCTTAAAGTTGCTAGTCCTGACGTAAGTTCTTTCAGGTTCATAAGCCATTGTAAGGGCCTGTGGTCAGTGCATATGTTGAATTTCCTACCATAGACATACGTTCGGAATTGCTTGACGGCGTAAACGATAGCTAACAATTCCTTTTCCGTGGTACTCTACCTTGTTTCGGCATCATTCAATGTACGACTAGCGAAGCAAATTGGTTTGTTTCGGCCTATAATACCTTGAGATAATACTGCTCCCAAACCAATATCACTAGCGTCGGTTGTTACTATGAAGTGTTCGTCGAAATTAGGGTATGCTAAAATAGGGGGTCCCATAAGCTTGTGTTTGAGCGTTCGGAAAGCCTCATCGCAGAACGTGTCCCATTTGAATTCCACATTTTTCTTTAATAAATCTGTGAGTGGCTTTCCTGTTGTAGAAAATTTATCTACGAACCGTCTGTAATAGCCTATAAATCCTAAAACCTATTTTACGCCTTTAATAATTTTGGGTACAGGGTAAGTCTTTACGGCTTTTATTTTCTCGGGGTCTGGTTTGAGTCTTTCCTCGGATATGTTGTGCCCCAAATACATCACTTCTCTTTTGAGGAAATAACATTTATGGCTGGAGTTTTAAGTTGTGTTGTCGTAGACGGTCAAAAACACGTAATAATTTTAAGTATGATTTTTGAGATCGTATCCGTCTAGGACTATATCATCAACGTACACAAAGCAATCGCATCCCTGAAGACCTATTAACACATTGTTCATTAGGCGCTGGAAGGTTGCTGGTGCTTTCTTTAGACCGAACGTCATACGACTGTATTTATAGTATGGTGTGCTAAATGCGGTTTTGCATTTGCTTCCCTTTTCCATGGGAATTTGGTGAAATCCCTTGGCCAAATCAAGAGCACTAAAATATTTGGCTCCCCCCCAATTTCCAACGTTTGCTACCATCCTTATCAGGTTTCTTGGGAACAAGTAGCAAGGGGGAGTTCCATGGACTGGCACTGGGTATGATAATACCCTCCTGAAGCATTTCATTCACTTGTTTGTGAATTTCACTCTTTTGTGCGTCAGGAAGCCAATAAGGCTTTACGAACAGGGGTGGTTTATTTGGGTTCGTTATTATGCGGTGTTTGATGGTGTCAGTTGAGGTAAGATAATCGCCGTCAAGATAAAATAAATCATTGTACTCCCTACAGATTGTTAGTATGGACTCTTTTTCCTCACTATTACAGTGTTCAAGATCTAGTACCGATACTAATCTTTCTAACTTTTTTTTAATGGTATCGCTAGATTTGTCTGAAATTAATTCTAAGTCTTCTGGCCGATCCCATTGAAAATTGATATCTTGGCACCGTAAGTTTTGCTCCGTCTCTAAAGTATTCATTATTAAAATCTTGATTTTGGAATTTGTAGCTCTGGTTAGGGTATCTCCTATATAAATACCGGGTTTCAGGTGTGACCTATTTTGTTGCATGTTTGGCAGACAGGCCGATGGTTGGGTGGTCGGGAGTGCGTAATCTGGTTCATGTAACATGTAGTTGAGGTGTGCCCCAACTTCTTACATGTCTGACATTTGACTACACTTTGGGACTTTTGTTTTGTGGGCGTGTTGGTGGGTCTAATCGGAAGGATTGTCCGATAGTATAGTTGACCGCAGTTTTCAGATCTTGGTAATTTTGAGTCTTCACCAGGATCTTGCGACTTAGGCATTTAAGTCCAATCTCTTACGGGTATCTCCGCTATAGAATTGCATGTGACTGTGCACACAATAACGTGATAATTCTGTCCCCAAATTCTTGGACGGACTCTTGGTGTCTCTGCCTGGCTGTTATTAGCTCATTCTGGGCGGAGGATCGTGACTTGAGTTCTCTAAATTGAGACTCTGATACCATATTTTTCCATTTAGTGAAAGACCTGTATTGGACAAGATCAAAAGCCGGACCTTGAAGCCTAGTTTTAATAATGTCCAGAAAAAGACAGTGTTCCGCTTCGTTATTGATGTAAGTAAACAGACAGTTGCCGCACGCCACAAATTTATTGAGATCTGTCGGATTGCGATTGAAGGTTAGTACTATACTGAACACGTCGCTAAGAGAGATTTTTATGGTCATTTTATGTTTTTGTGATGGTGAAACAACACTCGTATGATTTTCGGGTAGAGCAAAAGGTAGAACTCTAAAAAGCTCTATTGTGCTCTTATTTTTTCGCCCCAGAATTTTCACGGAATGAAATAGGGATGGGAGATGTAAGCGAACAGCAAGTGGATTTAAAGGGAATGGTGACTTAAATATAAACTACATCGTCTGGTAATGTGTGTGATATGGAGATAATTACAATAAATTTAAAAGAAATGAAATTTAATTAATTTATTTAAATTATTTATTTATTTAATTTTAAAAGAATGAAATTTTTCTACTTATTTTTTGACTGTGATTATGAAATAATATAAAAATGTGACAAAAATGTATCTTATTTTAAATATTGAGATAAAAAATATCTCTCTCGTTTTTTATACATATATTGAGGAGAGAGAAAAGAAAAAAAGAGAACAATAATGATCTAATACCTTGTGTTTTTTTATTTTTTTGTGGTTTATCCTGTTGTCACTAACGTTCCTGTTGTTTTTCTTTATTCTGCAGCTGTTTCTATTGTTTATGCTGCTGCTTCTGTTGATTGTGCTGTGTTGCGTATTTGTGCCAGGTAGGCTTCGCGCCCTATAGTTGTTGTTGCCGTGGTCTTTTACACTGCCATTGTTTCCTGGGATCGACCCAAATACGAAACATGTTCAGCGTCGTGTTTCTGCAGTGCGGCGAATATACGCCAGCACGTATGGCATATGGTATATTTACATGCGGATTCGAATTTAGGTGAATGACTCGAGTATGAACTTGACCGAAAATACATATGCAGCTGGATAAGTGGATTGTTGTAATAGCAAGGGCTGGGATCATGCGGTGTGTGAATCACAACAATGGTTTTCTTGCATAAAATACAATAGTAATTTGAACTATGTATTTGTTGTTTTTTCTTTAATTAATTTATTACAATACATTGCTTAAATTTAAATATAAATAAGAAGAGTACATTTCTACTCTACCTCGTGTAACGAATTCATATATTACAAATCTGATGGAACAATACTTTATCTGAAAGCTCAATGCCGAAGCGACATTCCGGATTGCAAAATCCAATAGGAATTACCAAAACATATAGAAGTATTTTGTTCAGTTATAACATAAGCTTATGCTTCCCAATGTTGATTATGGTTGAGCCTTTTAGGATTACATAAGCGAGTTAAACTAGTAGGGTTGTGTAATGTAGTAGTATTAAAAAGGAGAAATAAAACCCACAACCCTCAAACTCCTAGTAGTTTATCTTGTAAGCAGAATTGATGTGCTATTAAAGAACTTGTTTACACGGGTCTATTGACCTCTTAATTCACTCTCTTGTGTTCAGATGCACTAACACATGTAAGCCCTTTTAGTTTAACTCATCAGTGTAAGCCTTAAACTTTAACTTTTTTTTAAAAAGCGTGCGAACAAGGGGTGTATGTGCCCTTAAGATAGGGAGAAAAAAAAAGATACCGATGTGCGTTGGTTTTAAATGTTTACAAGTTATACTGACTAGGAAATAAAGAGCTCGGCAGGGCATTCCATAAGCGAGTTGAACCTACGGCTTTGGAAAGAATAACGATATTTCAGAGTACCATACGTCCGTAAATAGGCTTGAGAGTATACTGATGAGCATTCATAGCGAGACGGGTGTTATGGCTAAAAGTTCGAAGCGATGGATTGGTACTGGCAACTTCGGTGAGGCACTGGTGGTGAAAATAACGATACAACAAAGTGTGACAGGAGATATTACGCCGGTGGTCGAGGGTGTGAATGACTTAAGTCAGTAAAACTTATTGACGAAATTCAATTGGGAGTTATATTTAGAAAAATTAAATGGCAGATTTCAAAACAATTCACAACAATAGTGCAAATACTTCTTAGAGTAAAGTAAAGGCCTTTGGACTGAATACTAAAATCATGCGTACAAGCGTGCGAAACTGCGCCAGATTTTTTTTTTTTTGGAGAATAGCTGCGTTCTTTTGTTCTATTTTGTTTTTGTTATATCCTTATTTATATAAGGATATAGTTTTCTTAACAAAAATGCACAAAATACAAAATTACCATATGCATCAATTTTTGCTCGATACTGAGTGTCAATTTAAAACCATTTTAGAAGCTTCGCTTTTTAAGTACAATATTTAATATATATATTTGTTTTAAAATGCAGATAAATCTAATTCATACTACCTATTGGTACGAGCCTTATTATACTCAATAAGCATGCGAAAAATGTTTCAGACAAAAGTCACAAGGTTCTGAAAGTGACATAAGATGGACCTTGAGCCCCATTTTCAAGGTCAAACGAAGCTTACTTTTGATATTTTAATGGGAACCCCTACTTTTTTGACAGATTCGTAATCTGCGTGAAAAATTACAATTCTTTTACATGAAACAATTTTTTCAAAAATACGTTCTTTTCCCGTCAAAGGGCGCCATAAAACTTAAGACATCAAAATTACTCGAAAAATATGAAATATCACGAAAAATGTTTCAAACAAAAGTCACAAGATTCTGAAGGGGGCATAAGATGGTGACCTTGAGACCCATTTTCAAGGTCAAACGAAGGTCACTTTTGATTTTTCAAAAGATAATTCCTGATTTTCATTGCTCAGTCGTATTGCTCGTAGGCTTGTCATTTGTTTTTACATACTGCGTTTAGCATAACCCAGATACAACGACGTGGACGTAGCAGTATTTCGTTTCCTTCGGGGTGAATAATTAGAGTGGGTCCCCTCGCCTCCCACCGTTGAATCATTGAATTCTTCAAATTTTGACTTTTATTTCCCGAGACTATTTCTACAAATGCTCAGAAATATGACCGTTCACCTTAATACAATTGTCTATCTACCCTCTAAATGAACCAACAGAACTGACAAGTATTTCTGCCGTAATCTTCCGGCAAGCTTCAGTTATTCGTCTTTTCATGTCTTCACGTGTTGTTGGCTTTTTTCTGTAAGCCTCACTTTTTAAGTAGCCCCACAAGAAGAAATCAAGTGACGTAAGATCAGGTGATCTAGCAGGCCATTGCCTCGGACCCCCTCGTCCGATCCATCGTTGATGATAAACATTGTTTAATACGCCCCGGGCTACTTGGGAATAATGGGCTGTACAACCATCATGTTGAAATCACATTGTTTGTCGCAACTCCAATGGCAGTTCTTCTAGTAATACTGGAACTTGTCCCGCAAGAAGTTTGCATACTTTTCGCCATTAAAGTTGCCTTCAATAAAATATGGACCTATTAATTTATCCCCAATAATTCCCTCCCAAACATTAACATGTTGGCGTTCAACTTGTCGCAACCAAAAATTGTTTTCGGTAGCCCAGTAATGCATATTATGTCGATTGACCGTACCGTGATTGGTGAAAGTCGACTCATCAGAGAATAACACCTTGGCGAAGAAAAGGGGGTCTCATTCAATTTGCTGAAGTGCCTATTGCCAAGAGGAAACCCGGTTGCGAAAATCCTCACTAGAAAGTTCTTGATGCATTGAAACATGATAAGGATGGTATATTTGCCGATGTAATAATATGTCATTTGAGAAATTCCTGATTCACGACTTATTTGGCGAGTGCTAATGTGAGGATCATGTGCAACGGCAGCTAACACTGCTATTTCATTGTCCTGCCACCCTATCTGACCGATTCCTTTTCTTTGGTTGCACACTTCCTTCACCAGTGAATTGTTGGATGACCCGATAAAAGGAAGCGCGCGATCGTATTTGGTCTGGGAAACGTTGGGCGTAAAGCGGAACAGCACCATCGATGTTCCTTCCACTTTCCCCATATATCAATATAATTGCAATTTTTTCTGAAATGAAATAGCCTGCATTATTAATCTGGAAAAAGTTACTAATAATAATCAGTTCCTCAAATCAAATATCGAACTTCTAAATGAAGTTCAGTTCCGTTCAAGTAGAAAAAAAGAGCAGAGTGCACATCATACACTCTCAGATAAGTTTAGGACAATTTGTCTCTATCTGAAATTTCTTTGAGTTTTAATTTCACTCGAGGCAAAAACGACTTCCTCAAAACAAATCTCGACCTTCTTACACCCTAACAACGTTGGAAACCGATTAATGATTTAGGCGTGCCATTGCAGTGGTATCTAGCACTGAATGAATAAGACCCTTGAGACAAAGTCGTGTGTCCCATTGAGGAATACGACTGAGCAATGAAATTCAGGAATTATCGTTTGAAAAATCAAAAGTGACCTTCGTTTGACCTTGAAAATGGGTCTCCAGGGGAAAATTCGTGGTCACCATCTTATGTCCCCTTCAGAACCTTGTGACTTTTGTCTGAAACATTTTTCGCGAAATTTTCTATTGTACTTTTCGAGTAATTTTGATGTCTTAAGTTTTATGACGCCTTCTGACGGGAAAAGAACGCATTTTTGAAAAAAGTGTTTCATGTAGAAGAATTGTTATTTTCCACTCAGATTACGAATCTGTCAAAAAGATAGGGGTTCCCATTAAGAAATCCAAAAAATGGGGCTCAAGGTCAAACTCGTGGTCACCATATTATGTCCCCTTCAGAACCTTGTGACTTTTGTCTGAAACATTTTTCGCGATATCGCGTATTTTTCGAGTAATTTGGATGTATCAAAAAACTCACCCGCTATATTTAGCGGATGGAAAGCAGTGCTTTCAAAACTATTTTATCAAGGCTTTGATAAGTCATTGCAATGAATTTTCAGGAATGTCAAATATGCGACATACCTCGCCAACAATCGGCACAACCAAAAACTGTTTTTTTTTTTTTCAAAATAAATTAAATTTGTTCTCCAACCGACAGAAGAACTGCCATTAATTGTCATAGATATATTTGTGATATTAAGTTTTTATTATGAACTCTTAAGCGGAGTTGGCGGTTTTTTTTTGTAACAATCCCTTAAATGCGAGCAAAAAAATACTGGTACTATATGTAATTAGGATGACGTCGATTCTGAAATGTGAGACGAATTGACATTAGTGCTGTATTTTATATCCGAAAGTGCGCCTGAAAAATAATTTGCGTGTAAAATACAAAAATAACATATGTAAGCTATGTTAATTTATGATGTATTTTGGAGCGAGGACAATTCTCAAGAAGTTCACCAGTTGCCATCGCATCCAGGAAAATGTAACGGTTGAATCATCAAAAAGATATGAATACATCAATTGGCCACGTCCTACGTCACGTAAGATCCTAGGTCACCGAATTATTTTCTATGAGGCTACTTCAAGTCACTATACACAAGTCACACATTGTTCGTGTAAAATATGAAATACGCCCCCAATTGCTGCAAAAATTGTCGAAAGTTTGACTTTTAAAATGCGTTTTGTACAAAGCATATATCGGATTATATTTCCAAATACTAAATGACATGAAATAGTGGCTGAATTCATGATGAATTCATTTTGACCTTTTGGAACGCTATTTTCACACATTCTGAGCTGTTATTTTATTATAAAATAATAAACAATATATTGCTTGTGATGCAAATTCTGCTTTTGTTTGCGCAATATTGTATTGTATTTCTACAGTAATGTTGCGTTAAGAAACGCTTGATGTTGCAGTACTGCGTTTAAGAATTCAGGCAGTCTTTCTTATGAATTTAATTAATTGTCAGCAGACTAAGCTGACTGTGTTTTAATAAAAATAAAATGTTCAAATAAAAAGTCTGAACCTGTTACGAAAACGTCCTTTATACAATACATAGCCAGCCATACAGAGAGAAGGAATATGGTAGCTGCCGTATAGATACTCTAAATGTTTGTAATCGTTATTAGTTCTTACCGTCAACATATGGTTCCTACCTTGATGGCAATAACGCCCCAAAAATAAGCTTTTCATGAAATGTGAAAGTAATGTAGAGTAGAGTAGCGAATCCTAACAGTAAAACTAATCGATGAGTGCGCCAATATATTTGCTACACAAGATAAATAATATTGACGCACACAACTTTTTCAACACCACATTTACACCGGAGACGCCTGATCAATTCGTCAACCTGAAAGACGTCTTCCATTGGCAAAGTAAACAGAAGTTGCCGAAATGGTGTCGAAAATGAAAGTCGAGGGACTGGACTGATCTCCAGTGGTCCTCGTGAAGAAGAAAGAGCAGCACGAGGTTTTGTGTACATTAAGCCCCCCATACACATGACACTAAGTGCTAAGACATTTTGCAGTGCATTGAAATGTTCCATGTGTAGGCCTAGGTGTTAACACCGATTTCTTAGTGCTGACACAAGAGTTATGGATATCAAAACATTTTGATTTTTTTTACGGTGCCAACGCATGTGTCATGCGTATAGCGAAGTGAGCGAACATTTCGTTGTTTTCAGTAACCATAGTAGCTTATCATCAAATATTTAGTTAGTTAATGACACATGACACTAAGTGCTAAAACATGTTGTAGTGCATTGAAATGTTCCATGTGTACGCCTAGGTGTTCACACCGATTTCTTAGTGTTGACACAAAAGTCATGGATATCAAAACATTTTGATTTTTTTTTTACGGTGTTAACGCATGTGTCATGTATATGGCGAAGTGTGCGAACATTTCGTTGTTTTCAGTAAACATAGAAGCTTATCATAAAATATTTATTTAGTTAGTTTATTCGAAATGTCGGTTAGACAAAATGATTTTTGGAAGGCTTTCACCAAAATTTACCAAGACCATCCAGAATTGTGGAAGGTTAAAGGTATGGACTATAAGAACCGCGATAAAAAAAACTAAGGCCTGGGAAACTCTAGTGGTTAAATATAAAGAATTTGAGTCATGAGCAACAGTGGATGTAGTAAAAAAAAATAATTTCCATGCGGTCTTCATATAGGCGATAGCTGCAGAAAATAAAAAGATGTGAAAAATTGGGAGCTGGTGTGGACGATATATATGTACCAACGCTTTGGTACTTTGATAAATTAGGATTTTTGTAAGATCAGGAATCGCAAATAGAGGGGATTTCAACAATTAACATAGATGAGAATGATAGCATGTCAATAGGAGAAGAATTAGTAAGTATGTACAAACACCTTCAAGAAGCTAAAAATTTTATTTAAAAGAGTAAGTTAACAATTGGGTCTACGATCTGTTTTTATTCTGCCATGGAACCGCTCCTACTGAGTTAAAATAACTGCAAAACTTGTCGCGAATTTTTTTGGCATTCACCTAAGGGTTTCTGCCCCTTGATGTCTGCAATTCGTGAAGGTGCCCCTCTGATCGCCACGATCCGTTACGCATTTCCCCGCTGAAAGTATTTTTCATATCAAGGCTGCCTTTTAAATAGTTCGTGAGATTTCGTTACTTTAAAAATTTGTGTAGATAACAGCATGTAAGTACAATTGTGGATGCCTTCTCTGGAGATATATTTATTGTACTTAAAAGTATTCTGAATCGGCTGGATAATATTCCAAAAGCATTTTCCACAATTCTTCTTGCTCGTGATAGCCTATAGTTGAATACTTCTTTTTCTTTCGACAATTGCCTACGACTGTAGATCTTCATTAGGTTTTCTAATAAAGGAAATGCTTCATCTGCTACGTAAACATATGGAACGACTCTTCACTTAAAGGAATTTTTTCAGGCCTTGGTATATTCAATTCCTCGTTATCATATTTTTGTTTGAATGTTGTATGAGCAAATACACCAGCACCAGAAACTCTTCCGTTTGTTCCTACTTCAACCATCGTAAAGTCATAATTCGCATTGACGATAGCCATCATAACAACACTAAATGTTTTCTAATAGTTAAAACAATAAGATCCTGATCCTGATGGCTTTTTATCTCTACATGTTTGCCATCGATGGCTCCAAAGTTCCACGTTTTTTTAAAATCTTTAGTCAACAAATTTCAATCTTGTTCAGTTCTTGGTATCTAAAAATAAAGTAACAAAAAAAAAAGAAATAATCAAATTGCATTTTTCACTTGCTACATACATATGTACGTATATGCTTTAAATTTTCAGGTTGGAGTACAAAGCACTCAAAAAAAAAAAGCTTCATGTCAGAAGACAGACTTTCTTGCAAAAGCAATTGATCATTTAGATCAAGTGAAAAAAGTACGCGAAAAAGATGAAGCAGGCATTTATTCGGAGTCTTGGGCTGTACTTTTTAGGATGTTGGAAAATGACCAAAAAATGTTTGCCAAAAGAGCCATCGATTGAATAATTTGGCAAGGACAATTAGGAAGGCTAAACGTAGACTCCGCCCAAAATTTACCAGCAAGATTAGGAAACCCAAACTCTCAGTTTTCAAGACAACCAGCTGCTAATTTCATTCTTCACTCCGTAGTAAGAAATTCAACAGTGTCTAGATCTTCTACACCATATTCTGTAATTCAATAATTTATATCGACAACAGAAAATCATGTTGAAGGAATAAATCAGGGAAGACCTCAGTCGTTTTAAGACTTGTTTATCAATACTTCTTATCAGTAGAAAAGGTTTTAAATCATTTCTTGCTTCGATCGCTTTGTTTATTTGAATTATTGTTTTTGTTATCGTTTTTTCTATTTATTTGAAGTTTATTTAGTTAATAGTTTTGAATATCTGTAGATAAGTCCTGCAGTGCATGCATGTCTTTGGCAAAATATTTTGCTATTGGTTCTTGGTGTATTATTACATTTCTTAGCTTAGTACTTATGCATAGGTTTCTAACTTACAACTACTTTTAAAAATAACTTAACCTGATCCAAAAAGTTTTCCTTCTTCTGTTTTATTACCATGTTAACATTTATAATATGTCTCTTCTATTATGGTAAATAAAAATGTATTTTCGTTAATTTCTGCCTTATTTCTCATAAAAACGTTTATTTCACAATTAAAGTCACTTAAAGCACTCCCTAATAACTGTGCATTACAAACGTGAACGTTACTATATAACAATCATTTAAGTTATCTTTTAAGAAATATTCTTTATTTTTATTTGTTATTAAAAATGTATCTCTTATTTCTAATACTAGAATTCCATTTTTTTTTAATTTTTGGGTTAGTAATTACACAATAGATGTCAAATAACTCTCTTGTTACTGTCGGAATAGAAATAAAGACTATAATCTTTTGATCTTTTAGAAATGCTTTTAAATCAGTCATTTTTAATATCCTCAAAGTATTTAATTATAAGAAGTGTTTGATTAAACCTTCTTGGTTATCCCTAACTCTATTAATTTCATTTATGACTTCATTAATTTTATTTATTTGCCACCTGGTTATTTATAACACTGTCTAGAACTTGCTTATTTAACTGACTCAAGACTTTTTGAAATGTTGTTTGTTCTTGAAAACATTTTGTACTAATACTAAGCATCTTCGTAGTCTATAGAACTTTATAACCTGTTCCTGTTATATTCATAAAACCTCATT
The DNA here is from genome assembly GCA_907269105.1 of Volucella inanis. Lineage (NCBI taxonomy): Eukaryota > Metazoa > Arthropoda > Insecta > Diptera > Syrphidae > Volucella > Volucella inanis. Next base: position 86,790,840 of record OU026153.1, on the reverse strand, counting down.
TTTGTGGTTTTGGTTTACCAACTATTCCTTCAATTATTTGAATACTATGATCTAATTTTGTAATTTCATGATTCGCAGTCTGTTAAAATTCTTTACATCCTATAACAGATTCATTATAGATACTATAAATTAAATTTATTATGGTTCTCATCTTCAAACTAGATTCTTACAATACATCTATATCTAATTCTTTACATCCTATAACAGATTCATTGTAAATACTATAAATTAAATTTAACATGGTTTTCATCTTCAAACTAGATTCTTCCAATATATCTATATCTAAGTTATGGTAATTACTAATACTTTCATTTCGGCGGTGATCCGTGTAGAGAACTTGTTAAACTATTGCTGTTTATTATTCATTTGTATTACTAAATAATATTCATTTATTTCAACTATTTTAAATGGACCTGTATACTGACTTTGCAATTTCCCCTTCCTTTCATTTCTAACTAAAATTTCTTGACCAACTTTATAATCTATATTTTTCCTTAATTTTTTATCATATCTTACCTTTGATTTCTCTCTACTCTTTTTAGTATTTTCCTTTGCTACTTCTTGTTTTCAAATGGATTTTCTTTGAGTTCATCGATTTAATCGAACACCGAATATAAGTTCATAGGGAGTATAACCGGTTGTGTTATGTTTTGTGCTATTGTAACAAAACCCTGCATATGGCATACGTTCGTGCCAATCTTAAGGTTGATTGATGTCTTGTCTCGTTGATTTTAAATACTATGCAATAAGCTCTTTCAACACTGCCATTCGCTTGTGGATAAGCTACACTTGTGGTGATATACATATATATTTTATATCCAGAATTTTACAAAATTCTTCAAAAAGACTATAGCAGAACTACAATCCATTGTCAGATAAAATTACTACATTTATTCCTATTGAACTTTCACCTGATTTACTAACCTGATTTTTATCCTTTTCGATAGAAATATTAGCGTGATTACTTGTATCAGTTTCATTGCTATTTGTGCGTATATTTTGAGCGTTTACTTCTTGATCGTTTTCATTCCTAGTTTCAATACCTTCCTCCTCAATTAGACTCATTGGAACCTACCAAGTTTCTACTTAATTCATCAGGCACTAAATTTTTTTTGACCTACTCAAATTGCTCTAATTTCACATGCCACCTCACGATTCTACTACCATGATCTTTGACACGAAACAACTATATTAGAGGCTTTTCTATTAGAAAACTTCTTTTTCTGTGGTTGTATTGTATAATTGACTTCGGCTTTATTCAGCATACGACTCGCAAAATATATTGGTACATCTTTCCGGTTATGGTCTTGACTTAGCACTCCTATGCCTCGATTTGAAGCGTCTGTTGTAATGATGAAGCTTTTACTAAAATCTGGGTATTGCAATATCGGATAAAATCTACATCCTTTTTAAATAGTCCTGCGATATTACTGAAATTTTTAATTAATTTCCGGTAATATCAAATCACCACTAGAAACGATTTAATTTCTTTTGGATTCTATGGTGCTTCCATTTTTACGATGCACTAATCTTACCCGGGTCGGGTTTAACCCTCTTATCTGTTATAATATGGTCCAAATACGACCCTAAAAAACTAGCACTTATGAGGTTGCAACTTAAGGCTTGCCTTTCTAATCTGCTGAAAAGCTTCGACTAATTTCTCATTATGCTCAATCAAATTTATTTCATATATCTCAATATCGATGAAACACTTGAGTCCCTGAAGTCCTGTTGAAACAGTAAACCAGGCTGGAGTGTTTATCAGACCGAATGGCATTCGAGTATATTCCAAGTGACCATATATTCCAAGTGAATGACGTTTTCCCCATGTCTCCTTCTTCCATAGGTATCTGATGAAATCCGGACGTTAAGTTCAAGGTGGAAAATTTAAATTTAAAGTGTGAATTAAGACAGTGAATAAGTGGTTTAAGCAAAAGATAAATAAAAGTGAAAAGGTTAAGAAAAGCGATTAAATTTTGAATCCTAATTGGATTGAATAAAGAGATTGTATTGAAAGTTATAAGTTCTATCACTTGTACTCACACTAATATTTCACCTTGGTGTCAGAAATGGGATAGGTCTTATTGTGTGTAAGAAATAGGGTTTTCTGATTGTTTGGAAAAGCTATAATGGGTCGAAAGTTATTGCAGTTGATCCTTTTCCAACTCAAATCCGAGTGGAACAAGAGAAACCTCAGCGCCAGTGGAGGAAAAAGTGACTTGGTGCTCCGACTTCAGGAAGCTTTGTACGAACAACGAGGGACATGATCCGGATACATACTCCTTTGACGTTGACAAGGATCCAGTAAATTCCGGCAACGACATGGCTGAAATGATGCAACTCCTCTTGTTAAAAATGGACGAACAAAAGAAAAGCCTTGAACAAAAGATGGACGAACAAAAAAAAAAAAAAAAAAAATCTAGACGAACAGAAGAACAGCAACGAGAGAAAAGAGTTGAAGCCTCCTTCATTCGATGGTCAGACCTCATGATCTACTTATAAGAAACAGTTTGAAATGGCCGCCTGTGCGAACGACTGGGAGAATAAGGAGAAGTGCTTTGCCCTAACAATGGCCTTGCACGGTCCAGCAGCAGAAGTGTTAAAAGCAATCGATATCGGAAATTATAGAGAATATCTGGCTTTAGAGCAGGTTATCGAGAAACGGTTTGGGGATAGCCACATGCGGGAGGCTTGCAAGGCTCAACTGCAAATCCGAATGCAGCAACGAGGAGAAATACTGCAACAGCTTCAAGCAGACGTCAATAGACAGATAAATTTATCACATAAAACCGCGGGCCAAGAAATAATCGATGAAATGGGAAAAGCCGCATTCATCTGAAGAATCGCAGATTCGGAGCTATAGTCAGTAGTAAGGATGGCCGGGAAAAGATCTCTCTCTCTCTCTGAAGCACTTGCCTTCGCTCTAGCGATGGGAACACACACAGTGGGATCTTCTGAATGCTCCTGTGCCAGAATTAATGCCTACGAACAAGATACTCCACTGGATAGACGAAGAATGCGCTGCTGGAACTGTAATAAAATTGGACATTTTCAAGAGCAATGCAAAGAACCGGTACGACAAAAATTCTGCCTTCACTGGGGTTATAGGCAAACGGTAAAAACGGCTACCAGGAAGCTGGACAAGCTCTCCGAAGCCATCAGTCGGGAAAAGCTTACTTCGCGGGACAGAAGTCGGTAGTAGAAGTCGGCAACTCCAGGGCAATTATCCCAGTCTCACAGGCAAACCAATGCTATGGAAGCCTCCCAGCAGAATTTGTCACTGGCATGGAAGTGAAAGAGGAGGCCACTATCCGCATGATCAGGACCGAGCCAATAGAGGGTTGGTGTACAGATGAAATCCGATTGTCTCAACAGGCAGATAATGACATCTAACCAATATTGGCATGGAAGGAACACGAGGAAAGGCTAAGCTGACAGGAAATATCAGACCGGAGCCAAACTCTGAAAGAATATTGGGCACAGTGGACACATAGTTTGCTGAAGAGAAAATGGGAAAGTGCAGGTGGACCAACATCTCGTATGCAGCTAATCGTGCTGCGGTCCAGAGTCACGCAAGTACTCCATGAAATACATGATGGAATCTCAGGAGGCCATTTGGGAATAAACAAGACGTTGGAACGTGTCTATTGGCTAAGTGCAAAAAGTGTATAAGGTATGCGGCTGGTAAAGGTCCCAAAGTAAGGTCACAGGGACAAATGCAATAATACAATGTCGAACGAATAGCCATCAACATCGCTGGGCCGTTTCCCGAACGTCATGGATTACTTCAGTAATTGGCCGGAAGTGTTTGCCGTCCCAAATCAAGAGTCTAAGATCGTAGCAGAAGAGATAGTGAACAACTGGGTGAGCTACTGGAGCTACACTGCGATCAAGTGCGAAACTTTGAGTCAGAAGCCTTACAGGAATTGTGCAATGTCTGGGAATGAGTAAAATAAGGTACAACGCCACTACTAGTTGGGGTGAAAAGTAACCTCCTTGACCGCCAGAATGCGCTGCTACTGCATAAAAGGTTGGTACCTTGAAGTACGTTCATATTTAGGCAGACTTATCAAATTTCAGTGCAATACTGTCTTTAGTTTTGTTTTGACAGCTGATTGTTGTTGACGTGTTTGGCATCATGTTGAGTATGGACAACGATTTTCATTCTCTCATAAAACATTATTTTTTGAGAGACAAAACGGCGAAGGAAACAAAAGAAAAGTTGGATAAATATTAAGGGGCTAATGCTCCGCCAGATTACACCGTCAAATATTGGCTTCGAGAGTTTCGTGGTGGCCGCAACTCCACTACCGAACAAGTTCGCAGCAGCAGGCTCTCCGATGCAGTTACAGAGGACAATGTCAAAAAATACATGAAATGGTGTTGGCTGACCGGAAAGTGAAGGTGCGCGAGCTAGCAGATACCACAAAAATTAGTACTAAGCTAACACGCAATATTTTGGGCAATATTCTGCATACGAAAAACTTATCCTGTTATTTTATTATATTGAACAAAATAAAAAAAAAACATTCCCAAGGAGGTTACTTTTCACCCCACCTAGTACACCCTCAATCTGATGGAATGGTAGAGCAATTCAATTGAAGCTTGAATGAGCATCGGTCTAAGGTCGTCAGGAACTTCCAGTGGGACTGGGATCGACACATATCCCTCTTCTTAATGGCCTACCGAAACGCGGTCCATAGTTCACCAGGACACACACCATCCAAGATCATGTTTGGTCAAACAATTCGGTTGCCAAGTGAAATAAAATTCGGATCCCCATCTACGGAGCCCAAGGAGGTGAGCGACTTTGTGGACGACTGGTACAACAGTGAAACTAGCAAGGAACAGCATGAAGACTGGGTACAACATCAACGCGAAATCTTCCGCATTCAACGAAGGACATCCGGTGCGGCTGTTTAATCTTCTGCATAAGAAGGGAAAATCACCAAAATTGCAGCCAGATCGTGGAGGACTATACAAGGTGATAACCCGAATTAATGACGCTGTATACCGTATCCAACGTGGGGATCGAAGAAAATTGCAGATGTTCCATTTATATAAAATGTGTCATTTTAACGGGATGACGAATGACGAAGTTCTTCGGGACGAAAAACTTTAGGCATGGAGCAGTGCGACATCCATTTGAATGTGAGCAGCTTCATCTATGTATGGTATGAAAATGAGTTTATCATTTGAATTCAAAGTGTGAATTAAGACAGTGATTAAGTGGTTTCAGAAAAGATAAATAAAAGTGAAAAGGTTAAGATAATCGATTAAATTGTCAACTCTAATTGGATTGAATAAAGAGATTGTATTCAAAGTTATAAGTTCTATCATTTGTACCTACACAAACACTTTACACTATGCTTCATCAGTGAAGTACAGGAAAGTGTTTCATTCTAAATGTCACTGAACTCTTTTCCTATTTCTAGCAAGCTTTATTGCTCTAACTTATTCAAATGTTCATTGCGAACATTTCCCGAAACTTTTTGATGATTCTTTACATACTTCAAAGTCACTTAAATTAGATTCGCGTAATCATGCATTTATTAAATCTACAGGTTTGTCCGTTTTATTTACAACTGAAACTAGGCATCTACCATTTTTGTTGAACGTAACGCAACTTAGAACTATTATTCCTGCGCTAATTTCCTGTTTGGAAATGACAGTTTCTTTGTTTATGGTGTCCTTAACTTTTACTATTTTGAAAGGCTCTGACCGTTCCTTAATTATATTCTCTTCATATAGAAATCTTAATGGAATTCCCCTATTATCACCATTTAAGCTATTATTTTCATAGCTACATACGCACCTAGTAAATTCTTTTCAATAACTTGAAAACTTCTTAAGGGAATTCCAGTCTTCTATTTCTCTGTTCATAAGAATGGCTGTAGCATTACCACGAATCTTGGTTTTTATGAAATTAAATAGAACAACTTTCTGTGCTGCTGATGCCAATTCGATGGCATCATTACAGAGTCGATGAATGTAAAAACTTCATCACTTGTGCCACTAAATGTTGGGATGGAGGAGATTAACACACTTATTGGTATCTCTGCCAAGCTATACTCTGATACTCTGTAATACTTATACTTTTAGCACTATCACTAACCTCACTAATCTCACTCTCTAGTTTACTGTCTATTGTTTCTGTCATTCGAAATCCCGAGAACATGAATATTTAAATCTATATATTTGACTTTTAATAGAAGTAATAACTTTACAATAATATTAACTCATAGAATATTATCAACACTTTGTCCATCGATGAGCAATGTAAGGTCTATCAGCTCATATCCGTTTCCACCAAAATTTATGTTAAGCCTTGGACACTATTACATATATGAATTTGTTTCGATGTTCCCGTTTAGCGTCAGGCCAGATTTTTGACTGGGATTTCAGCTCCGGTATTTCTTTCTGCTTGAAACACTGCTTTCTGATGTTCACAGTTTATTATTGACCTGTATTAGTCAGTAGTCAATTTCACAAAATATACACGATCACAGAGACGAATTAAAAAAAATAATATTATATTTATTCTGTTAATAAATATTGGTTATATTTACGGTCTTTTAACTTAATTGATAGTAATATTATTCTATTGGCAAAGAAAAGGGATCATATTAATATTTTTTATGGAACGATATAAAAGAGTTTGTTTAATAAGTACAATCGATTTATTGTATGACGATGATTATAAATAATATATAAAACTAGTGCAGCATTCAACAGCCGTAATCTTGTTATTACAAGCGAAAATGTCTTAAATTTTTATTAGACGAAGCTATCACCTGAGATTTATTTGGGTTTTGAAGTAATCAATTAACCACAGACCAAGATGAAACTCGGCTGAGATCTACATTAACAAGGAGAGCAAGTTCATCACTTCTGTTAAAGCATTTGTCTAGGTTAAGTTAAACACCATCACCATAGTCACCAATGACCAGCTGCTGTCAAAATATTCAGGAAAGTTTGCCGTGAGATCGGTCATCATCAAGGCTTCAGTGTTTAGGCAATTCTGTGGTAAAGTTGAGTATACTCTTCTGGATCTTAAGCCACCAACCATATAGAGATTGCTGCGAAATAAAGAAAATATTGTCGCCGTAGCAGACAATATCGAAGAAGACTCAATAAGGTGGACTCGGTGCCGATCAGCTGAATTGGGCATAGCCAGAGAGTCAACTCGACTTATTCTGCGGTTAAATTTAGGCCTACATCCGTATAAGATTGTGCTGTTGCAATTGGGCCGGAGATCCAGATTTTGGTCAAAAAATCATCTTCTCGGACCAGGGCAATTTTTGGCTCAGCGGCTATGTTAACAAGCAAAATTACCGTTATTGGAGCTTACATAATCGACAAGTGTTCGGCCAAGCATAGATGCGTCCATAAAGACTGACTGGTGCGGCTTATGGCGTGGCGGCATCATTGGACCCTGTTTCATTCGAAACGAGTAAGGATACAGCATTACTGTCAATGATCTCAGATATAATAGAGCTATGTTAACTGACTTTCGACATCGACATCGATATAACCGAGCTGTGGTTCTAACAAGACGGCAATACATGCCATACAAGTGACAAATCACAGCGAGCATTCATCAATTGGCTATCGCGATCATGCGATTTCACACCAGTCGATTATTTTCCCTCAACATGCTATTTCCCGAATAACTCCGCACATATTGAACCGAGTCATCTTATACTAGACCGACCACTTGAAGCGCTGGCAGCGAAGCTGAGGCGACCATTTAAATGATGTGCTATTCCTCATATAATGGCATGAACGTAACCTAAAAATAAAGCCAGTAACAATTTTATATCTCATAAAATTATTTAATATTTCAGGGTCGAGGCCACATTGTGATTCATGTCACGTTACTTAAGTTTTTTTTCTACAAAAGCTTTTGTAGAATATTATTTTTATTTACTTCTATCATTTCAAGCGATATTTTTTATTAGAACAACAAATGAAATAATGTTTAAAAGGAACATTCACAATAACTAAATATAAATAAAAAAAGACGTATAATTCTTCATTTTTGTCTTCATCTTCATTTATTTAATCAGGATGTACTATATATCAGCCGCAAGTTCTATGACTAAGTTGTTGTAGAATTCATAAAACGAAGGATCAGTAAATTTAAAATGAGGTAATTTTTTTTACCTTATTAAATTTTTGGATGGTGCATTACAAATTTCAATCAATTTCAGTGATTTGACATCACGTTTTGCAACTTTTAATGTTAAAAATGGTTGATTTTTTTCGAGGGTTGTTTCATATTTAATTTTGCCAGATATAGTTCTGTTGTATCTCAACCACCTAACTTCATTCCACACAAATTTGTTACAATCTTTATCCCGGTTCCTCGTCAGAAGTCTTGTTGAAATTTTTGAAGAAATTTTGGCTATTCATTTTTGAACCCACATTTCGGATAAAGTTGAATCAGTCATGAGGATGGTGAATGCATACCTCTGTTGGTTTCTCTTTTTCGATCAGGGCAAGATCTACGTCACACTCCATATCAGTGTGACCTAGTTCTAAGAATTTGTGATCTATTATCTCAATATAAGAATGGGCTTGCAAAAATTTCAAAAACATTGTGCCCACAATTGAATTCTTATTTTTGCCGCCATAAACAACAAACATAATGCAATTTCATAACCACCTCGCCTAGCCATTGTCTCGTGCCACATAAAACATACCAGTGTATTTGAGGAAAAGTCATGTACGGAAAGATCATATGTCCACAACTATCGTTTGCAAAAACTTATTGAATTTCGCATCTGTGCATCAGGCACAGCTGAAGGTTAAATGCAAAAGCCTTGATTTCCGAATTTTCTTTGACCAGAACCTTGTCTTCTCTTTTAGAGTCATATGCCAAGTCCGCCTTAATATTATGTTGGTTCAAGTTACGTTGAAGGCTCACAAGTTCTTCAGCTTCATCAAGTTTTGCAATTTCTATTTTTATTTTTAAGGGCTTCTTAAATTTTATGTTCATTTATACCAAAGTAATACAACAGGACATATGTATCATATATATCTAAAATCTATGATTTAGTAAGTATATGTAAAGTAGATACCTTAAAATATTTGTGAATATTTGCTCAAGCTAACAGCTTGTACGTATATAGCAGCCAAAGTTAAATCCGCATGAAAATATTTACACGATGTGTAATGCTTAATGTTGTCACTATCGTATGCATAAAAGTTATTTTTATGGGCCTTTACAACTTCAACCACTTCCTCAGACATTTTAATTCTTCCTCCGGCGGAAATACGCTGATCTTTTAATGGGATGGGATGAAATGGGATTTTTTTTCTTGACGACGGATTTCAAAAAACTATCAGTTTCGTTAAAATGTTGTTTGACGCACTTTTGGCAGATACGAATTTCGATTTCGAGGTCGAATCTATTTATTTTTTCACTGTCTGTGACTTCTTATCTTCAATTTATATTAAAGCTCCGACAAAAAGGATTCTTTGGTTGAATGTCCAAGGCTCAATAAGAGTTCAAGATTTCATACATACATATTCTTGCCGCAACAACTCCAGTTTTTCGAATGCAAGATTCTCCTCTGCTTCTTTTTAAAGCAATAACTTTACTCGAACCATATTCCAATTGTTTTTCAGTGGTAATTTGAGAAGGATGATCACAAAAATTTTCTTCAAGTTGCTTTGCACTAGTTCTTTGTCAGAAGAATCTAAAGAAATGTAAATGGCTGTAAGCTCAAAATTACAAACATGTACAAAGACATCTGAATTATAGCCTTGTTCCATTTCTATGTTTCTACTTTCGAAAAGTAGATTCTGTTAATAAATGTGTTAGGTTGAATTAAGAAACTTTTTAGTTGTAGAATATTTTACTTATATTGAAGTTAGAACTTATAGTACGAAATAATAACGACTGTACTTTTCTGTGTTGTTATACGTTACAAATTTTCAGTTTTAATTTCAGTTTTTGAATAACAGTTTATATATCTCTGTTAATGTTTGATTTTTATTGATGTTGCTAAATATTTTCTACTTTTAACTGACATTTGTTTAAGAATTGTTCGATTATAAAATAAAGTTAACAATGCTATAATAATTTTTTTGTAGTGCTGTCTGAATTATGTTGCGTTAGGTTAAGATATTCTATTGAATTTTTATATTTAATTTGTGTTGAATATATCTAGCTTTTCGGTTATGTTTTGTGTTAACAAATGTTCTTATTTCGATTTTAGTTTCTGGTTCGAATTTTATTAAGAATCGTTAAATCAGTAAAGCTCCTGAAGCTCCTGCGATGCCTGTGGCATGAGTACTGTCGAGAAGGGGCCATTTGGCATCTTAATCGTTATTCCGCGAATTTTGTTGTTCCGCGTTGATTTTGTCCTGGTTTTCCCGAGTATCTTCGATATTGGGCATTTCAATTCGGTAGTTTGAATTTTAGGTGTTACTACTCTTACTAAAATGTCCGGTTCGGGATGTGTTTTTATTATGCGGCCTAGATTCCATTTGAGCGGAGGCAGTCTTTCGTCTTTAATTAAGACTAAATCTGCTTCCAATAATCTATCGTTCGCGATTCGACTCCATTTTGGGCGTTGTAGTAATCAGGCGAGGATTGCGTTAGTGATTGTACTCGTTTCCAACGCTCTAAATGCGAGATTATGTCCAGCTGATACTCGGGTTGAGGAGGACTGATGAGTGGTTCGCCAATGAGGACGTGACCTTTGTTGCCATGCACAAAAATATCGCGAAATATCCCTTCAAGCCTTTAATGTTTCGCCCTTTCCACGTTTTAACATCGAAAGGTCCGGCTTAATCTACTCCGGTGCATGTAAAAGGTCTTAGTATTGATGTTCGTGAAGATTGCCTATTAATTTTACCAGCGGTTTGGCCTTTAACTTGAAGCAAATGTTGCAATTGTGGATTTCCTTTTTGACTGCATTCTTCCTTCCCTGTCTCTTCTGGATTAAGTGATTTGTATTTTCTGGTGTTGTCCTTTACTTCTTTTGCAGCAAACATATCCTTTTGGGCTAAGTGACTCTTGTCAGCGCTTCTTCCCACTCCTGCGGTGATAGTATTCCTGCATACAGATGAGATTGTTTTGTGAGCCTTTGAAGTGACGAAAATTTCAACAGTATTTCGTTAATAAAGCTACATCCTTTTCTTTCTAGGCAAGTTTTCAGACAGGATGGTTGTTCTGGATGAATTTCATCTCATTCTTGTACCAAAAACTCTGGGCCTTCCCACCACAACTTGTTTTTTATGATCAGCGAGAATGTCGCGGTTGCCAACATTTCCCTAATGGCTTTTAGTTTGTTATTGCGCCTCTTCAATGGTATCAGCTCCACTGATGACATCGTCGACATAAGTTTCGTCTTTGATGATAGTGGTGGCAACGGGAAATCAGTATGCTTCATTTTCTGCATGCTAAAGATGTACCCTGGTAGCCAGATATGGGGCTAATACAATACCAAAGGTGTTTAACCGATAAATTTTCAAGTCCTGGTCAGGATTGTCGCTCTACACAATCAGCAGGTAATTCGTTTCGTCAGGACCTTCTCGGATCTGGTGGTACGTCCTCTCCACATCACTAGTAAAGGTAAACCTATGCTTTCGGCACCTTAAAATTATGTCATTAACATTTGTTTGTATTTTAGGGCCCATCATCAACTTGTCACTGATACTGGATTCCTTAATGACGGCATGATGGAGAATGAAAAAATGGAAAGTTGATTTAATAGCTTCATCTGACTTCTCGACTGGAGTCATATGTCCGAGCTCGATGTACTCGTTCAATCATTTTCTATATGCCTCGTATTGCAAGTATCATGTGACAGCACCGTGATGTGTTGCGCCCATACTTGCGTATTCTCCACCCTTAAAGGGCAGACGAACTTTGTAACGACCATTAGGTAATTGTTTTGTAGATTTCTTAAAATGCTCCTAAAACCTTGTATCTTCTTCTGATTCATACTAGGTCTTAAAAGTTTCCCCTTCAATATCCCAGAAACTTTTAAAAGTTGTGTTGAGATCAATATGATTGAAGAATGCATGGTTAACTTTTTTTTTTATCTATAGCACCTTGACCCACAAGATCCACCTCAACTGTGTCCTTTGTGCAATTGGATCTATACACCCAGTGCTTTTTCTGACTTCTCCAAGGATGATATCAGCGTAGATGTCATTTCTGGAACATTAAATGTTAGATTTGCTAACTGCAATCCATTCAGGTGAATCCATTTGTCCATAAAAGTTTGCCGGACCGCAAGGAGCCCAGTCAGAGATCTAAGCACAAGGGCTTGTACTTGATCTGCAAAATCGGAGACAAGCAACTCGATGGTTAGGTCAACGATTTTATTTGATTTTCCACTGAAGACCTCCCCCAACCCGCTTATTTGGTTAAATGTCCACCGGGTCTTTAAATTTAATATTTGAACCGCTGCTTCAGTGATAAAAGATTCATCGGAACCCGTGCCTATTAATACCCTTAACGTTAGGTAACCTCAGTTGGCTGCCTTTACCTTAACTAAGGCTGTTGACAGAAGAATCTGCAAACTGATAGAGAAGTGGTGCACGCGATGGCATTGCAAAGTTCCTGGTTGAGGGCATATTAGTTTCCGCTTGTTGTTAACTTTGGGGTTGATTGAAAACTTGTGGTTGGTTGGGGTTAAACTCTTGACAGTAAGACATGATTGGATCGGTTGATTGGGTTTGTAGGTGGAAATTTGTGACTTTCGTTGGTGACCTTAAGTTGGATTTTGATTGAAAACTATAAATTTTGAGGCATTAGGATTAAAGGGTGTGTAATTGGAAAAACTATTTACACTATTTAGTGGAGTTGGGTGCAGCAATGTGTTACGCCGCTGTTTGCAATAATAGCAAAACTTACGGCTAGGGCACTTACTTTTAAAATGGCTATATGCTAAGCAGTTTTCACAGACCTGCCTGACCGAAAAATAGTTTTAATCGAGTGTTAATAAGTGCTCTTTTGTGGTCATACCGCTCTATCAGAATTTCTCAAGCACGACTGTGGTTTCCATTGTCAACAGCCAGGGGTTGGAGTAGATTTTCGGCGTCACCACGGACGTTACATTTCAAATAATGCAATTTCTGGATCTCTGACAGTGCTGCATTGTTATGCACCACGGATACGAACATATTGTGAGAAGATATCCACGTTTCATATCCACCAGAAAATGTTGGTAGGGTGATAACGGGTAACCTGAGCCCGCCTCCACTGTTATCACTGTTCTCAGCTGATACCGTTGCTGTTGTACCGGTAAATTTTGATGCTTCCTCGGATGTTAACTTGTCCATATTATCGAGAACTTCCATTTTGTATTCTGCATATATCTTACAGATGATATAGTATGCTGCTTTCAGACCTTCTTTTTTCAGTTTAGCTTCGATTTTATCCGTGTCAAAAATATGTTGATGGTAGTGGTAGTCATCTGCTTTTACATCATAATTAATTTTCCCTAAATTTACTTTGTCGGCTTTATTAAAATTTGACCTATCTTGTTTGATGTTAGAAAGGATATTTAACATGAACTTTCTGAAAGATATTTTATTTACTTATGCGCTTAAGTCAATTCCATCCGTATTCATAATAATTTGCTTCATTGATTTTTAATTGGTATTTCCGTTTGATAAAGTAAAGACCCCGGCCAATAGAATCCTTCGCGTATGTTACGATGCCGGATAGGTTGATGTTGACTTATTTAACGGAAATGAAAGTCCTATAGAATCCGTCGCAAACGAAACAAATCAATTGAAATTTCAGTTAATGTCAATGATTTCTTTTCAAGCTCAGTTGTTTATGGACCTGCTTTCATAACAAAGTGTATATTCTATTCAGCTGTCAGTCGATAACGTCGACGGCAAAGGATTCTATGGTCATTGGCCTTAATTTTCAACATAAGTCGTTATGTTATACCGATATTTTGTAGTTAAAAAATTCTTTTGTGAGCTATTATGGCAAATGCTGTAAGTTATGAGAACGAATTAAGCGAAATTGATTGCGAGACTAGCATTATTGTAAACAAACACATTGAAGTACAAGCTACGGAAATATTTTTAACAGTTCACGCGCTCTATTTTTCGAACAACGTAACGCATCTCGCAGTATTGTAAATGGGACTTGCGTTTCAAAGATTCTACACCTCTATAACCTGCCAAAATTTGCTAGAATGATTGCAATTTCCAAGTAAAGTTGATAGAATGAGAGCGATTTGCATGGTTCGCTATGTACCCGTACGTATCTGTAATGTAATGTAATTTAATTAGTGCGTATTGCCCATCTGAAGCTATGACTTTTTCAAATTTTTCTGGCAATTTGTGGATCCCATCCCAAAAGAACTGCACCGGCTTGGCAGCCAAAAATGAATCAAGCCAATTTTTGATATTCTGCTCTGATGTGAACAGTATTTCAGTGAGGGCGTTCTACATCGACCGGAACAAATGGTAGTCAGAAGGGGCAAGGTCTGGGCTATAAGGCGGGTGGGGTAAGACTCCCATCCACTATTTTCCAAATAGTTCTTAACCGGAAAAGCAACGTGGGGCCGAGCGTTTTCATGATGAAAAATTATAAATACGATGACTTTCAGCAGCAGTTTTCTTTATATTAAAGTAATGAAGAAGAATTCCCCGCAAAAACACTTTTTCAGGCACAAAGTTCGACATATTTGAGTGAAAAAAAAATATTGTTGTTTACGCTTCAAATGAATGACATATACTGAAATGACGTACAATGACAGTAGCTTTCCAACGCATGTTCCAATGGAATAATAACAATGGAATAATACATGTTACGCCATCTCTTAGCAAATCGCACGAATTAAGTTACATAGATAACGTTTTTTGCGTAAAATGGATGGTGTAGTGTAGAAGTAAAATGGGAGAGTAACTGCATATATTGCACATAGTTTTGGATAGGGACTATTTCAAGATCTTTTATATATAACATAACTGAAATGAAAAAGAAGGAACTTATCATTGATGGCTGCCTTGCGGGACACCAGAAGTGGCCAAAAACGGGTTTGAAAAGGTTGATCAAAACCGAACGCCATAATAACGGTCCTCCAGATAAGAAGATATTCATTTTATTGATATGGGCTCAAAACCGAGGGAAGACCATTTGAAAAGCATCAATTGTTGTGATATTTTATCGAAGACCTTGGCAAAATCTGTAGCAATAACTGAAAGCACAAAGAATATGGATTCGCCTAAGTAAAGGCCAGGGTAAATATTTTGTAACTTTTCTTTGACAAAAATAGGATCAAAGGATTGAGAGAGAGAGAGGCCAATAGAGAAATTATGAAGATACTAGAAATATATGGAGACAGGTACGAAGAAGTTTTCTGCAAATGATTGTTCACAAAAATTTTAAAAATAGTTGGCAACAGTATCTGGGCCAGTCGATGATATATTATCGGAAGAGAAAGAGGGGGGGGGGGATAAACGCAGGGGAATAATCGCCTGATGATGAATTGATAAAATGTCTTATCATCGTTAATGAGATTTGTCTGCACTGCGTCGAGAAAGCGTTTATAGAAGCAGTTATATAGCTGGGTGAACTGAAGGTAGGTTCCAATATAGTTAAAGTAGTCCGAATAGGAATTGGTGCGAAAAAAAACTGCCAATAATTTGCTCCTTTTGTTTCGTAAAGAACGAAGACATCTGTTATACCACGGAGGGGAAGTAGTTGATTTTTTGTGTAGAGAAAAGGGGACGTTAAGAAAAATGGAATTAAATATTTTACAGTAAAATTTAAGCCAACATCAGAAAAAAATAAACTAGTAAAAAGGAATGAAGATATGCTGAGATAGATTTTAATTAGTCCGAATAGGAATTGGTGCGAAAAAAACTACCCATAATTTGCTCCTTTTGTTTCGTAAAGAACGAAGACATCTGTTATACCACGGAGGGGAAGTAGTTGATTTTTTGTGTAGAGAAAAGGGGACGTTAAGAAAAATGGAATTAAATATTTTACAGAAAATTTAAGACAACATCAGAAAAAAATAAACTAGTAAAAAGAAATGAAGATATGCTGAGATAGATTTTAATTTTGTGAAAATTAGCTTTACGAAAGTTGTATAAGAGTAATTAGGAAAAGAAGTGGACTGGGGTTAAGAGTTATGGAAAAATGAGAGAAGAAGAGGGAAGATGAAATTTGTCGATAGTTGATAGGGTAAAGGGATAAAACGTTACTGCGGATTTAATGGGATCGCTAGTGAAAGTAGGGTATAGTTTCCTGCCGATAGAGTTAGGTACGCCATTTACTTGGTATGGGCTTGAGTCTGTCATACGGTCAAGGGATAGACATTTCTTAGATAAAGTAGCGTTTGATGAGGCAAAAAAGAAGTTTTTATCCGATGGAATCCACTTCACCAGAGGCAGATTAAAGCCACCAAAAATAAGGATATCGTCGATAGAATCACTTATATTAAGTCAGTAAGTAGGTCAATCGCTTTAATAGCAATGATGTAGGTTACGATAGAGCAACACATAACGTACAGGGACCTAATGCGAAGTTGCTAAGTATTATTTTATTTGAAACAAACACAGAAGAAGAGTTAGCGATAAGAGAAGAGTTAAAGCTATTGTGAGTGGCAAGTAGGACACCTCGGCATGGAGAATCAACTATAACTAGGTCAGGATCATTAACCATAGGGGGACAGTGATCATCATCTCGGGAAACATTATAAAAAGATGGGAATAGGTCTTGACTCTTTATGTCGGCGATCAGATTAGTTTGTCTTAGAGTACAGACGTCGAAAGAACGGACATGAGATTAACACAAGCCGCTTGCGTTTTGGTAAAAGTAGTTTCTTTTGCATGGAGTATAGATGTGATGCATAAGATAAAGACAAAGAAGTCATGCTAGTAACAAAAAAATTTATCATGGTCAGCTCGGCTACGCTAAAGGCAAAAAATTCTTTTAGCGTGCACATAGCTGCGGAAAGCAACAAGTATAGTATCAGAGGCAGGAGTTAAATTAAAAGAAACGAATTGATGTTGGGGCTTGGATGGAAGAGAGGCAATTAATGCCTTTGTGGGGAGACGGGAAGTGGTTGGTTAGGGATGTAGACAGGAAAGAAAGTTTGGAAATATTTTGGTCTTAAGGCTCCAGCTGGGTCATATTTAGGATTAGCTTTATTATTATTTTTAATGGTGGGCTGATCCATCTGTTTGGAGACCCGCATCTTTCCAAGGTTAAGATTGGTGTTGGATGGGTTAACAAATAACCATTCATATCTAGCCAGTAAGATTGGTAAATGAAAAGTTGGGAATATTGTGCATTCGCTGATGGTGATACCATACCTCTTTTTAAAAAATTCGGAAATCCAAGCAACATCTGCGTAATTTAGGTAAATTTTGATTAGTAGGGTGGTGAACATCTGATTCGTTGTGTGGAGTCGGTCAAGCCTGCTTTGCCACTTAAAAGGAGACCACGTAGTGTTAAACTCTGTGACAAGTTTCCGTGGGGCAGCCATAGAGGAAGATATGATGTTGGAGCAATTATATCACCATAAGATTTTTGACTCGCAGGGCTACTGCGAGGATTTGGAAGTTGTATTATCAACACTGGATGTGTCAGTGATTCGGTTTCGTTTTGTAACAATTCAACCAAAATTGAAGTATTATATTTGCTGTTCGGCGGGGGATGGATTGGAAGACCATCAGTTTTGTGACATACTGTTTCCATATTCTATTCGTAGTGAGTTCAGCACTAAGGTCATTTGATTTTATCGAGCATGAACTCGTAATGTTTTGAGAGTAGATTTGTGTGCTGCAGATTGGAGATGAAGATTGGATGTTGTCGTCAATGTAGATAGCCAACTGGCTGATCCACAAGAAGATATGACGAAGACCAGAAAAACAAAGAGCAACGCAAATATAATTACGGAAAAAAAGCAATAAAAAATGCACTAAACGCAAATTCGAAAAAGATGCGTCAGCAATAACAGTTTTTGGGTGGGAAATTAGGTTATTGGATTGATTGAACTGGAAGAAGCGAAAAAAGTATTCATAATTATGGAGTAAAGGAAGGGGGCGACTAAATTCAGTGGCGGTTTGAATTGAACTGATGTGATCTTAAAAAGATTTTTATGAAAACCGTACCTTTTTGCTTACTATTAAAGGTGGTGGAACCCAGGAACATAATAAACAAACAATAAGGAAAAGAACCAAAAAACATAAAAGTCCAAAGATTTAAAAATATAAAATGAAATTAAACTAAATTAAAAATTGCAAATAAAGAAGTAGCCATTTTTGATAAAAAAAAAAGAATTAATCAGCAATGCTACATTTAACAATAAATGTAACAATAACATTTATCTGCTGAAAATTTCCAAAATAAGAAATTTAGAATCAAATATCTACTCGACGATAAACAGGTGAATGTACCGCTTACAAAGGATACATCTTCGTTTACGGATGAAATCATGATTAGTCATGGATGCCCAAGCAAGATCCATCATAGTTCAGCGCATCAGCGATAAACATATAGACGTGGTAAAGGATGAAAACCCTTTTTACTAAATTAAAGTTAAAAAGAAGTGATTAAGAGGTTTAAGTTAAAGGCAAACAAAAGTAAAACGGTTGAAATAAGCTATTGTATTAAATTATAAATTGTAATTGTATTCAATAAAGCGATTGTGTAAGCCCGTTCTGAAAATTTTAAGTACTAAAAATATGACTTTCACATAGCTGAAATAGTTGATCTTCTATGAGGGGGAATCTCGAGTGACTTGCTTGTTCAATTTCCTGAAATCAAAATGATCTAGATGATTTATTCAGAGATCTTGGACTGTCTAAAAAGCAGTCTAGCTTTTCTGTTGAAAGAAAGAAATCCAGTAACACTAAACAATAAACTGGGTTCTTTGCCTATTGCACATTCAACCAAAGTTAAATAAGAATACCCCTCGATATCTTTAGTTTTGGAGAAAATAAAGTACATAGAATGCGGACGTAAACTTACTCCTGTTTTATATTCTTTTGGGACAGCAGAGCTAAATCTGAAAATTATAGCCTGTAATTGAGGCTTTGGTCTCGGGGAGGCTGAATGTGACAAATGATATGTAATATTACCTCATTTGCTTATTAAAATAATGTTAATGAAACAGTATGTAAAAGTTCTTATCAAATATGGAGACTATTTCAAGTACATTACAAAAATGTTTCCAATATGAGTACTGAAAAAAAAAATTGGGTGGTGTTTCGACTTTTGTCGCATTATTCCCTGCAGCTCAACTTGTGGGCCCTTGGTAGCCGCACACTATGCACGTTTTGCATCAATTCTCAAAGTTTTGTGTTGCACATAGCCAATAGCAACATTCCCTTAACTTATCCAACGTCTTATTAATTTCTAAGATTCCGTCTTGTATCTCTTGGAACACTTCACTGAATCTGACTGACAAAGCGAGTACATTTTTTCCAGTATGCCTTTAGTGTTCGGCTCTGGTCTGGTATCTTTTGACAGCTTGGTTTATCCTCGTGTTCAATATTGCCTGTCTGTTGAGAGGAAAAGATTCGTCAGCAGTCGAACCCTTTACTGACAAATCGAAATGAATTTCTCATTGGTCTTATGGTATTTGATCAAGAACCTGATTTGATTTGCTTATACGCAAGGTGACTACTTTCGAGGATCCAAGGCCAGGGCAACTTCCCTCCATAAGCGGGTATTTTACTTTGTAGTGTATCGCATGCGTCTAGTTCTTCTGCTAAACTCTTGTTGGCGGGCTGCATCTTTATCGGCTTGAGGTGTACTAAATAAAGTTTCTTCGATTTCCCAAAATCTTCACAATCGTTTGTCGAGATCGAGTTTCAAAACAAAGCTCCTAGCTCTTCCTGTTAGATTTAAGTGGGCTCTACCTAGTAAAATTCAGCTGAGATTGATCTTTTGAGTAATTGATAAAGCCACGCTGTCTCCTCGACGTATCTCCGGCATTACAAGATAACCGAATATATCGCTGCGCAAAAGTATATCGACTCTTAATGGTCTGTGGAACTCAGCATCTGCCAAGAATAAGTCCTTAATGTGGTTCAACTTGCTGTGTGTCAACTATTTAGTTGGTCGGAATAATATCTATCAATGATTTAAGAATGAATGTACGAGTTTGAGTGTAGTGAAATTATTGTCATGTTTACGTAATTGGGTCAAGTTTTATTTTTAACTTACAGGTCTGATACTTCAAAAAATGTGCGGTGGTACTACGAATGGAGCAGCTGTACGCCAGATTTGGCGATAAACTAGGCCTCCGAACCAGAATCTATCAATTCTGGAAAATTGCAGGATTGTCCCGATGCTGTCCTAATCTTAACGACCGCTTTAGTTAAAAGAACCTGTATATTATGGTGAGTTGCATGCAAGTTGTTACTTCGTTTAACTATTGTTTTTTTTTATATATAAACCGATTCTCTGTGGTTCTTGTTGATCAATTACTTCTAGTGTCCTAAACCTAGATTCTAGGGCCTGTAAGATATCCTTGAGTGATGGTAGATTTTTTTTGTTGCTTTAATTTTCCCTCACAGAGTTGCTGTATGATGCTGGAGCATGCTGGAACATACAGTAAATTAGAATTGAATCCCAATGATAAAATGGTAGATCCAAATTCTGTAAGGAATGATGGCATTCAGTTGACACCCGTTGACTCTTATGTCCCGGCACGTCTTCTTGTTGGAGAGTTGACTGTTCGAAAAAGAGCTTAAATTGGGTGCTAACGAGGATACACTTATTGTCATACTGGAATATGATGATTTCAAATGCCTGTCCTAATTTCACTTATTATGTTGCGATGTTGAAATAGCCGTTCTGCTTCTTCTGTCAAATTCGATTTCAGATAATGGAGCTTCTCAATTTCTGATAAGGACTTACGAATATTGGTGTGAGTTAGCAAAACGAAAAAGTTATGGAATGTCCTCCAACTTCGGTAGCTCCCGGTAGAAACTGGGATTTTAATTTTCAGCAAACTGAGTTATTGCTTCCCTGACTGAAACAGTTCAGCTCTGTATTCTAGATAATTTTTTTTATTTATAAAGAGGTTCCAGATCTTCTAGATTAATCATTTCTTTTGAAATAATTTCTTCAAAGTTGTATCCTGAACTTGCTTTGTAATTGCTTTCAAGCATTGTGATCCCTGCTGATAAATAATTTTTTGTCCTCTGATGCCTTGTGATCTGTGCAGGAATGTTCTTCTGTTGTTTCATGAGTGGTAGTTTTTTATTTAGTTTTTCTTTTCAAAAAAAGGAATTAAAAAAATATATTAATTGTGTTTGTATTTATGAGTACAGGTACTCCCAGTAAGGCAAAGAAGACTAGGATATAAAAGGAAAAAATATCATAAAACTCTGATGGAGCGGCAGGTACGTTTCCCAAGGGAAAAATTGGAGAAAGAATACGGATTCCAGTATTGCGGTATGCTCGTAGTTACCATAAAAGCAGTATCTTTGAGTTGCACCGTTTATGAAGCAACAGTAGTTTTTACAATAACACAATTCCAACGGGGTAGATGATACCGGTACTGCTGTAACAGCTGGACGGTGATATTTGACGGCGGATGTTTGCGTTATTCAATTTGTTTTTTTTTTTCGAGCAATATTTTAAATAAATTGTTTTAAAAGTAGAGAGCATTGTCGCTTAATTTCTTATTTTATCTTCTGAAATATTTTAGATTATTGGCACTTGGCTTGATGGACTAATGCTCATTTCGAACTATACCATTGCTGCATATTCCCGCAGTGATGAAAAATTAAAAATTTTAAAGAATCTATGACTTCCGGACTACCGGAAAAACAACAAATTTTGTAACACAAAAGGGCGACCGTAACCACACAGTTAATGATTGATGAGCGAATGAAGGGGAGTGCGCAGAAGTGGGTCCAAGAGGGAATCGTAAAAAAATTAAATTGCAACAGCTGTTGGTAAGCCACGAACATCGGCTGCTCACAAAAGGGGGGATCGTCAAGATCGCTCAAAATGGATAAACTGATAAGGTAGGTAGCAGCCACCCATTTTTTAACGCAAAAATTGGGAAAACAGATGAAAGAAGAAAAACGCAAAAAATTATCTTATAATTCCCTGATATAGAATTTATGATGATGTATAGTAGTTGTCCTTTTTTTGTTTATTGGTATGCCGAAAGAACAGAATATGAAAACTTTTTCCTTAAAATTTTACTTTATTTTACAATTCAAATTTTGGCCAACGGAAGGCCCATAGTTCCGCGCACGAGTCGCGCAGTTCTAAAAACTAACCGTCTCACGAACAATTTCGTAGCACAAACAGGAAGAAGGCATACGGTCACGGTTCTTATTACTTCGCTGGGTGTTATCGTTTTTTGTCTAGTTTGTACGCTAGTGTTTTTCTCGTTCTCGGTCAGCGCCCTACATTTTTTTTTCGTGTTCTCGATCCTGTTATCGTTCATATTTTCGTTCTTTATTTTTGTTTCTTTTGTCATTTGCTCTATCGAATGAGGTTATAAAGCTCTTTTTGCCATCACCGCCATTCACACAAACATACACGCATATGGGGTTCCATCAACTCAGTTGTCAGAGCATGAGAGCCAAAGGAATCACATTCAGAGCTCCAAAGCTTTTCACCAAATCCCAGCCAATGACACAGGTAACTGTTTGTGGGTCATGTGGGTTTTGCAAACAATGTGAGTGTATTTTGGGCTCGCGGCCATTGCTGGTTATTGACCTGTTGGGGCTCCAAGTGGAAAATGGTCCGTCCGCTAGAGTCTCCAGGCCGTTCTCCTGGCTCTATAAAAGGGTACCTATATAATCATCTCCAGATCCAGTGAATCAACCTATATCAAGGCATCCAAAGCTTGACAGGAAAAAAGAAAAGAGACTTCTTAGGAGTCCGAAGGGTGGTATTAATGATTTGGTTAATCTTTTATGCAAGATTAGCCTGTGGGTGGTAATCGGCAGTGAATTTAACCGTTTCAAGTATGGTTTGGCAAGCACAACCTATTTCCTACTGCAGAACTAGGGAGCGTTGTACATCCTCACCATCGCCGTACGCCGAACAGGACGACGTTTTTTTTCAAATACTAACGATGATTCCTATTAGTTGCCGGTCTAAGGAGACAAAGTAGAGGTTACTTTGTAAAATAGTCTACCACCGTCAAAATGTAAACAAAACTTCCACTCGATTTTGGGAGCGGACCAACTTAATCAACACAAATCATTTCAAACAGCACAGACATTCCTCTCATTTTGACCATCAAACAAGCTGATTTATCGTTTACCGGTTTCACACTTTGACACACTTTGCAGTTTCTAACATACGTGGACACATCTGACCTCATTTTCGGCCAGTGGTAGCTCGCTCCAATTCTTGCAAACGCTTTCCTAAACCCAATGTGTTCTGCTAGCTCTTTGTCATGATAATCTCTTAAAACCCTAGCTCTATCTAATTTCAGCACCACTTCTTTCCATTCTAAACTATTGTTGTTAAAAACAACGTGTCTAGGCCTAACATATTTCAATAAACGTCAATTGTCTACTTTCCAGCATGGATAACCTAAAGGATTCGTCTCGACACTCGTCGTCATCTTTCATCCATGGGTCTTTGCTCTACTATTTCTGCTGATTCGGCAACATTTCTAGTTGCGATGTACGATTTCGAAATCGGATTGCTGTAGCCTATCCGCCCACCGAGCTAACATACCACATGGTACTCAGCCATACCAGAGAATAGTGATAATGACAGTAAACCGAACTCTTTTGATGTATGGCCGAAATTTCTGGAGTCCCCATAGGACGCCCAAGCACTCTTTCTCCGTAGTGGAATAGTTCATTCCATTCCCATTCAACGACCTACTTAGATAGCAGATGACATTTTCCTCTTCGTCGAAAGTAAGAACTGCTCCAACTCCGTTGCCCCATACATCCGTTTGAACTACAAACTGCCGCTCAAAATTCACACATTAGAGTGAGTTTTTTAATTTGAGACATCCAAATTACTTGAAAAATGTTCCAGACAAAAGTCACAAGGTTATGAAGGGGACATAAGATGGTAACCACGAGTTTGACCCTGAGACCCATTTTCAAGGTCAAACGAAGGTCATTTGATTTTTCAAATGATAATTCCTGATTTTCATTGTTCAGTTGTATTTTTCGTAGACTTGTTATTTGTTTTTACATACTGCGTTTAGCATAACCCAGAAACAACGACGTGGGCGTAGCAGTATTTTGTTTCCTTCGGGGTGATTAATTAGAGTAGGTCCCCTTGCTTCCCACTGTTGAATCATTGAATTCTTCCCATTTCGCCGTTTATTTTCCGAGACTATTTCAACAAATGCTCGAAAATGTGACCATTCACTTCAATACACTTGTCTATCCGCGCTCTAAGTGAACCAACAGAACTAAGAAGTATTTCTTTCGTAATCTTCCGGCAAGCTTCAGTTATTCGTCTTTTCATGTCCTCACGAGTTGTTTGCTTTTTTCTGTAAACCTCACTTTTTAAGTAGCCCCATAAGAAGAAATCAAGCGACGTAAGATCAGGTGATCTAGCAGGCCAATGCCTCGGACCCCCTCGTCCGATCCATCGTTGATGGTAAACATTGTTTAATACGCCCTGAGCTACTTGGGAATAATGGGATGGACAACATTGTTTGTCGCAACTACAATGACAGTTCTTCTAGTAATACTGGAAGATGGGCCCGCAAGAAGTTTGCATACTTTTCGCCATTCAAGTTGCCTTCAATAAAATATGGACTTATTGATTTATCCCCAATAATTCCCGCCCAAACATTAACATTTCAAGAGTGCTGGCGTTCAACTTGTCGCAACCAAAAAGGGTTTTCGGTAGCCCAGTAATGCATATTATGTCGATTGACCGTACTGTGATTGGTGAAAGTCGACTCATCAGAGAATAACACCTTGGCGAAAAAAAGGGGGTCTAGTTCAATTTGCTGAAGTGCCCATTGACAAAAGGAAACCCGGTTGCGAAAATCCTCACTAGAAAGTTCTTGATGCATTGAAACATGATAAGGATGGTAAATATGCCGATGTAATATCTTACAGACAGTCGTTTGAGAAATTCCTGATTCACAACTTATTTGGCGAGTGTTAATGTGAGGATCGTGTGCAACGGCAGCTAACACTGCTATTTCATTGTCCTCAATAGCCACCCTGTCTGATCGATTCCTTTTTTTTGGTTGCACACTTCTTTCACCAGTGAATTGTTGGATGACCCGATATCTGAAATTTCTTTGAGTTTTAACTTCACTCGAGGCAATAATGACTTCCTCAAAACAAATCTCGACCTTTCAACACCCTAACAACGTTGGAAACCGATTAATGATTTAGGCGTGCCAGTGCAGTGGTATCTAGCACTGAATAAATAAGACCTTTGAGACAAAGTCGTGTGCCCCATTGAGGAATACAACTGAGCAATGAAAATCAGGAATTATCATTTGAAAAATCAAAAGTGATCACCCGTTTGACCTTAAAAATGGGTCTCAAGGTCAAACTCGTGGTCACCATCTTATGTCCCCTTCAGAACCTTGTGACTTTTGTCTGAAACATTTTTCGCGATATCGCGTACTTTTCGAGTAATTTGGATGTCTCAAGTTAAAAAACTCACCCGGTATAAGGGAAGGAAGTAGCCAAAGCATTGAATGCATCACCATTTTCAAAAATAGAACTATATATCTACATATGTATGTATATACATACTATTTGAAGGGTTGATTTTTCTCAAAAGAAACACAAAACACTTATTTCCATTTAATTTTATAATTCAATGTTTTGTTTTACTTTTCTTATTTGAACTCACAATTACAAAATTAAATTTTACCCAGCATTTGGTAACTTCTCGATATCGTATTCTATAATCCATTCCTCTGTTCATTCTTTTTTACAAGAGTACTTATTTCTTTGTGTTTGTGGCATGTGTCAGCGAATGGTACTCTTGTCTCGTCTGTTTCGCCCGCAGTGTTTTTGTGGCGGATGCGATCGTGTACTTTCTGGGTTGTATGTTTTCTTTGTCTGATGTTCAGTGTATGATTGTCGACAACTGTCTGTTGCGTTGCATGACAATATGTATACTGCGTTTCAAATCAGAGTAATCCTGAAACTGATCCAGACGAAATTCGGGCGTAACCATACTTTAATGTTGATTGCACTGAGTCTCAGCGCGAACTGGCATTGGATAACTTTCATATTGCTGACTGAAGCTAGTTTATATTCAAAAATTGCAAAAGTGTATAAAATGCTCATTTAAGTTGTTAAAACAATGCTTGCCATTTACTTCTAAAAGATAATTTCATATAAATTTTAAGTGATCTATACAATTTTGAGTTACTTTTTCGAGCATATAGGCTGGTATCTCGCTAACAGGACGTGTAATGTTGTCTTCGAAGACTGCAATTGGCGCAGGATTATCGGGATAGGCGAGAGAATTTACGTATCCCTATGAAAAATAGCCTAAAGTTGTCAAATTGCACGACCTAGCCGGCCAATTCACCGGTTCAAAACGAGAAATAAATTGCTCACCGATTCATTACTCAATTTGTTTATCGATTCGCGTGCTATGTGGCATATAGCGCTGTCTTGCTTGAAACACATGTCGACCAAGTTCAGCTCGTGCATTTTGAGTAAAAAAAAGTTCGGGATCATTTAACGATACCGGACTCCATTGTTCTCACGGTCATCTTTTAATAAATAAGTCCAATGATTCATTGGGTGCATTGACAGTTTTTATATTGCATGCTTATGCTCATCGGACCAAATACGGCAGTTTTATTTATTAACATTCCCATTCAACTAGGAATGAATTTTGTCGCCGAAGACAATTTTTCGGGAAAAAAGCGGATCGTGATACAGTTTTTCAATGCTGTGGCAGATCGTTCGGCTTCAGTTCTTACACAAGCTGTTTTTTATAAAGTTTTAGACCAAGGTCCATGGGCAAAGTCCTCTACGTAGTCGAGTAACACAAACCCAATTGCTGCGAACGATGACGAATGAACAAATCAGGGTCTTCATTAACATTGGCGGATGCAGCAACAATATTTTGTTCTATACTAACTGTACGCATACGGGTAGATAGCTTGATTTCCAATAGGACATTATGGCTTGAATTGCTTACTCGATTATGACGACCGTAAAATGGTCGAAGTGCGTAAAAAACATTTTTCACAGAACACAAATTTTGATAATAAAATTCAATAATTTGTAAGTGTTGTTCGGGTGCAAGTCTCTCCACGATAAAATGGCAATGCTAGCTGAGCATTGAATGCATTCAAAAGGTTGTCAAACCACATAATAAGAGTGCTTCTAAAAAAATCAGAATCAAAATAAAACCAAATAATAAATACTGTGAAATGTGAAATTTATAGTACCACAGAAATTTTTCACAAGATAAATGTATTGGTTAGCTTTTGGGGTTCAGCAAGAACATAAACAGAGTAAATATTATACGTATTTTTTGTAATTTAATTGACGAAACGTATGTTAATAACCAATCTGCGCATATACTACATGAATTTTCGATGCCATGACATAAGGCAAAATCTCAAAATTTGGCATAATGACACTTAAATGCATCGACATTAGGCCAATTTAGTGTGACATAACACCAAATTTTCACCAATTTGTTTTTTTGGTCATAAATTTTTTTAAACTGCTTCTTTTTACGTCGGATTTATGATAGAAATGCCAAAATTATCTAAATTCAAAATTTCTAATAGGCCCATGTTTTCAGATGCTAAAAAAAAACAATTTTTACAAATAATCCGCTAAGGGTATGTCAACAGCTGTCAGGCGCGCGCTTATGTCTTCTAGGTACGTGCATTTTGTATTCATTTAAAAATAAATACGCTCAGTAATAGCATATCAGATTTATCATTGTTTTTCGTCTTAAACTAAGTTTTGATATGGACTCATAGTTATTTAACATTTTTGTATTGCATTCACTTTGTCACTTTGCATTCACTAATGTCACTTGCTTTCATGTATATGATAAGTGTTTAATAAATGCAAGTTAGCGAGTTGATCGGTCGCTTTTCATCTTCTAACAACAGTTGTTATAAAATCCTCCGTGTTAATAATTTTGAACTTTTAAAGGGCATTTTAATGGGCCGTTTTAAATTTATTCAAGTATGGGAAACAAATCTTTCTAAAAGTGATATAAAGCCAAATAGTGTTAATCCTTAGCTTCGTGTGCGTGTGTGGCACAGTAAGGAGATACTCATAAATAATATCGATGATTTGTCCCATTCCCGTTCTCCTCAAAGTGTTTGCTCGTTAGTTATTTGCAATGCTTACATCCCAGAATGTTTGCTTACATGCGAATGTTTCTGGTACTGGTGAGCCTGCTTCCCCACTTTATTACCAAGCATTAAAGTTTCCGCTGGAGATCTTTCATGCCAAGCTGTGTTGGTAATATATGGGTCTATAACTTTTTTCATGCGGTTTGCTAAGAGATGGCGTAACTTGAATTATTCCATTGTTATTATTCCATTTGAACATGCGTTGGAAAGCTAATGTCATTGTACGTTATTTCAGTATATGTCATTCATTTGAAGTGTAAACAACAATAATTTGTTTTCACTCAAATATGTCGAACTTTGTGCCTGAAAAAGTGTTTTTGTGGGGAGTTCTTCTTCATTACTTCAATATGAAGAAAACTGCTGGCGAAAGTCATCGTATTTTGGTGGAAGTTTATGGTGAACATGCGCTAGCTGAGAGAACGTGCCAAAAGTAGTTTGCACGATTTTAAAGTGGTGATTTTGGCTTGGAAGACGGTGAACGTCCTATGACAACGCTCGGCCCCACGTTGCTATTCCGGTTAAGAACTGTTTGGAAAGCAGTGGATGGCAAGTCTTACCCCACCCGCATTATAACCCAGACCTTGCCCCTTCTGAACACTATTTGTTTGGGATTGGAAAAAGTCATAGCTTCAGATGGGCAATACTTTGAATAATACTCTTGTACATGTTTTTCTTAAATAAACGTTCAAATTCTGGAAAAAAAAACCGCACGAATTAAAAAATATACCCATATATATATGGGCAGTATAATCTATAGTAAATATTTTTAACGAGAATAAATATTCGCCAATTGTTTGACGTTCATAAATTAGAAGAAATCCCGCATTAATATGAAAAATATTGATAATGTGTGTTTTGCATGTGCAATAGTGTCTGTTTTGTTCTTAGCATGTTGACCTATCCACATGCTAGAAAAAAACTCAAGTTATTCAAATTATAAAGGTACGTTGAACATAGATGGTATAAATTTTCTATTACTTTTAAATTTGATACCATTATTTGAAAAAAATAACAATCTTTTCAGAAATATCTTTACATTACAAAAAGAAAAAAAGTAATAACAAAGACACTTTATTATGTAAATACATACATGTGAAAAGGAAGGAAACATGTTGATTTGTTGTTGTTGGAAAAATATGCGTCCGACGATTATGTCGTTTGAAAACAATTTCTTATTTGGATTAAAAACCTATCTGCACTTCCTAGTAAAAACTTACTTACTTACGTAGGTGGAGATATACATAGTTTGGAGTGAATCTGGGCAACAACTGACAAGTCTCTTCAGTTAGTGAGGTCTTTAGCTAACTACCTCCAGTTGCGCACTCTAAGTCGGTTGAGGTCCCTTTCTACATGTGCGTGCCACCTAAGGTGAGGTCTTCCTCTACTGCGTTGTTCCTCCGGGATAGATTCGAAGACTCTGCTGGTCGTATTATTGGTGTCCATTCACTCTATGTATATGACACCTTTAAAAAGTCGATGTCGCCGTATAGCTCGTGTATCTGTATCTGTATAACTGAGTGTATCTTCAGGCTCTATGCAAAAGCTCCTAACGTATTTATTCCTAACAAAAAATAAACGAAATAAAACCTAAAATTGTACATACAAAGTTAGTAGTTATTATACGTAAAAGAACTCTTAAATATTAGATTTATTTTCATCGAAGCTAGGACTTATTGCATGTTTAAGTGTAGGAATTATTTCATCATGAAATAAATCCTAAAATAAAATCTAATTAAAAGCTATTACACTCAATGTTGTAAGGAGTTATTTAATCAATGTTAGGGGTTACGTCATTTACCTTAAAATCTTATTTCTTAAGTTAGTTTTAGTTTTTCAAACTGCATTTATTTTTGTACATTGTAAACCGTTAAACTATAACAAACTAATAGTCTTAGAGGAGCGACAAAGTCGCGTGAGCGTTTAAACCGCCCCGGAAAGTGGAGTTTAAAGAAATGAAGCGCGGCAAATTCTCCCCCTTAGCTACCAACTATGACCAAGCATAGCCATCACACCATATTTGGTGTTGTTTCACTTCTAAGTGAAGATGATGAGTACTTGTGCATCTGCTGCGACCAAACACTCTTGTGTTGTCTTGTAAGCATTTTAAACTGTGTACCGAATGCTTCGGTAAGTAACATCCGGATGAGGGCGAATTTATTAGATGCCCTGTATGCAGATCCGTAGTGGTTGACAACATCTAAGTTTTTGATTACACCTGTACTGACGCTAATGTTAATAAATAGAAATATTTTGCACTTTAGGACTTTTTTCATTTTTACTACTAGGAATTGATTCATTGTGAAAGAACTCCTAAATGTAGGATCTATTTCATGTTTGGGTTAGAATGTATTTCATCCGGAGTTAGGACTTATATCATTTTAAAAATTATTAATTTTTGTGTTTATTGTTAGAATTTTTTTAATTAGGAAATTAGGAACTATTGCATTAGGAGTAAATACGTTAGGAGCTATTGCATAGAGCAGTATCTGCTTTCGATAGGGTTCATGCTTCCGCACCATAAAGTAGAACGGGAATGATCAAGGTCTTATATAGCCTCCTTAGTTTTTCGGATATAGGGCCTTAATACTCGAGGTTGTGAGTCCTTCTTGTTGACAACATACACGGTTCAACGGTTAACCCATTTTGGCAGCTTTTGTTTTAAAACTAGCGAACGCACCTTTGACATCAAAGGTATCGGTGAAGTCGTTACCGACCTCGACATAGCAGCGAGCGTTCTCATTCGTTATTCTGAAAACTTAACAAGCCACAAAAATAAACCCCATTTCTGTATTAGATGTCTCCATAATGTTTATTCTAACAAACAATTAAGTTAAGCTGTTGAAGTCATTGTATAGTAAAATTGCTTAAATTAGAAAATAAAATAATAAGTTTTAAGAACTATAAAAATAGAATTATGACTCCATTTATAGAATTGTATTTTAAAGAAATAGATCATGGAAATTGTTATCAGGAGCATATTCCAAGTTCTATAAGTTTCTATCTGAAAAGCTATTTTGAATCTATGTAGTTTACAACCTACAAGGACCAAATTGTATATCTTGGTTTATGAATTTACTTAAGTCTTTAATGTTTCTTCTAGCTTCTGATATCTCATTTATTTTACCCCTTGCAACTCTTTTTACTGAACAAAAATCGACTTTAACTCAGCAGTCCAATGCCATATATGTTCACACAATTTTGTATTAGGTAATATCATATTACGAGACCATTGCCATATTACTGGAATATATCAAAGTCCAGCACATAGCAGCTGCAATTTAGGTGATAAAGATGACTTGACTATAACATTAATTTTCCATAAGCTTATTAATCTTGATACACATTTTATAATTAAGGAAATTCAGAAAAAAGTAATGGTGTTACCGGTAAATAAAGAAAAATTTACAAAAGTTTTATTGAAAGATAATATTCAATTAAGGTTCATTGATTCTGAAAATGGTGAGAGATTTTTCTCTACATGTATTGAAGATATTTGTCCTTGTCTGACCTCCTCAATGCTTCGAAGAATACCGATTGTGTTTGAAAATCGATAAAAAAGTCACCACACGAAATAAGGAATTACCTTTCTGATTTTCTGTAAGAGCGGATAAAATAAAACCACGTCTTAATTCTTTGACAAATGAACGTTATGTGTTCTTGATTAAACCCCCAAAAGGTATGCAATATACTGGGTATTAATTAACTATTAATTAAAGACATGTGTATAGGGAATTTTCTTCATATCATTTTTCTTGGTAATGCAGAATGATTTACATTTTCGTTTTTACATATATTATTATTTTACATTTTAGTTTTACAATATCATATATTGTCTACTTATTTATATATGGTGATTCATCGTGAGGCTTGATTTATAATGTAAAATAAAACACATAAATTGGAAAGTGAACTTAAAATTTTTATTGTCGGTTAAAAAAACAATTTATGGCATTTACTTTTCGGAAATGATGTCATGTAAATGTTTTCCACGACTACGTCTGAGATGATCCATTCGGAAGGTCCAATTTCCGGCGACTCGTTCGAGCATAGTGACTGGTATCTTGCGGATAACAAGAGCAATGTTGGCTTCCAAAGCGTCAATTGTAGCTGGCTTATTCCTGAAGACCTGAAACTTTACATATCCCCAGAGAAAATAGTTCAAAGGTGTGATATCGCAAAACGTGAAATTAAGTGCTTACCAATATAATTTCCCAACAAGTCCATTGTTTCACGCGCTGTATTGCTCGTAGCGCCGTCTTGTTGAAACCAGAGTTCACCGAGACCATGTGTTTGAATTTCAAGAAGCACATAGCCCGCTAGCATGGCGCGATAACGTTTACTATTGACGATAACATTCTGATTTGCCTTATTTCACCAGCCTATTAACCACACACATACCGTTATTTTTAATGGATGTAATAGCAGCTATTGGTAGTCTTCGGGTTGCTTATCACCTCAAATACGGCAATTTTGTATATTAACGTATTCATTGAGCCAGACATGGGCTTCATCATTGAGCAACATTTCATGATAAAACACCGGATTTTCATTGAGCTTTTCCAGAGACCATTCACTGAAAACATGACGCAAATTCAAGTCGCCTTCAATTTCTCGCAGAAATTGAATTTTGTACACTTTTAGGCCGAGATCCTCACGTAAAATACGCCAAGTTGTCGAATACGCCAAGTCAAGCTGCTGAGAACGAACGAATCGATTCATCACGGTCTTCGCGTATACCCTCATAGTCTCTTCACTACGTACTGGATGTGGTCTAATCGGTCGAGTATCATCCACTAATGTAAACTGAGACTCAAATTTGCGAATGGTATTGAGAAAAGTGCTTTCATTAAGTCGATTATGTGCACCGCAAGTTCCTCGAATCGCACGAAAAACATTCCTCATAGAACGCTGATTTTCGTAATACAGCTAAAGAATTTGTAGACGCTGTTGTGGTGTGAGTATTTCCATGATGACTGTTAAACGATACCGAACAAAAATGACAAAGCAGTTTGATAGGAGCCACAACCAATCTGTCAAAAAAAGCCTATTGAAAATCTAACCTCACGATGAATCACCCTATATCTAAACTCCTCGAACATCCTCCCCGGCCGTGAACATAGTGCTCAATGTGTGTCGATCCCTAATGTCGGAGGGTGTCTGTGCCTTCATGTTGTCCATCACCCACAGCCATATTGTAAAATGATAGTTTTATTGCATGAGAACATGCTCCATCATCTGAGTGTGTTGTGTGGTTTTGGTAGGTGGGTAAGGTAAATTCGAGACAAAACTGCGTGCTGTACTTGCCGTCGGCTTCTGGATATTGTGTTTTCCCGTCGGCATTTTGCGTTTTGTGTTTTGCCGTCGGCATTTTGAGTTTTGTGTATGTATGGTACATTTAATGAATGTTTAATATTACTAATTAATTTTAAAGGTAATGATAAGTGATTAAATTATGTCGTCTTCTTTGTATGTTCTGGTGGTGGAAAGTAAACAAATTTTGGTGATTGATCGTTTTATTTCTCCGTTTGAGTTTTCACCCTGACGACCCGAACCAGGTTATCTGTCCCAGGATATGTACTTGTGACGCGTCTTTCGCTCACCAATTCGATGTGTATGGCTTTGGTAGCCAAACACACAAAAATGGCAAAGTACGCCTTGAAGGTTTTGACCATCCGTCCTTTCCACGAGTTTTCCTTGATCGGACCTGCGAAGTCCACCCCGGAATGTGTTAACTCTTGGGGCCGGTAGATTATCTATCAGTTGGTGCGACGGTTTAGCTTGATACCTATAGAGGATGGTGCAGCTGTGTTGATATCCCTTAACACAATTTTTAATTTTCAGTATCCAATATCTGTTGGGTAAGTATGCTATGGTTTGTTGTAGTCCTTCATGAAACGTTCGCAGATGATAATCAGCAATCAGAAGCTTTGTGAAATGATGATTTTCTTTAAGTATGATTGGGTGCCGTTGATGAAATAGAAAATCCGCCTGTTGTAATTTACCTCCGACTCCGATCCCATCAGAATTCGTAGACTGTACTGAACATCTTGTACAAGCTTTACGGCGGAGAGTGTTGCAGAATGAATTTCGACTGGAAAGAGTTAATTACCTTTTCTCGTCTCAGGTACCTGAATCCCCATGTGGGTGTTAATTGACCGGTTGTAGCTAAGCTCGTCGGTCGTTGTAAACACTGAAACGAGATTCACGCAGAAAATCTGGATCATTCCACCAAAGACTGTTGGCATGTAAGGCAGAAGGCATTACTCCTCTGGATGATGTATCTGCAGGATTCATTTCACTGGGATTCAGCTCTCTTGTCTCACCAGTCGTTATATTTCGGCTACCCGGTTGTTAACAAAGGTGGCCCACTTAAGTTGGAGTAGTAACTATGTCGGCTTTGAAGGTATATTTGTGTTTTCTCCATCTTAATATGATTTCTATTATATTCGTTTGTTATTTAGGTCCTGTTATTAAGTACTGGTTCAACGAAGTTCCGTCTGAAGTTTTGTCGTTCAATTCGATACTTTCGATACGGCATTGTGCGGTGCGGTTTTGAGTCTCCTTACTTTCTTTCATATGTCTCAAATGTAAGTACTAGTTTATACACTTTTTGTACTCAAGTGTAGTGTAGAGTCGTACCTAAATCGTCGCTCTAATTGAGCAAACCTACGCAAGGCTTGTTCCCTCGAGGATCCAAGCCCGGGTTTTTTTTCCTTCTTTTAATGATAACGATACCTCGTATTGTCCGCTACCCAACAACGAAGTGTGACGTCTATACCTGAAGAGGATCTTACTTTCAATAGCGCTGTTGCGAGTAACACGTCTACATGGAATTCTACTGCTTGAAAAGTTTTGACCTATTGTGTGAGCTAAAAAGGGATAGCGTTTGCTTTTATTGTAGATAAATGAGATTGTGTGGGTTGCATGTGTGTTGAGGGTGGTGACCGAATTAGGCGATGCCTGTGTTGTGTGGTGTTGGGTATTTGTTGTGTGTGAATTGAATTGTGAGTGTGGAGGGGAGTTATTGTGTAAAAGAAAGTGGTGAAGCTGTTGGCAGAAGAAGCATCGGCTTCTGCTGGGACACTGTTGGGTTGCGTGACTGTGTGCCAGACAATTCTCTCATATTCCGATTTCGTTCACAACATTTCTGCGAGACGCGATGTCCATTTTTAGAAACCGGTTGCAGGTCCGCAGTGAGTGAGGCCCTTTATTGCATACTTTACAGCTGAATTGACCCCTTTGATTCTGTTTAAGTAAAACGATTTTGTCTTTGCTAACGGTACCCTAGAGACCTTACTGACTCCTATTTCTCCCCTTTGACAAACTGATAATGTCCTAAATCTCGCTTCTAAAAATTCAGTGAAACATTCAAACTTTGGTGATTCTTTATCCATCTCTAGCCTTTTTCCAAAACTGCTACGTTATTGTGGGAATTTTTTTCACTAGACAAAAGATAAGGATATCGAGATTTTTCAATGCATGTCGACAGTCCACTGATGTATCTAAT
Organism: Volucella inanis; assembly: GCA_907269105.1. NCBI lineage: Eukaryota > Metazoa > Arthropoda > Insecta > Diptera > Syrphidae > Volucella > Volucella inanis. The sequence goes on along the minus strand of OU026153.1, from coordinate 86,755,062 downwards.
GTTTTTTTCAGATGTGCCGCGGTCTCATTGATAATGTTTTCTTGTGCAAAAAGATTCTTAGCTGCGCATTAACCACGACACGTTTATTGTCAAAGTGAGATGTGAGAATATCCCATGCTGGATTATAGTTCCCGTTGTCAATGACTAAATGTTGAAGGAGACGCTCGGCCTCACCGCCTAAACTAAAATTTAAATGGTGCAGTTCCTCAATCTCGGATAATGCTTTATTCGTATGTATTAAAGATATAAAAAGATCGTGAAATGATCTCTTAGATTCATATTCTCCCATGAAGACCGGTAAATTTATTTTTGGCAATCGAATGATGATTTTGCCGTTACAAGTACTTACTATATATTACCACTTACCGAAGTCTGAACTGTTTTTATCCATGCTGGTACATAGCGCTGTTTTAAAGTCCAGGTAACTGTCTTATCCTGTCGAAAATTTCCTTTAATTCATCTTCCTTTCCAGCTGCACTTGAAGATATTCCATCGGTGTTATGTTGAGTGCTAATCTTGAAATTTTACTCTAGCACGGCAATCCTATTAGAGATGTAAATTTTTGTCCTTTCCTTCAGGGATCTCTTTTCAAAATTTTCGGAATCCTTTGTAATTTGCTTTAACAAATTCTTTTGGAGATTCAGAGCGGTGCTCATTGTTGAAATCAAGAAAAAAAAAAACAATACTCGTAAAAGAAAAAAAAAATTAAAAAATACCCCCAAAAGGTATACCGGGTTTTAATTAACTATTAATTAATGACATTTATATAAGGAATTTTCTCCATATTATTTTCCTTGGTAATGCAGTGGAGTACTCATGACTTACATTTTCGTTTTTACATATATTATATTTAGCTTTACATTATCATATATTGCCTACTTATATATATGTGGATATGAGTGACATGAGTTACTCATTATAATTATTTTACTATTTGCTTCATTCCATTTGCTTCATATATATTACTACTCATTTTATTTATAACTCAGGCCGATTATATTTTGTAAATTACATTTAAATTCTACCCCAATAGAAAAGTTACCCAGTTAATTGGGGTAATAAAAGCATTTAAAACAGATGAAGTGTGAACAAAAGCAACGTATCCCCATGGCCCATTGGAAGAAAATTGTGTTGCTCGTTGCTGGATTTGTCATCTTGGGTATGATTTACTCATGGTGCTCAAAAGCTTGAGCCTGGTATAAGGTCCTGAGTTCATTAGAGGTCTGGTGGCTGTAGTAGCTGTTGAGAAAAATGGAGAAGCTCAGAAGAAGCAGTCCGTACTTTACCAGCAGCGTGGTCGTGTCGGCAGTCTCTTGCATACGTTTTCTCTCGTTGATATATTTTGTTTTATCTTAGAATAAAATAACTAAAAATCACACTCTGTTTAAATTTTTATTTTCTACATGAGAGTTCAACCGGGATTACCGGTATTTTGAATTAAAAATTTTGAGTGTGTGATTAATGGATGAGCTGAATTATCTCACGGTTAAGCAGCTGCAGGAATTTCTGAGGCGAAAAGAGTTAGCTGACTGACGAGTTAGCTTTCTCGAAAGACGACGAAGTGTTAAGTGAAGACCACAGATTTGAACGGACCCAAAAAGGAGATAACGAGGATAAAGACGAAGAGTGCGCGAGTGAAAAAAAAACGAAGAACATAAAGAAGAACAAGACGAAGAGTGCGGCACGCAAAAATCTGAACAAGACAACAACGAAGATACGATAACCATGTCATCAAAAAATAATTTCGTTTTCAAAGATATAGAAGAATCTCTAGAAAAGTTCTCCGGAGAGGAAAGCCGAAATTATGAGGACTGGCTGAAAGAATACGAAGAAATTTCGATTACGTGTGAGTGGAACGATGTGCAAAAATACCTATAAACCCGACGCCTGTTAAAGGGACCAGCTAAATTTGCTGTGGAGGCCACCGGTGGAGTAACTAATTGGACCACGTTAAAAGCAAGGTTGGAAAAAGAATTTGGAAAGGAACCATCTGCAGTATAAATTCACAGGCTATTGGAGAAACGTAAGAAGACAAATGGAGAAAGTTTGCTGGAATATCTGTACGCCATGGTCCAGATTGCAAGTAGAGGGAACATTGACGAATCATCTACGATCGAGTACATCATAGCTGGGATTCCCGATTCCATAAACAACAAGACAATCATGTACGAAGCATCAACCATAGACGAGTTAAAAAGTTAGATGGAATGTTATAAAAGAATGCAAAGGCAACTACCGCAGCAGAAGGCCGACGCCAAAGCTAGTGCACCAAAAGTTAGCATAGGAAGAAGGACACCAAGTAAGAGATGCCATAACTGTTGGTCGCCGTCACATATTGCGCAGGACTGTCCTACGCATTTATTAATAATAGGATGCATGATCGGTGATGCATGAGTCACTTCATAGGCAAATTAGCGACAAGAAACCAATTAAACCTGAAATGATTCCAAAGGCATTTGGCAACGCTCCACGACAGACACTTGGTTCATTTTCAGTTCCAGTACATATCTACGACATTGACTACTGGTTACGATTTCAAGTTGTGCCAGATGACTGGATATCCGATCGAATCCTACTGGGCAATGACTTCATCAGAAATGTAGAACTTATCGTAAGTCATGGGAAAATAGTGAGTATACGAAAACTAAAAAACCCTAAAGCACAGAGACAAGTCTTAAACGAGTTGGAGAAAAATGATATCTCAAAGATAGAATTGTTTAATGTGAAGAAAGATAAAATTGAGACAGAGCTACACATTGGTAATGACATCCGGCATAGTGGCCACGTATTCTTCCAAAAAATTAAAGTGTTTCTATATAGAAATGAATTTGGTGGTTCAAGATGAAATCCCAGTTTACCAAAAGGTGAGGAAGTTAGCTGAAGCCGAAAAACAAATCGTTAATAAACAGATTGAAGAATGGCTGGAAGAAGGAATAAAACAAGTCCAGTCCAGTGGTGCGGTTAAGAAAAAAGATGGCAAAACCAGACTGTGCGTGGATTATCGGAAGCTGAATACTAAAATAATTAAGGACAGATACCCACTACTAATAATGGAAGATGTTTTGGAGAAGCTGTACAAAGCAAAAGTTTTCACGACTCTTGATTTCCGGAATGGTTTCCTTCACGTCGATGTTGCCGAGGGAAGCAGAAAATACACTTCATTTATCACGCCGGATAGACAATACGAGTTCGGATAGACAATACGAGTTCCTAAAAGTCCCATTCGGATTGTGCAGTTCACCATCTGTTTTTCAACGGTTCGTAAAACAAAATCTTCAGAGACCAAATGCGTCAAAAATATTTGTTGCTTTATATGAATGATATTATTATAGCTGCTGAAGATGAGAACGAGAATATCAAGAAGCTTATCGTTGTGTTGAAGGTGGCGGAAATAACAGTCTTAGGATAAAGTGGGAGAAGTGTAACTTCCTAACTAGACGCGTTGAATTCCTCGGGCATGTAGTGGAGAATGGCAGTATAAAACCGTCCGCCGAGAAGTTGAAAGCAGTTCAAGTATCTCCCAGACCCATCAACGTAAAACAAGTACAAAGCTTCTTCAGGAAGTCTTGGCTGTGATAAAATGTATAAAGAAATTAAGAGTCTACTTGTTGGGGCTAAGGTTTAAAGCTTACACGGACTGCAAAGCCTTTCAAGCCACAATGAACAAAAGGGATCTATGTCCAAGGGTTGCCAGGTGGGCAATATTGCTACAGGAGTATGACTGTGAGGTATTGCATCGCTGAGACACGTAGATGCGCATAGCCGATACCCTTCAGTCATGAGGGTCGAAGATGGCATTGTCCAGAGACTGCAGCGGGCCCAAAATAAAGATAAGTATTGCCAATTAATCATGAATATTATTTCCTTCACAGGGTCACACAAAGATTTCGAGATAAGGAATAGTCTACTATACAAATTCATAGATGGAAGTCATCTCCTCGTTGTACCAAGGGTAATGCAGCGAGAAATTCTTCGGAACATTCACGATAAAGGGCACATTGCAGCTAGTAAGGTGGAAGCTATAGCTAAACGGGACTATTTTATCCCAAAGATTGGTAAAGCAGTAGATTCGTAACTGTGTGGCTTGCATTTTGGCAGCTAGGAAAGGTTGAAAAGAGGAAAGGTTCCTAAATGCTATTGAGAAAAACGACGTGACACTCCACACACTACACATTGATCATTTGCGACCACTTTCTTCAACAAATAAAAACTACAATTACTTGTTTGTTGTAGTGATGCGTTTACGAAATTTGTGTGGATCTACCCAGTTAAATCTACGAAGAGCGAAGAAGTTATCAAGAAGCTGGAAATTTTAAGTGAGGTATTCGGCAATCCGTTAGGGATCATATCAGATAGAGGAGCAGCGTTCACCGCTAACGTTTTCAAAGACTACTGTGTACAACAAGGCATCTAGCATGTTCTAACGACGACGGATGTACCCAGAGGAAACGGGCAGGTGGAGAAGATCTTCAACTGCAGTCGCTTCTGGTAGAAGTCATTATTGATGATTTTGAGGTTAGCCTAGATATGACCAGGAAAGCAGCGAAGGAGCAAATATTAAAAATTCAGCAGGAGAACAAGAAATACTACAACCAGAGACGGAAGCCGTCTACCAAATACGGTCTTAAAGGAGTGGTAGGAATTAAGAGGACGCAGTTCGGACGTGGCCTGAAACTCTATGCTAAATATCTGGGGCCATACGCAGTAGTAAAATCTCTAAGCAACGTTCAATACGAGGTGACCAAAGCATGAGAAACCTAACTTTACTTACAGTGCAGCCGATTTTATGAAACCTTGGATCCAAGACACTGAAGATGAAGTCGACTAAGAAGACGAAGAGAACGAAGACGATAATCAACTCGACTGAGGGCAGTCGAGAAGACCAGGATGGCCGAGTGTGGATATGAGTCACATGAGTTACTCATTACAATTATTTTACTATTTGCTTCATTCCATTTGCTTCATACTATTACTCATTTTGTTTATAACTCAGACCGATTATATTTTGTAACTTAGATTACACTCTGCGAGACAGCCGAGGCGACATGCAGTGATGACACACGACGGAATAGTTTTCAGCCAGCCAATAACCCAATAAGTTCAATGGGGTAATAAAAAACCATCCAGTACAGATGAATCATAAACAACGATACCCCAATAGAAAAGTTACCCAGTTAATTGGGGTAATAAAAGCATTTAAAACAGATGAAGTGTCAACAAAAGCAACGTATCCCCATGGCCAATTGAAAGAAAATTGTGTTGCTCGTTGCTGGATTTGTCATCTTGGGTGTGATTTACTCATAGTGCTCAAAAGCTTGGGCCTGGTATAAGGTCCTAAGTTCATTAGGGGTCTGGTGGCTGTAGTAGCTGTTGAGGAAAATGGAGAAGCCCAGAAGAAGCAGCCCTTACTTTACCAGCATAGTGGTCGTGTCGGCAGTCTCTCGCATACGTTTTCTTTCGTTTATATATTTTGTTCTATCTTATCTTATAATAAAATAACTAAAAATCACACTCTGTTTAAATTTTTGTTTTCTATATATATAACCACCTAAACTCCGCGAACACTATTCTTGTGCAACACGAGTTTTGTAGCGAAGAAACAAGAAAATAGCGATAGCGACCTTGTAGGTCGATAGTTCAACGAGAAGTGACAAAGTTTTTTAATAATTTCCTTTAAGTAACATCGGTTGTATGATTCGACTATAAGCTACGGTTCCTTTTGGAGATTTAAAAATACGGAACATCTTAGTATAATGACGCGAAATTTAAATTTTTATTATACAATGTTGCCAATGTGATGTACATAACAAATATACATAAGTATAAAGTACTTATAGGAATTCAATTTTCTAATTTATTTATTTACAATATTGAATTTTCTTCAATTTTGCTATTTTGTGCCCCAACATCCCTTTGAAAAGACTCTTCTCTCAAAATCGGAAGAATTGCTAATATTCTGATTGGCCGCTTCAGTGATGCTCGAATTTTTGCAACTCTGACCTTCCCATCATTTCCGGAGAAGACTTAAAGGACTTTACCCATTAGCCAGTTTTGCGGTGGGATTTTGTCTTCACGGATTAAAACCATATCGCTGACTTGCAGATTTATCTTATCTGTTGACCACTTGTGGCGTTGTTGTAGTTCGGCGAGATATTCTGCAGACCAAGTCTTCCAAAAATGCGTTTTGACTACATTGATTCCTCTCCACTTCTTGATGAAACTAATATTGGTGTCGTCAACACGTTTAATGAGGTCCCAATTAGCAGATGAGCTGGTGTTAGGGCTTCGCAGATATTTGCATCACATCTCTATTTCGACAAGCACAGTAACGAGTTCCTCAAATGTTATCTTAGTATTGTCGAGATGACCCTTTGCTTTCTTGACCGCAGCCTATCACAATCCACCGAAGTGAGGTGACTTAGGGAGGATAAAATGGAAAGTTTTATTTTCGTTAACGCAAAAACTGTAAATAAATTCTTTTAATGAATTTTGGAAAAACATTTGACCAAAATCTTTGAGCTTAGTGGGGGCTACCCGAGATTTCGATACTAAAAGCCTAACTGTTATCTTTCCGCTTGTGTTTGTTGACCTAACGTACAAGTAACATTTGAGCACATTCATAGATGCGTCGCAAAATCCATGTATCTGAATATCTTTCTTGGCTACCGCCAGGACATATCTCTATATCGGAAGATTCTGCAAAGACTGTGGATCTTCTAAAAAAATGTTTCCATTGTGTATTTAAATTCCAGATATAATCCATCCTAACTTTGTTTTTTGCGCTGTAAGCATTTCTTTTTATTTGTCCAATTAACAATATGTCGAAAAATATATCAGCTCATAGGAGAATGTCAATGTTCTATGGCTCGTGAAAACTTTCATCGGCTAATTCGATATTTTGAGGAAGTTTCAAATCAGCTTTTGCCAGCGCGTTATTGGGTTGGTATCCAGTAATAGCTTTGGTTATTACAATAGAAACTCTAGGAAAGTTTCAAAATTATTTAATCGGGATCTATTTTTAGTTTGTGTTTGATGGTGCGAACGTGTTTGCACCGGACCAATTCCTACGATTTCAGTTTGTCCCCTTTGTTTTTGTAAAGCGAGGATTTGAGCGAAATTTTCTGTTATTTAGTTTATCTGCGACGCATAATCTAACAGAGCTCTTTTGAATTGGAAGCTTCCTTTTCCGTCCTGAACAAGAACTAATGCGGTGGCTAAAATGACCTGACTCGCAACCTTAATAGGTGCTGCTTGCAATGCAACATTAACTGCAGATGAAGATGTACCCTCACTAGAATATAGTTGTCTATGAAGTAGTGTATGGTGTGGTTGCTTGCATTTCTTGCATCTATTTAGGGATGGACATTTAAAAACATTGTGACCTTTCCCCAAGCAGTTTATGCAAAGTCTCAATTTCTTCGTATGTGAAAATCTTTCAAACGGTATGAGCTTCTGAAAACTAGGATGGTAACCTTCCTTACAGAGTGCGCAGGATTTATGCAAAAGAGTCAACGATGTTTAGGTTCGAGTAGAAGGCCTTTGATACTTTGTCTTATTCGATGACTATTGATTCAAATCTATTATACTAGACGGTTCATTGCGAATCTGTTTGCTATCGCGAGCTTCAAAATATTGACAGCGTTTCGCAATCACTTTTGAGCATTCATCCCACGTCGGCAATTTGGAATAATCGAGCGGTCAAATATATCATAATAGCATTGCAGATATCGCCCTCAGACCCAACGACAAAAGAGAACTATAGATTGCTGATATACTGTCTAATAGATTTCGAAGCTGTGGAACTGATGGTTTTGAGCACTTAAGAAGCTCAAACATTACAGTAGTATTTTCGAGGAAAATCGGGGTGTCATTATCGTACTGCTCCTTAAATCTTTCCAAAGCCTTACTATAATTGCCCTCTGTCACTTGAAAGGCCCGAACTGTTCCTAAGGCTTGATCCGAAAGGCAGGATAACAAATGGTTTAACTTTTCGATTTTAGTGGGAGAAGGATCTGAGTTTGCTAAATGATTAAATGAATTTATAAAGTTTTTGTACTCTGAATATTTTCCACTAATTTAGATGTGGCACTCTACTTGCCGGTGCAGATGGAATGGCGAATAAAGTTTCTATGCTACTCGTTCTTCTTCCCAGTCCCATAAGAGAAATAATTTTACCTTTTTTAGTTACATACAGTTCCTCCAAGTCGGCTTTTGTAATGTCAGTTAGGTGAAGTTGTTCTATTTGGTTCTGGTATGCTAAGATTTATTTAAAATCGGATTCCAGGATACTAAGTCGACATTCCAATTCTGTAACAGAGAGATTCGTAGATTTTTCGACTAAAATGTTAATGCGAGTTATACTATTTATGGTATATACGTAGGTTTTTGCATAAGCTCCTCTAAAGATTTCGTCATAGCAACATTTTAAATGAGTAATCTTTTCACCCTAACCAAAAATAAATTCTAATTGACTAGAACCTTTACCCCTTGAACTTCAACAAAATCCTCAGCACTAGCTGTACTAACGTCAGCAGTAATCTACCCAAGGCGGTAAGATTTTCTATTCATACTAGAAACAGCAGCAAAAAAATGTTTCCCACGGTGGTAGCCAGAGCAACCGAGAAATTATCCCGATTATATCAGCATCAATAAATACAATAGATAATTTTCTTTTTGTTTTTAAATTACATCAGCCCGAAAGCAACATCCGCGTAAAATCTAACCATTGAGCAGCAGTGAAGGTCATAACTATTCCAAGGCACCGACCGAATGTACAAGTATTTGATTTCAACTGTGGTAAATTGATTCAAATGATATTCAACACCGAGGTCGTTGACAAATTTCACCTCCACCAAATTAAGATTGTGCTTCAGCTACACGAGTACTGTCGCTTATTTTTCAAATTCTAGACCTATTAAGTTTTGAGCGATATCCAATCGAAATTAAGACACAAAGGGAAGCGAAAATAATCTATCTAATTGTCAACCGGACCATTTGATAACCTTCCATGTAGTGCGAAGCGAATGATACACTGGGTATGTAACATAGATGTAACATAATTGCCTTCCTATCAACCCTGGCTACAGAGAAAAAACCCCGAAATCGTTGCGAGCGAATTGGATGCAATCGAACTAAGTGTATGTAATTGCGTATGATCCGTACAAGGACCTCTGGCGAGTAAATGACGTTATTGAAAACCGGTTTTAAAACGTGTTAATGGTATGACGGAAGGTACGCTCAACAAATTTATGATATGACTTTGCTCGATGAGTGGTCAAAGTTCGTTTTCTAGATTTATTTTGTATTTTTCGATTCTTGTGATAAAAAAGATGAGATGAGTTTGTATTCACCAGATTTGCATAAATTAGAAAATTTCATCCTTTCTGTATATAAAAGTAAGCCGAACATAAAAGTTCTCCTTCTAAACACCAGATAATACAGGTGTACAAAAAGAAGTCAACCACAAACGTCTTCCAGAATCTATTTCATATCATAATAAATCGAAGTTCGGAGTGGGCGTCGTTGACCAGATGGCACCCAAATATAGCGTAAAAGCAGGCATTTTTCTATGACCTTTTCAAGTCTTTTTTAATATATTAGATTTGGCAGCAGTAAATGCATGGATACTTGTTAAACAGTGCACCGGAGTCACAATATTCAGGTAAAAATAAATGTTTAGATTAGCCAAGGAATTAGATGCGGACAACAAGGAGAACATTCGTCAACGATCAGGCGCTTCTTCATCATCTATTACATTACAAAAGCGAAAAAGTTGCCAAGTAGGATACTGCAAAAAAATAAAAGCAGAAATTGTTGCATATCTTGCAAAAAAGTGGTATGCAGAAAATTTACAGGCAAAGCGGAATATACCTATAAAAAATGTACTACATAAGTAAGATTACCCGTTAGTATTAGTGTTATTATTTCTTAATACTTTATTTAAACATAAAAGCAAATATTGTGCAATTTGGAGTTAACTTGAATAAATCGGCTTTTTTAGAAAGTGCGTTTTTTTATTCACCCGTCAAAACGACGAGTGCCGTAGAGATAGGTATATAAGAAACGTCCGTAAACCTAGTGTTAAACTCACAATAACAAAATCAAATATTACATTGCTCGCTATCGTATTCTATAATCAATTCCTCTGTTCATTCTTTTTTACAAGAGTACTAGAAGGCTTACATGCGTAAGCGTATGGTACTCTTGTCTCCTCTGATTCGCCCGCAGTGTTTTTTGGGGCATGTGTGTTCTTTCTGGGTATATTGTATGTTTTCTTTGTCTCATGTTCAGTGTATGATTGTAGACAGCTGTCTGTTGCGATTCATGACAATATGTTTGGTCCGTGCCCTCTTTTCTAGCACACTCCAGTAATCCTGGAAATGATCCAGATGAAATTCGAGTGTAACTATGCTTTGATAATGATTGCACTAAGTCTAATCGCGTACTGATTATCTGTTTGAATGGCATTGGATAATGTGTTGTGGAAAAGATAAGAAGCCAGTATTGACAGATGCGAAACCAGAGTGTAGAGAGAATGCATGTACCTGGAAGGCGTGTCCATTGTATATCTTTTCTGTGGAGTTGGCATTCATGATTTTATGGAAAGCACTCTCTTCGCAATTATTGTGTTGAAAAGAAGAAATTATGTTTGCTTATATGAATTTGACTTAAAATATGAATGTAAAAGTTGAATAAATTGAAGTTAAGTGTAAATTTGTTTATGGTGTGCTGTGTGATCCAACACTTAATTTTTTCAAGATCAATGCACTTAAACGTCATCAATAGTATCATCATCCTCGCACTCGCTTTCAATTTATAATAACATTTCTCTCAGTGAAGGCATCCCAACTCGGTTCATAGCTCAAATAACTTTCTTCTGTCCTTATGGCCTTATCGAATGTTGTTTTATATTCCTCGACAGTATTTTTGCAAACTCTTCTGTTATTTTCTTGATGGCATCCAACTTAAATGTGGTGTTTATACCCGACACTCTTGATTTTACAATACTCCATATATTCTCAATTGGGTTCAAGTCCAGATGTACTCAGCGGTAGCCTGAGTACCTCATGGCCTGCTGATCTAATCAAGTCGTCTATTTGATGCTGCGGGGATATTTTGTGTTGTCGAACTGAATAACATAGTTCGATTTTCAGCCCTTCAATCTATGCGCAACATTATTTTCTACTAGCCAATTAACTAACTCCAGTTTTGTTGCTGATGAAGTTGGGGCTCGGTTTTTTAATTTATTGAGATTCGGTTCCTCTAGCTGGTCCAGTACCTGATATCTTAACCATTTTGAGAAATCTTCAGAGTTCATCTTATCATGATAGTCACCCGAGTTCGATCCAGATTTAAAGATTAGAAGACCGTTTTTGACAAATCCATTTGAACCACCAGAGTGTACAATTATAAGCCGATATCCTTATCTAATATGCATTTTTAGACTTTCCGTACTTCCATATGTCAAAGACATTCCTCTTGTGTGGGAGCTATGTATATATGGTTTTTGACGGACTTTTTCCATAAGGGCGCTTCATGTTACGACTTTCTTATCAAATTTGTGGAAGGAGTAGATCATCCTTTTGAAGGATTCAAAGTAGAAGTCATCTAATCCAGTAATCCAGTGCCGATGAGAATTTTCTTGGTGGGTGATTGTACTGTTCCAGTTTGTTCTTGTTCTTTAATATTTTGTATGTGGTCCTATGCGAAACTCCAACAGATTAAGCTGTTTTCCTTACAGCTGCTCTCGTGGGAACTCCATTTGCATAGTTGTGTTTATAATCCAAGCTTTGATGGTAAATTTTCAGTGTAAGCACTTTTGATTAGTGTATTAAAGGCTTTTCTGGCTTAAAGGAGTCCATTGTATATAAATTTACTTTTTTCTTACTTCTACTCCTTGCAAAGGTTTTTTTAAAACTAGATTAAGAATTCCATTTTTGCGCATTTATTGTATATTATATTTTTTAACGAACCCTTGTCATAAAAAATATGGGTTCGAAAAGTAGTGGCTAGACAAAATATGCGCATATATGCGCTTATGATGTAAATGGGTTAAATATGAAAGGAAGTGTAGAAAGTTCAGCAGTTTCATAAATATCATATTCCAGTGAACAGATGATTAGCATGCGCTTGCAGGCTTTCTTTGCGCAGATTTCCAATTGCACGGTGATTTGAAACGGACTATGCTTTACTCAGAATAACGGACAATTGCTAATTAGTATTATTTATATATTTTTCCTTGAATATTTATTATTATTAATAAATGAAAGGCTTTTCTCATTTTATTAGACCTTAAGTGAATTGCGAATAAGCTGACTGCGAACAAATAATTTTTTATATATATAATACATATACAGACAGGTGACAATTTTATTACATATTTCAAAAGCACAATTAAATTTAACTGTGGAATAATGAAACAAAAAAAACTCAAAGAAAGAAAGTTAGAATATCCACAATATAGAAGGCATGTCTGGTGTTGACCGCAATATGATCTATCTGACTGACGGTTGATTGATCAGGGGGTAGTCTCTCTTTATGGATGTTAAGATGTAGGAACTACGTGATGAGTACTTATAGTTTACAAAATCTAAAAACTTGAATCCATTGTCAGACGTTATGTTAGGCCTAAATGACTCATACAGTTCATAAAACCACAAGTTCTTCCAGCATTTAGCTCAAATATACAGCTAATTAAACCAAAACATACCATTCAAATCAATACAAAATCATAGAAACATGCAGTCCATTATTCACATTCTAACAAAACTTTAAATAACATAAATACACATAGATATAATTAATTTCAGTACATATAATGTATAAAATATACGAAACACTGCACCTTTGACGTTTATCGTCAAAGATTGCACGTGAATTACGGAGACAAGAGTAGCAAAGAAATAAACTTAACGGGCACTCCTAGTCAAACACTACCTGCTAAACTTTGCCATTCGACGCAACTTTCTTATCTTACAGATTCACGCGGATCATTTTTCTCTTTATAAAATACTACGTGTCCCATTGATTATCTTCGTTCGTTCAAATGATGTTATGTGGTATGTGCTTTGAGTATGAGTGTCGAGTATCGTATATCGATTTTGCCCAATATATACATATTACGACAGCGAAATACATCACGACAAGCACACCCACACCAACGCATAAAATATTCAGTGTTGCACCATGCATACGAACACCCTCGCATAACGCATTGAGTTGCTACAGTAAGCGGAAGTCACAATATTAAGAGATGATGAGTCAAAATCCCTTTGTCAATCTATGAAATAGATCCTTTTCTTCAAGGCCATCGATACTGACTCGGCCTTTTCAGATGATATCATCCTCTTTGTGCACTAAATTCATTCTATCATTTGGGTGCGCATATTATTTTATGTTAATCAGCAAAATATTCAAATATGTAGATAATATTCCAAAAACGCATCTATGCACAAATAGATAAACAATAAGATCATATTGCAAGAACATTGCAATATGAATTTCACTACGACCTTGGTATAAAGGTATATATTATATTGGTACATAAATAAAGTTCAATGTAGTTCACATTGAAATTCTGTTGAATCTTCCATCTGACTTCCCCTCACTGGTAGTAAGGGGTCACAAATTTGTAAAAAAATTATAAAATGATTTAAATTATTACATAAAGCGTAAAACAAAATTAAATGTTTTCTTTCTGCCCAGTGGTTCGGGCATAATTATCTCTTTATTTATTACTCACCCTTGACACATAATTGACGCAGTCGGCAAACCCTAAGAAAACCGACAAATATTTTTTAATACCAATCATAATCGGCAAAGTCGGCAAATGTCAAGACTAATAATAACTGACACAATCGAAACCCTATATTCACCAACTAAATTGGCAATACAATCAAAATTGAGACAAAAATAAACAAAAAATACAAATAATATAAGACATAAAAAAAGCAAACGCAATAACTATAAGTGAGAATAAAAATAAAATATAACAATAAAAAAAGTAACAAATAACAACGACATCTTACAACAACCAAAAGGACACCCAAAGGTAACTAAATACACCATTTTAAAATCTCCAAATTAGAAAAAAAATGTAAGTTTTTATTTTTTGCCTAAATAAATCTCTCTTATTAAAATTAAAGATTAAAATGACTAACTTACTACAAACACCTGATATTATCAAGAATCAACCAGATTTTTGTTGAAACGTTAAAGAACTAGAAACATTTATAAGCAGTGTAGATATATGTAGTCTGGAATTTACTACGATCAGTAGAAAAGGCTCCACTCATTATTTGGGCACAAGCTATCAGAAATAAAATAAAAGAAAACGCGTCAGAAAGAATTCGGTTATATGAAAATCCAGAAAGCTGGGATGAAATTAAAACAATTTTAGTAAGGCATTTTGCAGATCATAGGGATGAACGAACTCTGCACCATCAACTAAGCTCCCTTAAACAAACAAGTAGACTATCGAAATTTTTTGATCAGATATTAGGAATAGTAACAGCCTTAAATACTAAGCTCCGTCAAACAGAAAATGATGTAGAAATTAGAAATAAAACGATACGCCGAAATTTTAGGAAGGCTTAGACAATTTGACATTGGTTGACTCACTGGCTGTCACGCCGCCTACCTGGGTTCGTATCCCGGTAGGAGCACAACAGCAAATTTTCCAAAATCTTCATTACCCTTTCGGCGGGCAATGGCAAACCTCTGAAAGTCAAATTCTGGCTACGAAAAAGCTTCTCAGTAGGCCCTGCTCAGAAGTGTAAAAAATTTACAAAGTGAGAAACACAAATGAGTGATTATTTATTTAGACACTTTTGTTAAAGGGTTAAGGGAACTGTTCAAAACAATTATTTTAAGTAGAGACTCTGACACTCTTGAGGGAGCTTATGAAATGACTTTAGGGCTAGTAGACACAAACTGTAATGACATTAATTTCAAAGTGTAGTAGTTTTAAAACCCATGTGTTAGGTTTCGATATTTTTACAGAGGTGCCTGTCAAACTGGAGCCAGTGCATCCTCAAACAGTGGGTTTTAGTACGTGCTAGTTTTTAGTTCCTTACATTTAGCCCAGCCAGCATCCACTCCAACATCAGTGTTATGCTTTCATGTCAGAGTTGACGCCGACGGGATTTACATATAACTACACACAAATTCCATGAAAAGACTTTTTCCGAGAATTGCCTCGCACGGGATTGAGGAGTCTATGCATATACTACACCACGGCCACCCGGACCCGGACACAACAAACACTTTTAAAATACTTATACAGGTTTCTCTCTTTCATTCAACAACCCCAAAAGTGCAAACAGAAAATTTGTTATAGAAATACTATATTCCCTGAACTAAATGTCAGTACAATTACTGGAGAGGGCCCAGTCATTACAGAAATATTAGAAACATTTCTATTCAAAGAATTTGGGGAGAACGAAACACCAATAGACCTATACTTATGTAATTTTCACACTTGATTTAATATCCTCTTCGGAAACAATATCCTAAAAGAAAACGGAATTATCAAAGATTATGCAAAAAATATTATAAAAAAGGGAAAACACGAAATTAAAATTATATATAAACCACTGTTTGCACCCAAATTATTCAAATTTTATCCAAAAACCACAAATTTCGTTACAATACCTGTCGACATTGAGGAAGGACACATCACAGTTAAAAACATTCTCTTCAGTATGATCTTATCGTAGTAAAAGAAATATTGTATGTATATTTTGCAAGAAACTGGGAAGCCAGCTTAAATATTCTAAGCATCCCAAATAATGTTATAAATTTGCAGATTTCGCAACCTATTAAAGTTATCAAGCTTAAAGATCAAAATACAGAAATAAATCAGCAAAACAAAAATATTAATACGAGCAATGACACATACTATATTTCCGAAATAAAAATAAAAACAAAAATAAAAAGAATAAAAAAATATTATTAAAGTCAAAGCTCCAGTTGTCAATAAATGACTTGGATAAAGAGCAAATAGAATCTGACAAGATAGATTCCAAAAGATCTCAAAAAATAGATCAACGGTCACTAAGGGACCTAACCAAAAACCTTGAACGATCTACAATGGTAGATCAAGGATCAATAATATTTGATCTAACAAAATTATTTAACATAGAGTATACCATAAAATTAATGAAAATGAGATAAAAGGTGACATAAACATGGATCACCTTACCAATAATGAAGTAGATAAACTAAACCAAGTAATTCATGAATATGAATATTTATTTAGGGATAATTAAATATCTTTACATTTTCAAATATCATTATGCATGAAATTAAAACAACTGATGAAAAACCAGTTTACGTCGATACCCCTATGTTCATTAGTAGGAAATTCAGAACCCAATAAAGGAAATGCTGATTAATGGAATAATTAGGCCAAGTTGTTCCCCGTGGTCTTCTACCCAAAAAGGTAAAATCTCAAATGAATGAATCTATGCAATCCCCTTTTGGGTTTATATTAAGGATAGTATTTTGAGAGTGGTGAATACATTTTCCACTCAAATGTAAAAAATATGGCCGTTCACATAAATTAACGAAAAGAGGCGGGAGATTTAATAAGACTATCTGCGCCAACATTTCGATCCCTTGATTGGCTCTGCTATCAATCTGCTATGTTGAGTGGTGCGATTTTGGTGATTGGACGTCTATACCTTCCAGTAGTAGTCTTAAGATCGACTAACAAAACATTGTTGTCTTCACCTTTGATGATCCGCTCAACCCTGGCTAGTTGCTATTTGTACGGGGGTAAGTTTTCGACTTGAAGAGCCACCAGACTTCCTTCTTTGACATTAAGTACCTTTGAAACCCACTTCGACTTCTGTTGAAAATTGCGGATGTACTCGGTTGACCGTCGTTTCCAAAAATGCTTCTTCAACGCGGTGACTCTCTGCCATCTATGGAGAAACGAAATTTTTTTGAAATTTAAATTTGGTTCAGGGAACGATTTTAGTTCAGCTTTAGTTAGGAAATGCCCTGAGGTGAGAGCACTGAAATCTCCTAGATCTAGAGTAACCGGAGTAGTGGGTCTAGTTCTTCAAACGTTAGAAGAGCTTCTCCAAAGGAGGACCTAATAATTTAGATTTAGAGGTGTTTTTATAAAATATATTTCTTAACTCTGTTAGTTTTGTTTTTGCGCCTACAAAGTTCGTCGCGTTATCGCATTGGATTTTAGAAGGACGGCCCAATGAGCCTTTTTAGAACCACAATAAAAGTCTCTGAAATTATATCTGAAACAATCTCCAAATGAACAGCCTTTGTTGCAAAACAAACAAATACGGCTACATATGTTTTATATAGTCGTCTTCCACGACCACAGATCTGAAATGGTCTATTAGGTTTCAACCGATCTTTGGGCAGATTTCCCATTATTTGGTGCAACAATTGAAGCCTGTATCTTTGGCAATATATACAGGATTTAACGACACCCCTAACTAGTCTCCTTCCGTTAAAAATCTAGAACCGATCCCTGACAAAATTTAATAATGCCTGTGGTCCAGCATGAAAATTCTTTATATGCAGATGCCTCGCATATGCCTTGGCAAAACAATTATTGCTTGGCAATAAAATGGGGAATTTGGCATCGTATCCTATCTCAGAGTTGCACATACGTCCACCTACTCATAGTAATGCTCGATCGCGCACAACATCTAAAAACTGCTATAATTTCGATACAGAACTTGAGGATAGCTTTTCATTTTCTGCAGTAATTTCTGCGACTTCAACTGCAAAAGTGTCCTGCTGAATACACTAGATGACTTTTGTCAGCGCCTCATCCAGCTCCTTGGCTGTAAGTGGTTTACTCCTCAACTCCGTTTCTCCTTTCCCAATCCTCACAAAGCGAGATATATAAGCTATCACCCGAAGAGTTTTGGTAAAACTGGTATATTTGTTTAGCCGTTCAATGAACTCCCTATCGACGATGGTGCCACATGCTTTCTTTTCTTTGCTTCAAGCAGCGTGCTGTCTAAAGTTTGGCTGTAAAATTTAGGGTTTTCAGGCCACTCTGAGAGGCTTTAGCTGAGAAACCCTGGATCAGTGAACCAAATTGAACCATAAGTCTTCGACTAGACTTCCCCTCGAAATTAGATCTGCTGGATTACTCTCCGATCTTACATGTCTCCAATGAACGTTAGACGCTGGAGTATGTAAAACAATTTCAGAGTCAACCTTAAAGTAAACTTCTTTAAGTCCTTGCTTCAGCCATTCCTGAAGCTTTTTCCACAGTTTTGATAGTTACTGCGCGCCACACAGCTCCAAGCCAGGTAAGGACTTTGTTTTGAGTGGTGAGACTCTTGATTTTGCAGCTATTAGCCGTATAGATACTTGATCGAACTCGTCAACGCACCTAGCATACAGACAACATCCAAAGGCCTTTATCGAAGCATCTGAGAACCCATGTATTTGAAGGATTGTTATTTTGGGACGGAAAACGCAACAAAGAATACTGATGCAACTTAGGTTCTAGAGATCTCTTTCCAGCAGCATTCCAGCTCGGTTGGTAAAGGATCATCCCAGTTTAATTGTTCTTCCCACAATTCCGTGAGAAATATTTTGGCCTTCACTACAATTGGATAGATTAAGCACAGCAGATCGAATAACTTACTAGAAGAGGAAAGTACCGTGCGTTTGGACAAGCAGTTTGGTAAAAATGAATCTTTGTAGAAGTACTGGAATGCATCTTCTTTTGATTCCACTCGATTCCCAGTGTCGTTGATGGCTCCATGTCATCACTTTTAAATTCAACGTTGCTATTTTCTGTTTACTTAAGAGAATTATGGGAAGATGTTTGACAAGATGCATCAAACACAACTCTCAATTTCGTTGACGAACTCCCAGGACAAAGAACGTACTGATGAGGCATATAGTAATGCGGTTTATCCAGGTCGACGTGTTTCATCACCGACATATGTCCTAACTCCAAGTATTCAATGATAAAGTTGGAGTACTCTTCTTTGAGCTTTGGACTTTTCACCAGCCTTCTCTCCATTGAAAAAAATCTTTTCTTTGCTATCTCCAAAGAATTTCCTAGCAAATTAGGACCGTCCTTAAATGGCAATCTTACCGAGAACTTGCCATTTGGTAGTATTTTCAAGTTCTGTGTGAAATGTTCTTCACACCTGACCTGTTCTGAGGTACGGAGTGGTTTGTTTGAAATCTCTTCTATATCCCAGAACCTTTTTACCAGTCTATTTAAACACAAATTGTTCACTGGCCTTTCTATCAAATTGCAGCATTTAAGCCCAATTGGTATTATGCAAGTGCCTGAGACTATCCACCCGAAGACAGTATTCTGAAGGATTGGCAAATTTGAACCTAATTTAATCTTCCCCTTTACCATTAGCTCAAAAAACAAATCTGCTCCCAACAATATGTCGATAGGTTTCGGTTAGAAAAACAGGGGATCAGCTAGATCTAAATCCTTTGGGATCTACCAATTCTTAATGCGCAATTCTTGCAGTGGTTGGGATTCCTAAATTGAATTCGCTATCCAACACAAATAGGTGTTTTGCAATACATTCTTGTACTAATTATTCCCAACCCATTAAGATTGATCGGCCTACGAACCGTCTTCAGTTGGAGATTATTAGCAAGTGCCTGGGTCGTTAAGTTGATTTGCGATCCTGAGTCCAGTAATGCCCTTGCTGAAACAAATTCCCCCGCCAGATTCATAACCTTCACTACTACTGTTGCTTACTATAGATAACCTGAGAATTTCCATCTATATCTCCAGAGTTTAACAGAGACGTAATTGAATTGTCCGCACTGGTGCGCGAAGTTGATGCTTCATCATGAGAACTATTGTTGGCATACCTATGCAAAAGGACACTTGCTTATTCCATGGCCCTTATTAAGACAATTTATGCACAAGGCTAAACGCTTTGCCTGCTTGAAACGATCGTATACATGAAGATTTTTAAATTTATTACAGTCCACGTTGTAAAGTGGCATGATTCTTTTGTTGCGGTTAGCGAAACATGTTCAGGTTTTCCTTGCAATGGTTTCGGGTGCTGATTATACTTCCCCTATACTGTAGACGGGATTTTCGACTCTCGACTTTCTAAGAACTGACAACGCTTACTTAGCAGTTCAGAGCATGTCGCCCAATCCGGCAGCTTCTCGTAATCTAGTGACTCATTCCATTTAGTATTCATCTCTGCTCTTTGACATTACTAAATAAATGAATATTGCATTACAAATGTCTTTATGAGTACCCAACGATGACAAGGAGTCGACTATACTTCTAAACTGAATCAGCGAAACTCTTTCATTTTTGGAAGTTCAAACAACATGGAAACATACTCCATGAAAATCAAGCACTTATTGTCGTACCTGTCTTTGAGCCGCTTGAATGCTTTCGGGTAATCGTCCTCCGTAACCTGAAACGCATCAATAGTACCTAATGCCTGTTCGCTCAAACATGAAACCAAATGATTGAACTTTTCTATATTAGTCAGTGAGTTGTCATTATGCACCAATGTTTTGAAGGAGCCAATAAGATTCTTGAAGTCTGAACCTCGGCAGCTTCAATGGTGGTAATCGAGAAGTTGACGAAGAGAGAATCATAAATGATGCTTCCGAAACGCTAACTTTCCTTTTCGAACCCATCAGCGACAATATTTTTGACTTTGTTGTATTATACAACTCCTTGATTTCACCACACGCATTATCAGTTGGAATTAACTCCTCTATTCGTATCTGATAATGTAGTGCTTGCTTCAAGTAAGACTCTAGAATATCTACAATTCATTCCAATTCAGTGAACTCCAAACTATTCGATTTAGACTCGATTATAGTTTTTATTCGAGAAATACTTCCCGTGGTGGAGGCTCTGTTTGCCTTAAGTGTTTCTAGAGACTTTTCTATTTCTGACATGTTCTGAGGAATACGCTTAGTTTCAGTTTAACAGATATCAAATATGCCATGCAACTGTTAAGTCTCTAAATGGAGCGAAATATTTATATATATGTAAGTAGGTGAGTGCAATGGAAATTATGCTGACGAAACAATATTCTGCACTCAAAGCTTTCATCTACCAACAATGTGAATATGTTATTCTTGGTCAAGACTTTTGATGATGAATTCTCCGCTCCGTATAGAGCAACGACATACTACATACCTATGCCGATTTCCAATTAATCGATTTACAATACAATGTTCAACTATCTAGGTGTCTTGATCAAGAGCTTAAAGCGAATTGGTTCCCACGATGAAATAATCGGCTGAGTATGAAGCAACGACGTATGCTTTTCAGCCTGGAATTGTGATGAAAGCTTTTACCAACGACGAAAAAATGATCGATGAGGTGAAAAAATCCGTTGATTTCAAAGTTGAATGATTGCGAATTAACGGCTACTGTGCGAATTTTAAATATGTACTAATGTGGTGAGTTTCGATTTTTATAAGTAAATTAAGTTGAAAATGAGAATCAGAAAATTGCGGCGAATTGCGACAACGAAATTTGTAATCTGATCTTTAGCGATGAATTTGTTCAATGGCTTTTTAACAAATTTGAAAAGATTTCGTTTCTTCGCTTAGACAATGCGGGTTCGGCTACTACATAAGATACATACATATATTATGTATTTTAGTGAGAAACAAATGTTTATTCCTGGAGAGTTGTTGAACACTTGTGTTAAAAAATGTGTGAAATTAGCTCTTGAACAGGCGTATGGGAAAAGGTTTGTGGAAAGTATAACTGGACGAATAACGATATAATATACCTACTGCATACTAAGATTTATACATATATGTAAATCTCTAAAGTATAAGAAGTATAAGAAACGATACAGACTCACCAATATCTTGTTCTGTGTTCTCCAATTAGAAAAGATTCTGTCGAAACCGATCGCGATAACGAAACCGAGCACTTTCCATATAAAGTTTATTGTTTTTATAGTCTCTTTTACCGAGTAGTTTCTTATCACTGCTTTATGGCCTTATTTTTCACTTAGACACAATTTGTCCCGTCATGTAAAATCTTAAACAGATTTTGTTCGAAAAAGGGTCGGATAAATGAAACACCACTATTCTTTACTTTTAATTTATTTAATAATAAACAAACGTTCGCCTTTGAATCTTTACAATCGAATGAATCTATGCAACCTCCTTTTGGGTCTATATTAAGGATAGTATTTTGAGTGTGGTGAATATATATTTCTCTCAAATGTAAAAAATATGGCTGTTCACATAAATTAACGAAAAGAGGCGGGAGATTTATATAGAATTTCTGCGCCAACACAAGATAATTCAAAAAAATTCAAATGCTGATGCATTAAGCAGAATTCCTGCAGAAATTCACTTAAATGAAATTGAAACTGCATCTACTGTTTATAGCTCACATGAAGACGACCAAAGATATATTCCTATATCGGAAGCACCACTAAATCTATTTAAAATCAAATAATACTTGAAAATTCCCAAGTGGAGCAAACCAAATTAAAACTAAAAACAATTTCAATAAAAAAAGAAAAATAAAAAAATTCAAAAACTTCACTGAAAACGACATTATACAAATAATAAAAAATTATTTCAATCCAAAATCAATATTTGTTGATAACCTCACCCTATTCCTCGCAATTCAAGACGTTTATAGAAATCACTTTCACAGATCCAAAGAATTTAAAGTGTTATGATGTACGAAACTAGTACAAGATATCACAGATTAAGGAGAGCAAGACAGAATATAGATTACCATAGAGAAAATAACCACTGAGGAATTAATGAAACCTTCGAAAATATTAAACGTAAATTTTACTTCCCTAAAATTAAAGAAAAATTAACCAAATTCATAAACAACTGCGAAATTTGTTAGACAGAAAAATATGAAAGAAATCCTCCTTAACCCAAATTTGAATTTATACAAACTTCTGAAAAACCCTTAGAGATAATTCACGTTGATATCTTCTTCCCACAAACAGGCATACCCATAGTCATAATCATAGATAAATACAGCCCCTTCTCGCTTCTAACACAAAACAATACCATAAATCCAATATTGAGAAAACCCGAAAATTTCAGATTCACAATGCAGCCTCAAACTAAAATTTTTATTATAACAATACTAATACTGATTACCTTGCTGATTCTCAAGGAACAGAAGTTAGACGCTACCAGTCTAATCAAAGAATAAGGTTATCTTATGATTAGAGATATAGAACATCAAGTAATATCAAATTATAGGAAAATATTACACAGTGTAGAAATAAATTAATGGGAGAGTAGTTTAGACTTAATACGATAAAATATAATAAAACTTAGTTATAGCAATCAATACGCACAATGCTACATAACTTTAAATCATTAGAAGAATAAATAAACAATTTAATACCACATGAAAGGTCTAAAAGAGGATTGATAAATGTTCGGGGTACGGGATTAAAAATTGTAGCATTAGTAATGGGCTCCGACGATGAAAAAGAAATAAGCGAAAGATTGACAGTAAATAAGGAAAATAATAAAAACATTATTAATAAATTAAATGAACAAATAGAAATTAACAATAATTTTAACAAAGTTATGCAAAATATTACTAACCATATAAATACTCAACAAAAGAAAATGAGTACAAAACTCTACATAAATTCAAGTCATAAATTCAAATTTAAATGAAGTAGAGCACATGCAACATATTTTCCAAATTCAATACGATATTCAGCTATTAATTAACAGGTACGCAAAATTAAAGATTATCTATTACTTTGCAAATTAGGTGTTTTAGGCAAAGACCTACTTACTAATGAAGAAATTCAAAATTATAATATTTCATACGAAGAATTAATTAATATAAAAAGTTCTACATAATTTCACACAAGTGTGCATTTTCATATAATATCCTCTTTGTGCACTAAACTCATTCTATCATTTTGACGCGCATACCTTTTATGTTATTTATTATTGTGTATTCTTTTATGTTAATCAGCAAAATATCCAATTAGATAATATTCCAAAAGTGCATCTATGCACAAATAGATAAACAATTAGATCATATTGCAAGAACATTGCAATATGAATTTCATCACGATCTTGGTATAAATACCGGTACTCAAGATCGATTAAATTGTAGATCAAACGTAGTTCGAGGTAGTTCACATTCCAGTTCAGTTGAACCTTCCATCTGAACTCCCCCCACCAGTGGTAAGGAGTCAGCTACATAAAGTCGAATCCGTTGTCTATTGTAATCACAAATTTGTAAATTAATTATAAAGTGATTAAAATTATTAAAGTGTTAAAACAAAATTAAGTGTTTTCTCTATGCCCAGTGGTTCGGGCAAAATCGTCTTTTATGTATTACGCACCCTCGGCACGTAATTATATATACTCGTTTATAACATTTTTGTTTGGTAAATTTTCCAAATAGGTTTTCGTACTCCAAACCTATTTTTTTCTGAGATCATTTAAAGAACAAGATAAGAAAGTTTTGACAGGGAGTCAAGTAAACGAACATGCTTTAAAACTGTTTAATAACTAGGCAAATTAAAAAAAAAAAAAAAAACACATTAGAAAATTATTAATTCTTGGAAAACCACATTTGTTGTCAACTGTTGTTAGAAACGTAGGTACAAACCATAAATTCCTTTTTTACCTGCTGCAAATTTTCACAAGTATCATAAAATCTATGTGTTTTGCTGTGAACTTGTTGATGATTTGGTTTTATTTTTGTTACGTTCATAAGAAAAAAATGGTAAATGTCTCTTTATGATGCATTTTCTAGAGAAAAGTGACCTCCAAATCAAAAATTAGCAGTGGTAAGAAAAATGGAACAGGTTTAGAAATTGGATATCTGAAGACTCAACGAGATATAAAATTTATTTAAATGTAGGCTGGTATTTCCTTAAAAAATAAAAATATAGTCCTTAAATAAGTTTCTACTTTTGTACTAACAGAGCAATTTTTGTTATCATCCTCGATAAATGATGTCAACATTGGAGATAGGCCCTTACTGTAGAACATTCTTTTTCTAACAATATAAACAATTGACGTATTAGGGGACCCATTGTATGTAGATTTTTTAGGCTTT
This sequence comes from Volucella inanis, assembly GCA_907269105.1. Classification (NCBI taxonomy): domain Eukaryota; kingdom Metazoa; phylum Arthropoda; class Insecta; order Diptera; family Syrphidae; genus Volucella; species Volucella inanis. The sequence goes on along the minus strand of OU026153.1, from coordinate 86,730,014 downwards.
TAGTTTTTAATTGTAAAAAAAAACATAGGAAAATTGCAAAACTGTATAAAATTTTTATTTGTGTTCGAATATACAATATCATTTTATTTTTGAATATATATTAACCTTATTGAAACGAAGCTTTAACTTACTTTAATGTAAAAACTTAACCTAAATGTAAACGAATAAACGTAACGTAAGCTTATGTTTGTATGTATGATACGAATGTATGACAATTTTAAGTTAATATATTCTATATTACTTCCGATAGAATAAATTATCGCTCTCCTTGCTGTTTATCAAGCCGAAGAGACGTGGTTTATTTGAAACGACCCCTATTTTAACCTACACCTATCAACCCAAAGATTAAACTCTACATAGCCCAACATTTGGTCCTTAAGAAATGGATAGTATTCTACTCAAAAACATTTGTTTAAACAATAAAGTGCAAGTAAAAAGTGCAGGCGCACATGTATACATGTTATGTGTATGTATAAACATATAAAAAGAAAAAAAATATATAATTAAATTAAATCATTGGATACACATATACTTCAAAAAACATTAAACACTTTAAACAAGTGTATTTATACAGGGTGTCCCGTAAGTCATGGTCCAAACTGAAATTGGTAAAATTGGGCGTCATGGCCTCTCAGAATTCGGTAACTTGTTTATACCAAATCATAACAGTTTTTAAGTAGCGGCTGTTTTTTTAAGTGCTCTCTTCTTTGATACAGTGTTTTGACCACCCTATGCAAAATAAATTTTTGTTTTTTTATAATTCTTGCAGCAAAACTTATCAAAAAGCTTTTTCAAACCCTTTTCTTACTTAAAAATTAAAAAAAAAAATGTCTTGGTCAGCGCTGGCATTCCCTTTTAAACACTTGGTCAGTATTTGGAGTTTCCAAAAAACTATAACATTTCCCGAAACTACGCTTAGATCAAAAGTTACAACAATTTAAACTTCATCAGGGATGGTTCTAAAACCAATAATATTTAAACATTTTTTCAAATTTTTTTTTTTTTTTTTTTTTTTTTGTACTACTATCATCCAGTTTCAATTTTAATAAATACCTTCATACTTAAACCACTTTGTTTAAAAAATTTTAATAAATAATCTCCTCCTTAAACCACTTTGTTTGTTCAATCTTAATAAATAATCTCATCCTTAAAATACTTTGTTTGTTTAATTTTACCAACATGGCGGTTTTTTGAGATTGGGATTCGGTTTTCTACGGATATTGTGAATGCGACCTGAGGCTAGAGGAATGATCTATCACATCTTCATTGATCTATTACATCTTCATTGATCTGTTACTTCTTTAAATCTTTTCTCCATTTTGTTTTGTCATTGTCATATAAGACGGAGTTGGTTCTTCTTTTATTTTATTTATTTATTTTTTTTTTCTTTTTTGTTCAACACGTTGTAGGGACAACTTATAATTTGAAATTAATTTTGTAAATTTATCTTTAAACAAAATAAAGTTGTGGTTATTTTTATCGAACATATTTCTATTGCCTCCTGTGAGGAATTGCCCTTTTGCTCGAGGATCTCGCATCTGCGGCCAGATTACAATTTAACAATCAGTGTGCAACAACGTGGTTTTCATTGCCGTTATTGGGAACTTTCGAGTACATGTTGTATATACATACAATATTTGCGGACAATATTTGCGGTCGTACATTGTGTGCAGTAACAGTGATCAACAGAAAAAGTGAACATGTCGCTTTGATGTTCCTCAAATCGAGCAGGAGTTCAAATCTGTAGAGATGTACTACATTCGTTTCGTGGAGAATCATGAGTTATTAGTTGGTGCAGCTGAAAGTGAGGTGCAGGTGGACACTGCTTACAACGAAACGTGTGTAACGCTCAATCGAAGGCTGTTATAGTGCATAGCCTCTTCACCCCCCCCCCCCCCCCTATAAAGGTTGAGTCTTTTGATTTTAAAGTAGACCCGGTATCGATCCCGGATTTTAATGGATCCTACTCTAACTGGCTCGCATTCAAGGACCTTTTTAAGACGCTGGTACATGAAGCTGACTGTCCTGAAGCCTACAAACTCAGCAAACTCCGACAAGCCGTCAGTGCAAACGCAGTAGCATTAATTGGTGGGCTATACTCCAGAGGATATGTAGAAGTGTGGGCAGCACTAAGGAACCGATTCGACAATCCGAAGCTTTTGTCTAAAATACATGTCTCAAGATTCGCTAATATAAAGGCGGCTACAGAGCAGACTGCAAAGATGTTGCTGACAGTATTGGACACCGTACAAGAGTCGATACGTGCACTCAGGGTCATGAATGTTCCCGTTGACCAGCGGGATGCTTTGGCGGTGCCAATAGTTGTGTCAAAGTTACCTGGAACTACGTGACGAGAGTGGATAATGAATTGTAATGCAACTCTTACCAAATTTCAGAACTAGGGGATTTTCTTGGGTTTTTGAAGAAGAGAGCTCACAGTCTTTCCTACCGAGATAATTCGCAGTACTCAGCGCATAGAATTTTCATCAACTAAACAGCGGCCAAGAACTCAAAATGCTATTCAATCTTGTTTGGCTGCAGCGAAAAGTGGAAAGTGTTGCTACTGTTAAGGCATACACAAGGTCTCCCGATGTCAATCCCTCATGTCATTCAGATCAGAACAGCGTTTAGAGGCATTGAAGAATTTTAGTCTATGCTTCAATTGTCTGAAGAGTGGACACACTTCGAAGCAGTGCTCTTCAGGGGGATGCCGTCAATGTGGTCGTCAACACCACACTATGGTTTGCCGTAGTACCAATGCTCAGCCCATGGTACAATCAACATCAGTAGCACAATAGAGAGACTCAACACCTGCGCCAGCAGTGTCACAATCCTTGTGACCAACCGGTTTTGTGACAATTTGTAATACATGGGCTGAAAAGTCGGTGCCGTTTGTAAGAGAGGGCACCACTTTAATTAAATCCATAGTTCTAGTAGTAGATACGTGTATAAATTTGACAGCTGTCAGACGATTAGCTCTCGAGATATAGCGTTGTGAGTGAAGCAACTTTTGTTATTGTGAAAAAAAAATGGATTCAAAGCAATTTCGTGTGTTGATTTATCATTGCTTTTGATTGGAAAAAATGCAGCCGATTCAAAGGAATGGCTTGATAAGTCTTACCAGGACTCTGCACTAGCCGAACGAACTATTCGCAAGTGGATTGAAAAATTTAAAAGCGGTTATACAAGCACCGAAGATGATGCACGCAGTGGACGTCCAAAAGAGGCTGTTTCAGATGAAAACATCAAAAAAGTCCACAAAATGATTACGAATGTCCGTAAAGTGAAGATGATCGAGATAGCTGAGGCTCTGAAGATATCAAAAGAGCGTGTTGGATATATATTACACGAATATTTGGACATGCGAAAGCTCCGTTCAAAGTGGGTGCCGCGTTTGCTCACAGTAGACCAAAAACGACAACGTGGTGATTTAGAGGAGTGTTTAAAGCTGTTCAACTGCAATAAAGCCGAATTTTTGCGTCGGTATGTGACAATGGATGAAACTTGGCTCCATTATTTCACACCAGAGTCAAGTCGGCAGTCAACTGAGTGGCGAGCAGGCGATAAACCTCGTCTAAAGCGACCAAAAACTCAACAGTCGGCTGGCAAGGTTATGGCATCCGTATTTTGGGATACACATGGAATAATTTTCATCGACTATCTCCAAAAGGGGCAGACTATCAACAGCGACTACATTGCGTTGTTGGAGCGTTTAAAGGACGAAATCGCAGAAAAACGGCCGCTTTTGAAGAAAAAGAAAGTGCTGTTTCATCAAGACAATGCACCGTGTCACAAGTAGATGAAAACGATGGCAAAATTGAATGAATTCGGCTACGAATTGCTTCCCCACCCACCGTATTCTCCAGATTTGGCCCCCAGTGACTATTTCCTGTTCGCAGACATCAAAAGAATGCTCAACGGAAAGAGATTTAAGACCGATGAAGAAGTAATCGCCGAAACAGAGGCCTATTTTGAGGCTAAATCGAAATCGTACTACAAAACTGGTATCGAAAGATTGGAAAATCGTTTCAATCAGTGTATCGCCCTCGAAGGCAACTATATTGATAAATAAAGTTGAATTTTGCGAAAATTTTGTGCTTTACTATAAAACGGCACTGACTTTTCAGCACATGTATTATGTCCCGAGGCGATCAGACAATCTTGCTTGCAACAGCGCGTGCTTATGCAGTTGGAGATATTTTACAACAGCGCCTAGCTCGAATCCTCTTCGAACCTGCGTCGCAGGTAAGTTTTATTTCAGATCATTTGGCCAATTATTTATGTCCGCAGAAGCAAGTGTGGAAAGTATCTTTGCATTAGCTTGTACACGCACTAAAGTCAGCGTTGCGCTCAGACTTATATCAATTTATGATGAATTTTCGTTGGACATCAATACATTTGTTATTTCATTCATAACGTTGATGACCGCAGCAGTGCATGTCGACGTCACTCAGTGGCAACATTTGTCGGTTCTAGACATGGCTGACCTGAATTTTGGTACACCTTATGGGATTGACATACTCATTGGTCTGATGTGTGGGGTTTAGTTTTCAAAGGCGATATTATCGGTGGCAAGCGAAATGAACCACTCTTGCATTGATTTTAAGTAAGACAAGAATTGTTTAAGCTCATTTTAAACTGGATTTCCGACCTGAACTCTACGCTTTAAAATATTTTTATCGTAATGAGAACCACAATTCACAGTCGAAAGCATTATTCATTTTTAATGTAAACGCTTGTGTTGCTAGAACTTGATATAAACTATTTTTTAATTAGGTTGATGAGCAGTTTGTATTCATGCTGCCGTTGTACTACTATAGGTTTCCGTTGCCATTTCTAAATTGAATATTTCTCTGAAAACATCAAAGAAAACATTACCATATGGAGTAAGCATATCAGATTTGAGCAAAACATTACGCACGGATTTTAATTAATGAGGAAAATCATAAAAACAAAATATTTTTTTCATTATTGAATATTGTAAAAGGCTTTTCTTCTATAACACCTAATAATTGGTAGGCTTTCTTCTGTTTAGACCAAGTTCTTAGCAAATTGTCAAATTATTTTCTAAAATAGACTTCGGGTTAACCCCTTTGTCAAAGTTTTGCTGAAACAAAATAATTTAAAATACTTTTCCAGCTATCAAAGAGGCCGTTTCCCATGCAAACACGAATTTTGTTGCCGTACAATCTTTTTCGATCCACTCCTTGATCTTCAAATTCATCAATTAAGTCATTTTTAATATTGTAAGTGAAATTTGGATGAATTCTAATTTCATAAAATATCAGTAACGCATTCCGTTCCCGTTGGCTTAATGATGCAAACTTGACTTTCAAAAAACAGTGGGCATTATCTTGGAATCCAGGTTTTAAGCCTTTAATAGGAGTGCAACGATAAAATGTGGATACGTGGTGAAGTCTATCTCGCTCAACGAACCCAATTCGGATGGGTTGTTTTTAGTCCAGCCCTGATATCACCTGGATCAGCGCTGGCTATCCGCACATTCCGTGTTCAAGTGTTTGAGGATGAGGAGGAGCTCTTTTGTAAATTTTGGATACAAGATGATGCTAAACTTAAGTTGACTTTAACTGCGAACATTAGCCGAACTTTGAACGGCTTAGTGACTTTAATTGCGAACCCTAGCCAAACTTTGAATGGTTTAGTGGACTTAAACTGCGAACCCTAGCCGAACTTTGAACAGTTTAATGGATTTTAACTGCTAACCCTAGTAAAACTTTGAACTGTTTAGTGGACTTTACCTGCGCACCCTACCAAACTTTGAACTGTTTAGCGGACTTTAACTGGAATAGTGTTGTGAAAGAACTTTAAACTAATTAAACTCAAGGTGATATTTTAAAATGGCTAATCAAAAATTCAGCTCGATAAGTCGATTCAAACTCAGTATGTTAATTTTAAGAAAGATAGGGAATCTAGGAAGACAATCAAATACTTAATAATGAGAAAAGAGACACTGCTGGAAAATTGGAAAAAGTTTCTAGATAATGACGTAAAAATCCAGGACTTGAAAGAAAAGTTTCCTGACCATAATTATTTTACACATAATTTCAAGCAACAGGTTCAGGCGGTTGTAGACAAAAAGATGAACGATATAGACAATCGGATAAGAATAATTGAGAAATATACAATTGAAGATAATCAAGAAGATAAGCTAACTAGCAAGCAAGATTTAAACCTCAGTACAGAAGTAGAGTTTTGTTCAAACGAACAAGTACTACGTATTAAGAAGCAGGGCATAAGAATGTCCATATTAAGGAAATATATTGAAAGAGAACGTGAGACTATAAACGAAGAGGAAAAATCGCTTAGTTATTGTCAGTTTAAGATAAATGGAGCCACAGATATGTGGATGAACATAACCCATTTGCATGAAGATATCTTACTGCACACTTGCGAAGATTACACACACGTCGACAAAAGTTACGAATTGCTGAAAGAAGAATTCCGCAGCTTCACGAAAAAGTTGCACAGCATTGAAAGAAAAGCAATTAAGAAAAACAAAGATGATCGCAACGAATGTTATGATGTTAAACTGCCCCGAATAAATATTCCAACATTTGACGGGGAATATAAGAACTCAATAGTTTTTAGGGAAATTTACAAAAAGATTATTCATGATAATAATAAACTGGAAAAAGTGGAAAAAGCTCAATGAAGGGTGAGGCTGCAAAACTAAGTCAACATCTTACTTTACATGGAAAATGTTAAGCATCAGATATAAAAATAAAAGAATACTATTTTCGGCATAACTTGGCAAGTTGATAAATCAACGGAACATATTAGGAGAATCGGCGTGCATGACATAACATAAGAAAGTATGCATGCTATTAACAATTTGGGAGTTGAAACCGAGTCCTGGGGTCCATTGATAGCTTATTTACTAATTCAAAAGGTGGACAGAGAGACGCATAAGCTATACGAACAATCACTTAAAAATCCACGTGAAATACCGCTTCGAAGAGATGTGTTGATGTTTTTACAAGGCAGATTTCAGTCTCTGAAAGTTTTATTACAACCCGAAAATCAGGGGCTAGAAAAACCAGTGCAAAATAAACCAGCTGAATAGAAGCAGGTAAAAAATCACCATACAAACCTGAGAACTTGCAGATATTGAAATATTGTAAGGGTCAATATAGTATATATGCATTTGCTCAATTTAAAGGAAAGAGTGTTTCCGAAAGGCTCTCTTATATCAAGAAAAATAAGATATGCAAAAATTGTCTTAATCATTAAACTAAAGACAAGTGCTATAGTACTTAAAAATGTGCTTTATGTAAACGACAACATCATTCCTTGCTACATTTTCCAAAACCTAGCAAACAAAACGATTCAAAGGACTCTCAAAATATTTCGAACCATATATCAGTATCCGAAAATACAGAGGAAAGCAAACCTACACGTTCAGTAGTATGCACATTACTTCCAACTGCAAATGTAAAAGCCAGAACTATTCATAACACATTTGAGTTTTCAAGAGCTTTAGTAGATCCTGGATCTCAAACCACGTTTATAACAGAACATGCAGTGCAATTGTAAGGCTGCCCTAAATACAAGGCAGACGTAACGATTTCTGGCATGGCTAACTGCAAGGCTGGAACGCTTGAAAGCTTGAATTAACTTCAAGATACCCTTCCAAGTACAAATTACATTGCGAGGCACTAGTCCTAACAACAATAACGAACACTCAGCCTGAAGAAAACTACATTTTAGCTTATCCAACGTTTGATATACTAGTCCCAATAGATCTTTTAACTGGAGCTGACACATTTCCGGAAATAATTTTAGAAGGAATAAATAAATCAAAACACACAATTTGGATAGATCTTATCCGAAAAAATAGAACTAAGAACTAAAACTACAATCAAAAACACTTAAAGACATAGACGAAAAACTAAAACGGTTTTGGGAGACAGAAGAATTGGCCCAAGATGTAGAACTGAACATAAAAAATGTGAAGATATTTACGAATTTAATACTGTTCGAAATAAAAATGGAACTAATGCTGTGAAAATTCTATTTAACGATAAAGAGTTTAACTTAGGAGAATCTAAAATAAGAGCGATGGGGCGTTGGTTTCAAACTGAAAAGAAACTATCAAGGAATAATACTTTACGGCAAAACTATTATAACTTTATACAAGAATATCTAGATCTTAGTCATATGAAGCCTCCAAAGGAAATAAAGAATACTAACGAAAAACGTGTGTATTACTATACATGCCACACCAGGCAGTTATAAGAGAAGAAAGTTCAACTACGAAATTGCGCGTGGTGTTTGACGCATCGATGAAGACAAGTAATGGGTTAAGCTTAAACAAATTAATGCTAAATGGAACAAAATTACAACAGAATCTTCAAAGCATTTTGCTTCGCTGGAGAATTCATAGATATGTTTATACGGCGGATATAGAAAAAATGTATTGACAGATATATGTTACTGAGGATGATCAGGACTTTCAAAGAATACTAACGCGACCGTCTCCAAACCAAAAACTGCAGGAATTTAAATTAACAACTGTAACATACGGCACTAGACCTGCTCCTTGTTTGAAGAAAAAACGTTACACAAATTGGCCGATGATGAATCAGCTGAATTCCCAGATATAGCAAAAATAATTATAAGAGACTTTTATGTAAATGACTTCATGTCAGGCTCAAATTCATTGGTAAAAACCAAAATAATGCAGGAGCAACTCATTGAAGTACTAAAAAGAGGAATGGAAACCACCTTGAGACATTAAGCCATTTAAATGCAGCTTGTAACGGCACAAAAACAATTGAAATAAATAAAGAAAAGACAGTAGGTGTAGACTGGTCGCCAGAAGCAGACGATTTTCATTTTAAGGTAAGCCTACAGCAACGCACAAGAAAACCAAAAAAAGAATAATTTTAAAAAATAATATAATTTTATTATTACCAAACGGTTGAGTTGGTACCAATTATTAATGCAAGATCTCTGAATTGAGAAATTTGGATGGGATCAACCTATTGCTGATGAACTAAGCAACAATTGGATAAAATTTTGTGATGACATAGTTGAACAAATATCTATTCCCCGCTGGGTACATTTATTTTTTTTTTAACTTTATTTGAACAATATCTTTTAACCCTATTAATTAATAAGTAATACAAATAATAATAAATTCAATTAACAATGATACGTAAAAAGGTAACTGTATAAAATAGCTGAGTACAATCTTTAGCCTAGTCAAGACAGTGATGAAAGTACTTATCAAGTAATATAGGGTTTTCTAATAAAGACTTGACAACTTTTTTTTTTAAATAAAAGGCAAACCATTTGAGATATTTCAAAAACTTTATTATTGGCTTGAAGTACAATCAAAACATTTATGAATGAAACTCGACTTCATTCATATGGCCACCGCGGGCACGTTTGCAGCGGTCGATTCGTTGGACCCAATTTTCAACGACTCGGCCACACCCTTCGGCCGAAACGGCCGCTATTTCGCGTCCAATGTTGGCTCTGAGCTCTTCCAACCTCGTCGGCGTGTTGGTATAAGCCAATGACTTAACGGAGCCCCACAGAAAATAGTCAAGCGGCGTTAAATTGCACGAGGCGGCCAATCGACTGGCCCATGTCTTGCGATAACACGCTCACTATACTTACTCTTCAATAAATCGGTTGTAGCGTGTGCTGTGTGGCTTGTGGCACCATACTGTTGAAACTCCATGTCGTCGAAATCTACATCTTTCAATTCGGGCCAAAAATAATCGGTGATCATTGCGCGATAACGCTGACCATTCACAGTAACGTGACGATCATTATCGTCGACGAAAAAATATGGTCCAATAACGCCGCCCGCATGCAAACCGCACCAAACAGTTATTTTTTGTGGATGAAGTGGTGATTCATGAAGCACATGTGGGTTTTCACCCGGCCAATAACGCATATTTTGTTTATTGACGAACCCATTGAGCCGAATATCTGTAGAAAATTTTTATAATATGCAGACGTTGTTCGATAGGGTACTTTACCATGATGAAACCCCATATCCGAAACCTACTTATCTCTAAATTTTATAGCAAGCGCATGGAAGCGGATTGCAGGAAATCCCGACCATGACGACTTCAACATTATTAAAAAGAAAATAAATAAAATACTCAAAAACAATAAAGACCAAGTTGTTATAAATAAAGTCTCAACAAATAAGATTAACAAATTAAGTTATGTTACAAATAAGATACTAAAAGAACTATGAAATACATGCAGTAATACATTTAAGAATATTATAGTGACAGACATTAAGTACATGGTAAATTAAAATTAATTAAAAATGAATTACTAAATGGTGAATACGCCATACATTGTGCAAAAAATAATATTAAAAACTCTTACATTCTATTCGTGAATGAAATAAATCTAGTTAAGGACATGATATTAAAGGAAAATATTCCATGTAATAAATTAGACGAAACATTAGAATTCGCAGAGGTAAAAATTGCAGATACCAGTAACTGAATTTATATTGTAAGCTTACTTTTATCTAACACAGAATCTTGTAAGGAAATATTATTAAGACCAATCAAAAAAAAGAGACCGGTATAAACAAATTTCCATTCTTTTTTTGACATCTACATAGCACTCTAGTTTTTGCAGAGGTATATGTTTTATATGGATTAAAATCTAATAACCCTTTATATGTGGCACTATCACCATCACCGAGCGAGCGACCAAACCTGTCTTTTACACTGTCTACTTCTATTTTTGAAACCGAACCTTTATGACTTATGTCGCAATTTTCTTCGTGGAGTGAGAGCCCTTCTTCGTAAGCTCCAGGATCGCTCTCATTTCTTATTTTCCCAAAAGACACAACTCTGACAGAAAGTAGTTTTACACACGAATCGAAGAGCTCTTAGGTTTTTTAAAACTACGGCATCGTGATTCCCTTCTTTTTTAACATATAGATAGCACCCTAATTTTTTACAATAATATTATATGGATTTATATCTAATCATTCTTTATATATGGCATAAAACGTTCAGCGAAAGTTTGATGATAAAATTTACTTAATAAATCCATCAAATCGAAAAAAAATTAATTCTGTTTATTCCGATACCCAAAAGACGCATCACAGCCACTAAACGTCTATTTATTTATTTATGCATTTTCAATAATAGGCCCGGAATCGATGTACGAAACACCGCATTCACACATGACATAAATTCTAAATCCTAAACCTCGCGGACTTGCTTACAAGTTTTACACATTACCAAACTGCCATTTGCATAAAAAACCGAAACAAACTCAATAATGCAATATCCATGAGTTAGACCAATCACACTAATCAAAATCAAGGAGGCAGAAAAGAGAAATACCGATCTGCGTTGACCTTGGATTCTAACAAGTTATAACAAGATAGAGAGCTCGGCAGGGCATTCCATAAGCGAGTTAAACGACTTAGGAACTAATCATGATATTTTAGAGTACGTCCGAAAGTGGACTTTAGGGTCTACATATGAGCATTCATAGCGAGACAGGTGTTACGGTTGAAGATTTGAAGCGGCGAAATGCTACTGGAGATTTCTCTGGAGCACTGGTGGTAGAAATTGCGATAAAACAAGGTAAGACAGGAGACATCAAGTCGGTGTTCAAGGGTGTCAATTGACTGACCGATATTAGTATCACCTATGAGTTTTATCGCGGTTTAAATCCTATTTAGTAGGTGCAGAGATATTTTAGGAGCACCTGACCAGATGTGGGCATCGTACTTCAAATTTGGGCAGATGAATATCTTATATATTGAGGCCTGGTCAGAGGGGGTGAAATATTCCTTACATTGCTTGAGGAAACCGAGACATTTTGCAGCGCTGAATATGTTTTAAACGCGCCCGTTTTTTTGTTTTTTTTTTTTAATCACTCACGATCAGCGAGTGTAAAAGCTTGCGAGTGCACTTTGTTGCACATATCGGTGGTCAGCACTGTACTCGGTCATTTCTTACAACTGATCTATGCCTGTCGTGAATTCCTTTTTGGTTTGTAAACAGAATTTGATCATTAATTTTTTACTAAAGCAAATTACGAAGTGCTCAGTATAACCGTCACAGTAAAACTAGTATATTGTATAACGTTTGACATCAAGTTTGTAACTTGAGTTCTTAATTGAGTAAATATTCAATAAATATTAAATATTTAAATCAATGTATAGTTTGCACAGAGGTTTTTTTTTTTTTTTTTTTTACTCAAGTGGGTATGAATACACTTACAATGCCTCAGCTGTGTTTGGGCTCGGTGGTTAATTCGCTTCATGGGTGGCAGCCAACATTAATCTAGATTTGAAAGCATTAATTCGGGACAGGAAGGTATGTCGCGGTGCAATTCATCCAATTCTATGGGACAACTTAAATCAACTTCAAAAATGTAACCTTTTCTGAGGCTATCTGAGAGAGAACAAATTTAATGTACAGAAAAATCATGTCATGTCATAAATATTATCAATCCATTTAAAATTTCCTTTTGGCAACAATTGACTAATAGAATCCATATTAATTATTTATAACACGATATAGTATGTTAAAAATTTCTTAGTTCATGTCAAATTTTATAGTTCTTGTCAAAACTATACAAATACTCATTCTTAGATTCTGGCCTCGACTCAATACTAAACTAATGCCTATTGTGGAATAAACATAATCATGTCTATGTCGTCAGGAGGTTCTATTTTTATGCCCATATAAAACAGGAATGCGTCAAAAGTACAATATAACCAGATGGGGAAAAATAATTAATGAGTATGATCTAATTTGTTATTGAGTTATAGCGAAAATGATTAAAAACATCTGCTAATAAGGTAACACCTGTTTTAAAATACAAATCAGAATATTCGGTCAAATTTCTAACAATTAAATTACCAAATACTTTTTGAACACGTAAATAATCTTCATTGCTTATACATATATACCCTCATTATTATTATAATTATTTTATTAGCATAATAATAAATTCTAAAGCTAAGACAGAAGTTGATCTGAGCACTAGCTACACAGGCTTTCAGCTCTAAATGAATAAATGAAACTATGTAATAAGAAATATGATAAGTGATAAAATATCTTTAGATACTTTAGATAGATTTGGCGTGGAATTTGTCTAATAATATGTGCTGTGTCGATAATGTTATTGCAGACTGGGCACAGTGGTGGGCTGTTCTTCTTTACGATGTGTTGATGCGTTTGAATAGTGTGGCCTAGGCGAAGACGGACGAAATTGGAGTTCATTGGTTTAGAAGTGAATGTCGGGCGTAATGGTTTTGGTGACTTCGCCAGTTTAAAAGTCATAGCATCTTAATATTTTGGGTGATCTGTTTTTGTACATCGCGTTTTGTAAGTATATCGAAGGTGAGAACAGGCGCATTATTGCAAATTCGTTCGATTGTATCCCCATGTGACTTGGAATCCACATAAGCTTAATTTTGTTGGGGTATTTTGTAAGGATATCCCTAATGTGGTTTATGAGTCCATTGCTGTGGTTGGGGTTTAATGAGGCTTTTAGCGTTGATAGACTATCATTGCATATTATGGCTTTCCCCCTTAGTTTTGTCATTGCTTCAATTAAAGCAATTGCCTCTGTAGTGAAAATGGAAGCGTTTTCTGGCAAAATAAAGGGCTTTTAATAGAGATCCGCTTTCTAAGGTGAAGGCAAAGGATGTGGTGTGTATTGATTTAGATCCGTCTGTGAAGATAAGTTTCCATCCTTTAGATTAAGGTTCAGTAATTGCTTCGAGAAAATGTGCGTTGTAAACACCGCTGTTTGTATTGCCTTTTTTATGTTCAGTCAAAGTCAGTAGAACCGAGGATTGTTGTATGCACTATGGTGGGTAATATGGGGAGTAATGTTTCGTTTTCTTTTGATGGGAAGATTAAATTCTCTTGCACTGTATATGGCGAGCTATGGTGGATGGGAGACGCTTGGTTGTATTTGATCTGATAACGGCGGTAAAGTCCTTGTCATTAATGGAATTGTATGAGAAAAAAAATATCGCAAGATTTTGGTAAAAAACTCTTATTGTGTTTCTTCTTAAGTAGGAAGTCCTGCTCCTGTCGTTATATTTTGTATTCTGAATGTTCGATATGCGTTGATGCTCCTTATGGTTGCTTGATGATTAGTCGATTTTAGGAGGTTAAGGTTTGTTTTGGGACATTTTCCATATATGAACAGTCCATAATCAATTTTACTTAAAACTAGAGTTCCGGTAATATTACAAAGAGAATTAATGTGTACGTTCAATCTTTTACAAGCTAAATAGTTAACAATGTTGGCTCTCCCAGCTAGGCTCTTCTTAAGGTCTATACAATGTGGTTTCCAGTTGTATCTATTAATAAACACCACCGCTAAGATCCTTAAATTGTTTACCCTTTGCACGCTTACGCTATTCAAACTTAAAATTAGTTATGTATTAGTACATTTATCTAACGAAAGCTTGGCACCAGAGGCGAAGGTCCAATTTAATATTTCTATAAGTAATTCAGATAGGATAGCTTTGGCTCTTTCTAGACCATTGAGCTAACACATGATGAAAAAATCATCTGCGTAGCTGCAATGATCCAGATGTTTGTATTTTGCGACAATAGTACTTATTTTGTCAAAAGTTATAATGAAAAGAACCACCAACAAAGGGGATTCTTGAGAGATACCATTGTGCAGTGAAAGAGTAGCAGAGAAACCGAAAATTTTCTGTTAGAAAGAAAAGATTTTACATAACCGAACATTTTTGGGCCAATATCCCACGCTTTTAATTTGTTAAAAATTAGATGAATACCGATTTTGTCAAAGAGCTTTTCGAAATCTCTTGATTCTCATTTATGGATTTGTTGGAATCGATAAACCAGACAAGGCGTTTTGCAACTATTTTTTTTTTAAACTTAAGACAACCAGGAAATAAGCGAAATTGGTCGATAGGCACAAACTGTATTAATTGGTTTGTTAGGGTTGGGCAGGGGGATAATAGTAGGTGCCTTTCAACTTTTTTAGAAGAATCTTATTGTATAAGCGACAAAGCATTGGTTTTGTTGACGATGGTAGGGTAAGATATGCGGTCCCTACTTGGCGTTTTACTTTTTTATTTGGAGAGGCAGCTGTCCAGTTCCAGATTCGTTATAGCTGGGGGAGGAGTATTATGAAGGCAATTGTTTTCCATGGTATTTAAGCTGTTTGAAAAGTGTTCGTCTTTTGACTGATTTGACCAAGTGTGGATAAAGAAATTGCTACTCTCTACTGGACACGAAGAAGAGCCAGTTGGTGTTTCGATACATTTAATGGAATGTGGAACGGAGTTCTCAGTTAGGCAGCGGATTTTATGTCAAATTTTGGACGGACTATTGCAACGTTTGTTCCTCAAGAATGCTCCAAGTAATTCGCGGATGAAGTTCTAGTGAGCAACAGGTGATGTCAATCTGTGTAAAGGTTATATGTGTGGAGAAGTGAGTAGCTGATTCGTTATTTAACACCATGAGGTAGGAGTTAAGCAGAAAATCCTCCAAAATAGCTCCCCTCGAATTCGTACGGATTGAGTTCAAGTCGTGAAGAACCAAACGCACAATGTGTCTCTTGAAAAGATATAACACGAGGCGAAAGGTTTCTTACCAAAATATTAAGTTCATCATAGTTGTTAAGATAGGGTTTTCCAATACGGACTTGACGACTTTGAATTTAATTTGTGAACGCACTCTTTCACTAATCATCAAACTGTCACTGTCAATTTATTTAGTAAACTCAACATTTTCATCACGGTAAAGTACACTAACGAGCTACGTTCTCCGATTGGGTTCTGGAGAAGATGCGCCAAGATGATGAATTTCCTCGCAAAATCATCTTCAGTGACGAAGCTTATTTTTGGCTCAATGGGTTCGTCAATAAGCAAAATATGCATTATTGGTCGAGTGAAAACCTACATGTGCTTCATGAATCACCACTTCATCCACAAAAAATAACTGTTTGGTGCGGTTTGCATTCCGGAGGCGTTATTGGGCCATAATTTTTCGTCGACGATATCAATCGTCACGTTACTGTGAATGGTCGCGCCATGATCACCGATTATTTTCGGCCTGAGTTGGCAGGACGACATGTGGTTTCAACAGGATGGTGCCACAAGCCACACAGCACACGCTACAATCGTTTTATTGGAGAGTAAGTATGGTAAGCGTGTTATCTTAAGCCATGGACCAGTCGATTGGCAGTCTCGTTCGTACGATTTAACGCCGCTCGACTATTTTCTTTGGGGCTACGTTAAGTCATTGGCTTATGCCAACTCGCCGACGACGTTGGAAGAGCGCAGAGATAACATTGAACGCGAAATAGCGGCCATTTCGGCCGAAATGTGTGGCCGAGTCGTTGAAAATTGAGTCCAACGAATCGACCGCTGCAAACGTGCCCGCGGTGGCCATATGAACGAAGTCGAGTTCCATTCATAAATGTTTTGATTGTACTTAAAGCCAATGATACAGTTTTTGAAATATCTCAAATGGTTAGCCTTTTATTTAAAAAAAAAAATGTCAAGTCGTTATTAGAAAACCGTATATAACCTTTTATATTCCACTATAGAGCTTAAAATGCAATGTGCCTTTGCGATGAAATTGAGTTAGTTCTCTAACAAGTGCGAGTTTTCAGCCTATCGAGTGATTCAACCCTCGAACATCAGAGTCGGTGTCTGTGACGTGTTGTTGAATTTATAACATATGTCGTCATCGTCTGATATTGGTGTAAGAGAGACTGTTTGAGTTTTTGAAGAAGTGTCTGTTTAGTGGGATGATAAGACTTGGTTAAAGTTTGGCTGCGGTAGAGAAACAAGTTGGTGAGGGGTGAAATTTGGTAGATTAGAGGAGAGATTGGATAGATTGAGAGTTGTTGGTTGGATGCATTGAGTTTAGTGTCTGTGTGTTTTGATTAATGTGGTTTTGTTGTAATGTTGATTTGTTGTTGTGGGATTAGATGTGTTTATTAGCGGGATAGGAATTTTAAGGGGGGATTGATGTGTTTAACTGTTTGTGGTTAGGTTCGCCTGAGGTATTATTTTGTGTAAGAGTTATGTTTTATGAATGAATGAATTTTTCAGTCGTTAAAAGATTAGAAACTTTTACAAGAAGGTTGCCTGATTGAATGCTTTAACCTCAAAAATGTCTTTAGAAATAAATTATAATCCATGATTTATTTGGAAAGGCTTATATGCAGAGAGTGGTTTAAGATTGTTACCTAGTAATCCTGATACTTTTACATACCTCGAAAATTTTCATCATTCGAAGAGATTGTTATAAGTAATGGGAAGTTGTATGCTCCTGATAAAAATTTCCATGATCTATTTCTTTTCAAATACATTCTATATCTGCATAAATTATAAACGAAGTCATAACTATATCTCTATAGTTCTTAAAACTAATTATTTTATTTTCCAATTTAAGAAATTTTACAATACAATGCCTTTAAAAGGCTTACGCGGTAAGTACGAAGGTGGGGGACCTTATGGGAACTCAGTATTCCGTGTGCTGTTGACAAAACGCACCACATGGGCATAGTACCCCGGCGGTATATCCCGGACCCTACAAACTAATTGGTATCGTTCCCTTGATAATAATAATAATAAGGTTTACTTAATTGTTTGTTGGAATAAACATTGTGACATTGTGACAAACATGTCTTTTAATACAGAAATGGGGTTTAGTTTTGTGGTTTGTTAAGTTTTCAGAATAACGACTGAGAACGCTCGCTGTTATGTTGAGGTCGGTACCGACCTCAACGGGATAACCGTTGAACCGTACATGTTGTCAACAAGAAGGACTCACAACCTCGAGTAGTAAGGCCCTATTCCGAAAAACTAAGGAGGCTATATAAGACCTTGATCATTCCCGTTCTACTTTGTGGTGCGGAAGCATGAACCCTATCGAAAGCATATACTGCCCTCTGCAATAGCTCCTAACGTATTTACTCATATTGCAATAGTTCCTAATTTCATAAAAATTCTAATAATAAACACAACAATTAATAATTTTTAAAATGAAATAAGTCCTAACTCCGGATGAAATATCTTCTAACCCAAACATGAAATAGACCCTAACATTTAGGAGTTCTTTCACAATGAATCAATTCCTATCAGTAAAAATGAAAAAAGTCCTAAAGTACAAAATATTTCTAGTGTAGTCAAAAACTTGGATGTTGTCAACCACTACGGATCTGCATACAGGGCATCTAATTTGATGATGAAATAATTCCTAACACTTAAACATGCAATAAGTCCTAACTTCGATGAAAATAAATCTAATATTTAGGAGTTCTTTCATGTGTAATAACTGCTTACTTTGTATGTAAAATTTTAGGTTTTATTTCATTTTTTGTTATTAGGAAATACGTTAGGAGCTATTGCATAGAGAAAAAAAATCGGTCCCGTTTGCGTATGCGGGCTTCGCAGGAGAAGTCTCAACGACGAACTATATGAGCTAAAAGACGACATTGACTTTTTCAGAGTGTCATATAAATAGAGTGAATGGACATTATTAATCCGCAGAGTTATCGAATCTAACTCGGAGGAACAACGCAGTAAAGGAAGACCTCACCTTAGGAGCACGCACATGTAGAAAGGGACCTCGACCGACTTAGGGTGCGCAACTGGAGGTAGTTAGCTAAAGACCGGACTAACTGGAGAGACTTGTCAGTTGTTGCCCAGATTCACCCCAAACTATATCTCCACCTACGTAAGTAAGTAAGTTTTTACTAAGAAGTGCAGATAGGTTCTTAACCCAAATAAAATTTTGTTTTCAAACGATGCATATTCCTCCAACAACAACAAATCTCTGTGTTTCCTTTTTTTACAATGTGTTTTTTATTATTGTTTTCCTTTTGTAATGTAAAGCTATCTTATTTCTGGAAAAATTGTTGTTTCTTTCAAATAATGGTATCAAATTCAAAGGTATTGGAAAAGTTAAACCATCTAAGTTTAATGTATCTCTATACATAATTCGAATAACGTATTAGTCCATCCACATGTTGGAATTAAAACAATATTCAATATTTTTCATATTTTTCATCAGAGAAGCGATCTGGGATGTTTTAATATATGAACTTCCAAGTGTTGGTTGGAATATTTATTATTGTTAAAAATAATACAATATTTGCTATAGATGATAGATCCCACTCACTATTCTTCTCTTGAAATTCTTCAAATTTGCTTAGCATAAGTTTTTCTAAATGTTCTACCACTACATCTTCTAACTTATAGATAACACTTACAAAACTATCCTTGTTTTATATTTAAGGTTTTATTTGCACCGTCATATTTCCAACACTCACCGCAAAAAACTGCAAATAACTTTAATAAATATTTAATCAATACTTCATTTAATTTATTAATAACTGGTACTCTGTAATCCTTTAAAATCCTTTAAATATAGTTTAGGATTCGTGTTTAATATGCCCATTTTAAAGAAACGATGGCCGTGGCTCAGGAGGGAGTGTATTGACTTCCCAATCGGACAATTCGGGATTCAATACCAGCCGTGACCGAAGGACTATAAATGGTTGCCTAGGTACAACATCGAGTAAATTCACACTTATAATATAATCTCCCCACTTAATATTGGATGCCACCCATGAAGCGAAATAACCACTGAGCCCAAAAATCTTTCTTTCTCTCCCGGCCCTATTTTTCTTAAAACCTAACAGTGATGTCGTCCCAAATAAGGCAGTTAAAAAAATACCGGACATGTTTATAGCATAAATATCTGAAAGAGGGGCTTTTCCCAGAACAGTGGAGCTGGAACATTTGGTACTCGCACCAAAGAAAACAAATCATCTGGAGAATCAGCATCATATCGCCCAATATATCTTCTAGAACTACTGAGCAAAATACTTGAACGGATTGTATATGATCGATTGATCACTGTGGAGAAAAAAAGGGAGCATTACCGAAACAACAATATGGATGCAGAAAATCGTGCTCATCGTCGACGCTATAGAAGTGAAGGTAGATATAGTAGTACTATGAAATCTCCGCGGGGGCTTCATAAGTAGTGGTAGGGGGCCTACTTTGAAATATCATGAACGACGGAGTTCTGCAGCTAAAACTGCAGCTAAAAAAATAATCGAATTCAATCAACATTGTGAATAACTGGCTTATATTTGCATGCCTAGAATTAGCAGATCACAAAACGGAAGTTGTCTTAGTATTGAGCCGGAAAAATGTGGAATGCTTGGACATAAGTATAGAAAGTCAAACCAGTAGATCAAAATACTCTATAATATACCTTGGAGTAATACCTTATGCATCACATCAACTAAAAACTCACATCGGGATTAAGAGCTCTAGGCAGCACTATCTAGAATACTGCCACAAAAATCGGAGGAGAAGGATATGGTAGAAGAAAGTTATCCAATTTGCTTCCAATTTGGATGGAAGCAAAGAGAAAGTTATCATCAATATATCGACTTAGTGCATTAAAAATAATCAGTGGCTTGGAACAATATAGGACGAAGCAGATTCTGTCAAAGCCGAGATGAAACCCATTGATATCCCTGTAACCAAGAGGCGACAGTCTTCAAAAAAATTAAGGAGGAAGAAAGAGCGACTTCAATGATCAGGTGGCAAGCTCGGTGGAACTACAAAGGGCAAGTGGGCAAATCGATGGTATGGACACTGTAACTACCTCGTTACTCTGGGTATCGAAAATGGATGTAATGGTAGCTCTTGGTACTCTTCGGGTTGCCCATCAGCCCAAATACGGCAATCTTGTTTATTTACGTATCCATTGAGCCAGAAATGGGCTTCATCACTGAACAAAATTTCGTGATAAAACACCAGATTTTCATTGAGTTTTTCCAGAGTCCATTCACTGAAAATATGACGCAAATTCAAGTCGCCTGGCTTCAATTCTTGCACAAGTTGAATTTTGTACGCTTTCAGGCCGAGATTCTCACGTAAAATATGCCAAGTTGCTGAGAACGACGACGAATCGATTCGTCACGGTCTTTGCGTACACTCTCAGCTACAGCTGCTATATTTAGTCTCTTCACTGCGTGCTGGATGTGGTCTAACTGGTCGCGTATCATCCACTAATGTAAACTGGGACTCAAATTTGCGAATGGTATTGGCAATAGTGGTTTCAGTAGGTCGAATCGCACGAAAAAAATTTCTCACAGAACGCTGATTTTCGTAATACAGCTGAACAATTTGGAGACGCTGTTGTAGTGTGAGTCTTTCCACGATGAATTGCAACGATACTGAACAAACGTGACAAAGCAGTTTGATAGGGGTCACGTGTGATCTGTCAAAAAAAAGCCTATTGAAAATCAAACCTCACGATGAATCACCCCTTATAATACTTGTGAGATAAGACGCACGGGCTTACGCTTAGGGTTGAATTACGGTTAAGCATCTCTTTAAAATAATTGTTATCATCTATCATTCCATTTTGGGCTTGCAAGTTTTAGAATATGGGCTGGTTTCATTTCTCTGATCTCCATTAGTTAGTGAGTCAGTTTTATTTGACTTTTATTTTAATTTTAAATTTATTACATTCAATTCAATATATTCTAAACCTACTATGGTTTGGTCTATGGCCGTCTACCTGATTAACAATAATTTGTGCATTTTTATTTTTGTTTTAAAATAGAAAACAATGTAGATATACAAACATTAAATATTAAACATTTCTTCAACTATGCATTTTCTAGGTTAGGTGAGGGTGGCGGTTGGAAAATCAACCCACTTAGGGCTATTGGCCCATTGTGCTTCCACGTGGATCTATCATCCTTTTACTCATTTAAACCAATTTGAGCTTATAATGAAGAGCAGGAGACTGTTAACATCTGTATTCTTTAGATCTTTAAGTCATTGAAGAAGAAGGCTCCTAGGTGGAGTTTTATTCTCTGGGAGAGAGCTGGACATGTACAAAGAAGGTGTACAGAAGGTGTAGAGAAGATTGTCTCCTCTTCCTCCTCGTCCATGCAGCTTCTACAGAAATCGTTTGTAAAAGCGCCAAGCCTTCTTGCATGCTTGGCTATAAGGCAGCGTCCAGTGATGACACTTATAATGGCGCTGAGATGATTCTATTTAGAAGAATCAGACTCTTAGAGCAATTCAGATCCAGCTTTGACCAGATCTGTTTAGTCGCTAGACACGTTGGCCCACCGGTCCATATAAGGTTTGTTTTTTTATTAGCATCCAGCTAAAATAATAGCTTGCAGGTAGCGATTGGTATACCTATGAAACCCTTTTCCGGCAGAATAGATAAAGTGGTTCCAATTTTGGCGAGTTCGTGGCCCCGCACTGAACAAAGGTGAAGGTTGAACTGCTCTGCCACCTCCGTAAGAAATGATCGACATTCAAGGGCGGTTTTATAATTAAGTGAGACCAAGGCTGACTAAAGATGCGGATATCCTTTGCAGATATGAAGTTTTTCTTCAGCCAGGACAGAGCTTCCTTAATCGCCAGAATCTCCGCCTGAAACACGCTACAGTGATTTGGAAGACAGAAGGACAGGCTTAGATTTAGCTTATCTGAGAAAACACCGCCGCCAACCCCGATATCAGTTTTAGATCCATCTATATAGAAGTGTATTTACCTTTACTCCATGAAAGCATCTTCTTCCCAGAAGGATCTAGATGGAAAGCTCGGATGAAAGTCTTTGTCAAACCGAATTTTAGGTATGGTGTATTCGATGTTCCCTATGTGGATTCATAATACATATATTAATAATATTGGCTTAGCCAAATAAATGTCAAGATAAGATGTCAAGTGAAACAGAATGTCTAAGGTTGCGGAGGGAGTGGAGCGTAGAACTCAGCTTATGCATAGATATGCTGTTCTTTGGATTCGGTTTAGTTTTTTGCAGTTGACTGCAATGTTCTAAGGCCTTCCACCAGATAACCACACCGTAAGTGAGTATCGGTATTATGACCGAGATATAATATACATATAGCCAGTGGGTTATTCGAAGTTGAAGGTCCCATTTGTTTCCAATGGATTTCTTGCAAGAAAATAAAGCTACTGTAGTTTTTTTTTTTTGACTCTTTCTTAAATGTTAGGTTTTCAGTTTAGTTTCCTAAACTTTTCTTTAGTACCACTAAAGTGGTACCGTTTAATGAGGGATGGTCCATGGTTGGAACTTTATATTTCCTAGAAAAGAGGACAAGATCAGTTTTATGGGGATTAAGTCCAAATCCACAGCGATCAGCCCAACGGGTTAATCTGTTAAGATTTAGCTGCAGGAGTTCTTTGATGGTAAGCATCTTATCTGAGACGGGTATAGCAACGTCATCCGCAAAGGCAATCACCTTGATCCCTCCCGCTTCCAAGTATATCAACAGTTCATTTACCATTTAGTTACTAAGAAGAGAAGAAAGGACACCGCCTTGCGGCGTGCCTCTACTGACCCATTTTCTAGCCGAAGTCCCACCCTGTTTAGAGCGGACTATCCTGCTATTTAGCATAAAACTGATCAACTCCCCAAGTGAGTCGTCTACCTGCAGATGCGATAGCGCAGTCGTGATTGCGGATGTGTCAACGTTGTTAAAGGCTTCCTCTATGTCTAGGAAAGCAACCATTGTGTACTCTCTGTATTGTAAAGATAGTTCGATGTGACTAGTCAGCGAATACAGAGCCGTAACACCCTATTTTCCTTTACAGTTGGAAAGTTGTTTTTTCAAACAACTAGGCATTATAGCATTTGTGTAGGGGATTTTTTCTTAGCCGCGAAAAGGTTTCTGTGATTTTGTCACAGAATGTTCTCCAAGATTGACGTTTTGCTTTCCTCAGTTTTATATATTTTAAGGGATTTTTTGTATGAGTCCCAGTCAGTCACTTTTCTTGTGCTTTTTGCAAGCTTGAAACATTTTCTTCTGTGCGGCTTTCTCTTGCCCTCGAGGGCAGGAAGCAGTCATAGCCTCATTAAGAGACAGAGCCAGCCAGTATCCATTTCGGGAAAGGATATCAACGTTCCCAGATCTAAGGCTGTATTTGTATTTTCGTTTGAAGGGGGAGGAAGTTGCTTATCAGCATCCAGCTTATCCTTTTTATGGACCCTAAGGTATATTGCCTCGAATCCAAACCGGATCATGCCTTTAGTCTGCGCTAGAGGATAAAGGGATTCTTTATTGATCACAATCAACGCGCATCTATAAGAGCCACTTAAATCCTCCAGTTTCGCTTTCCACTCGGAAAGGTTGGGTTACTGAGCCTGATGATCCCCATATTGCTTTCTAGAGAGGAGGGCTCGGCTGGAAACCAGATGCGGGTTATAGGGCTGCTAGGGATATCCTCCTTAGGCATGACTTCAAGCCTTGCACCTAATCAAATCTGTCCTAAACCAACCACCTACGGCTTTCGTCAAGAGATCTTTGGTCGGCACACGCGATGAGCTTGACGTAGTCTTGATGCCAGCCAGCGTTGTTTGTGATAGGAGGTGATCCGGGGTTTTTCTGCATAGTGGCCAAGAAGTTGCTTGAAAGCTACAACTTGACCAACTGCCACCGTTCAGGTGTAATCGATCCGTCGGTGTCGCTTCTATCAATTACCGCGATTGTCATAGCGTCTTTTAAGACTTCGCTAAAGGACCTCAGAGATGTGGTGTTGGATGGCCCATGGGTTTTGTTATTTACGGTTTTGGGCTTTTGGAAACCGGTACGGCTTCTTCCAAGGATTTCTGGCGCTTAGAAGAGTCCCTTAGCGTTTTAAGAGGAGAGGGAGCAGTGGACAATCTATCATTTAGAATTTTGTTGGCCCACTTAATTTTGCTTGGCTTAGCCAAATAAATGTCAAGATAAGATGTCAAGTGAAACAGAATGTCTAAGGTTGCGGAGGGAGTGGAGCGTAGAACTCAGCTTATGCATAGATATGCTGTTCTTTGGATTCGGTTTAGTTTTTTGCAGTTGACTGCAATGTTCTAAGGCCTTCCACCAGATAACCACACCGTAAGTGAGTATCGGTATTATGACCGAGATATAATATACATATAGCCAGTGGGTTATTCGAAGTTGAAGGTCCCATTTGTTTCCAATGGATTTCTTGCAAGAAAATAAAGCTACTGTAGTTTTTTTTTTTTGACTCTTTCTTAAATGTTAGGTTTTCAGTTTAGTTTCCTAAACTTTTCTTTAGTACCACTAAAGTGGTACCGTTTAATGAGGGATGGTCCATGGTTGGAACTTTATATTTCCTAGAAAAGAGGACAAGATCAGTTTTATGGGGATTAAGTCCAAATCCACAGCGATCAGCCCAACGGGTTAATCTGTTAAGATTTAGCTGCAGGAGTTCTTTGATGGTAAGCATCTTATCTGAGACGGGTATAGCAACGTCATCCGCAAAGGCAATCACCTTGATCCCTCCCGCTTCCAAGTATATCAACAGTTCATTTACCATTTAGTTACTAAGAAGAGAAGAAAGGACACCGCCTTGCGGCGTGCCTCTACTGACCCATTTTCTAGCCGAAGTCCCACCCTGTTTAGAGCGGACTATCCTGCTATTTAGCATAAAACTGATCAACTCCCCAAGTGAGTCGTCTACCTGCAGATGCGATAGCGCAGTCGTGATTGCGGATGTGTCAACGTTGTTAAAGGCTTCCTCTATGTCTAGGAAAGCAACCATTGTGTACTCTCTGTATTGTAAAGATAGTTCGATGTGACTAGTCAGCGAATACAGAGCCGTAACACCCTATTTTCCTTTACAGTTGGAAAGTTGTTTTTTCAAACAACTAGGCATTATAGCATTTGTGTAGGGGATTTTTTCTTAGCCGCGAAAAGGTTTCTGTGATTTTGTCACAGAATGTTCTCCAAGATTGACGTTTTGCTTTCCTCAGTTTTATATATTTTAAGGGATTTTTTGTATGAGTCCCAGTCAGTCACTTTTCTTGTGCTTTTTGCAAGCTTGAAACATTTTCTTCTGTGCGGCTTTCTCTTGCCCTCGAGGGCAGGAAGCAGTCATAGCCTCATTAAGAGACAGAGCCAGCCAGTATCCATTTCGGGAAAGGATATCAACGTTCCCAGATCTAAGGCTGTATTTGTATTTTCGTTTGAAGGGGGAGGAAGTTGCTTATCAGCATCCAGCTTATCCTTTTTATGGACCCTAAGGTATATTGCCTCGAATCCAAACCGGATCATGCCTTTAGTCTGCGCTAGAGGATAAAGGGATTCTTTATTGATCACAATCAACGCGCATCTATAAGAGCCACTTAAATCCTCCAGTTTCGCTTTCCACTCGGAAAGGTTGGGTTACTGAGCCTGATGATCCCCATATTGCTTTCTAGAGAGGAGGGCTCGGCTGGAAACCAGATGCGGGTTATAGGGCTGCTAGGGATATCCTCCTTAGGCATGACTTCAAGCCTTGCACCTAATCAAATCTGTCCTAAACCAACCACCTACGGCTTTCGTCAAGAGATCTTTGGTCGGCACACGCGATGAGCTTGACGTAGTCTTGATGCCAGCCAGCGTTGTTTGTGATAGGAGGTGATCCGGGGTTTTTCTGCATAGTGGCCAAGAAGTTGCTTGAAAGCTACAACTTGACCAACTGCCACCGTTCAGGTGTAATCGATCCGTCGGTGTCGCTTCTATCAATTACCGCGATTGTCATAGCGTCTTTTAAGACTTCGCTAAAGGACCTCAGAGATGTGGTGTTGGATGGCCCATGGGTTTTGTTATTTACGGTTTTGGGCTTTTGGAAACCGGTACGGCTTCTTCCAAGGATTTCTGGCGCTTAGAAGAGTCCCTTAGCGTTTTAAGAGGAGAGGGAGCAGTGGACAATCTATCATTTAGAATTTTGTTGGCCCACTTAATTTTGCTCGTGATGTCCGCACTTCTTCCCACTTCGGGAATAGATTCGAAAGTTTTAATTGTGCGTTATGCATTTCAGCGTTTTGAGTAGAGCGCCTTAGATTGGGCTTGCCGATGTGGCTGAGCTCCTGATTCCTCCTTACAAACTGCTGCTGCTAGGAGTGGAGGAAGAGATAGGACCATGGCTTACCACAGTCTTATCTCTCCTTGAAGATTTGGTTCTAGGCTCGTTGCGTTTGCCTTTTAAGGATGGTGCACCATGGCCGGCCACAGTTTTACCTTCTCTGGACAATGCAGGAGGCTTGTCGCTAGTCGGTGCATTCGTCGTTCTACCGCCCGTTAATAAAAGAGTCCCGACCTCTGATTTTGTTTCCAGTGTAGATACCACGAGCAGCGGATAAAGGTTGGTCAATCTGTAGAAAGATCCGCTTTGCTTTGTAGGACTGTCATAATCACCATTTTCGTGCAGTGGATAGATAATTGGCTTTTTAAAACTTTCTGAAATATTTGCTGATGTTTCAATACTTCAAACCCACAAGTTCTCTACTCGGGGTTCTTTCTGCGTAAGACTTGCATAATTGGTACTAACTTCGCTCTTTTTTGCCCCTTTAGTGCTTGATATTTGTGTACGTTTATTTTGGTCACTTTTAATTTTTTTACTATACGTAATACACTCCAAGCATATTCTCGTGACGATATCTTTACAAGCATCGTAGAAGTGTGTGGATGCTGTACGCGGACTGCACAATGTTGGATGTTTGGTTCTTGGCCGGCAATCCGGCGCAGATGGATTTTACTTTTTCCTTCATGTCGGTGTTTGGCTCAACAGGTAAAAACATAAGAAATAAGAACAATTACAATTTTCAAAGGAATAAATAATAGCTATCATTCTCTAACTGGGAAGATAGTGTTAAATGGTATACATATGTTATTTGTGAATTAAAATTTGCCGTAATAATAAACTGTAAACTGTTGTGGGGTGACAATCAGCAATATATAATAGTACTATATATCAATATTTGAAAGGAAAAAAGGATAGAAAAAAACGATGTATATATACGATTATATATACAATATATATATTTATTTTAATAATAAATTTTCAACAATAGTTATAAATACAATTTAAGTCAATCGTGAATAGCAAGTCTCTTACTATTTTTGAAAAAGTTTTTAGATTAAGAGTTTGTCTTATAAAAAGATGTAATTTATTATAAGACTTAGGGGCTGCGACAGTATAAAAGTAAGGGAAATGAGTGGGTTCAGTGACCACGTGCATGTTGTTTTTTATCAGGTTATATAATTGCGAATTTCTGCTTGGAATATTGCCACTTCGTTTAAAAAACTCTTTAAGTACTTTAAAAATATAAAAATGTCTCATAGGTAGAATTTGCAATTCCTTGTATAAAGGCCAACTTTCTGTATAACGATTTTTGTTGCAGATGATTCGAAATTGCCTACAATTCGAAGCATGAAAAAACAGGTTGTAATTACAAACTGGATGACCAGAGGTTTTTAAAGTTATAAATTTAGTTTTTTCACTAATTACTAGTTTATGGTACGAAAACCATGTTGTAAGAATCTCTAGGTCCATTTCAATTAGTAAAATACTATTAAAATCAGAATTTGACTGATAAGTAAATGATACAATGCTGTAGAAAGGCCGTTTAACGAGAATTTAAAGATTGAGTTAATGTATACTAAAAAAACAAAGGGCAGAATACAGGTCCCTGTGGTATTACAGTTTTTAAAAGCCGAGTTTTACTTTGTCTTGCGTTTATAACAACTCTAAATCCTGCACTATGTAATTTGCCTTGTAGTATATCGTGATCAACCAAGCCAAACGCTTTTGTCATATCAATGAAGAGGGTTATAGTAGATTTAATATCAATTAAGCTGCCATAAAGCTGGCTTCATAGCTTAAGAACTGCATCTTCGGTTGACTTTCCGGAGCGGAAACAAAATTGATTATCGCTAAGAAATCCTATTTTATTTAGAAAAGAATCAATTTTTTTGACCATAAGTTTTTCAAATATTTTTGAAATAGTAAGAAGGATTAAAATGGGTCTATAGTTAGACATATTTGTTTTATCTCCTTTTTAAAACAGTGGAATAACATAAGCACATTTAAATTGTTGGGAAAAACAGCACAGTTCCACACTTAAGTTAAATATATGACTCCAAACTCCAAAGTTTTTATTTTTTTAAGATAAAATAAGCTTTGTATCTATTAAAAAGCAAAACTATTTGGATGTGAAAATTTAGTATTTATACACTGTTATTAAAACAATTACAATCACCACTAAAATTAATGGACTGTTTTAATGTTTCAGGTATTTCTGTAAAATATTCATTTAATTTGTTGGATATACTTTTAAAATCTGTAGTAGCATTATGAACTACAACAGTTTCTATTATATTAGGCTTAGAAGTTTTCCCTAAAATGCTGTCGATTGCTTTCTATCCTTCTCAATATTGCCCTTAAATTTTTCAAACAAGGTAAAATAATTCCTTTCTTGAGTCTTTACAAAGTTTAAAGTAGTACTTTTTCAATTTTTCATTGTTTGGAAGGTTTTTTTAGCTTTATACTTATTTTACTCTTTTTTAATCCAAGGCTTGAAAGTATTATTTCTATTAGATTTTTTAGGGATATAGAAGTGCATGACTTCATATATTTTTGTGGAGTTGAAATAAGAAAAAGGGTATAAAGTAGATGGGTCATTTTCCGAGTTAACCTGATCTCAATATTCATGTTTCAAAATATTTTGTAATAAAACATAGTCTATTATATAGACTTTATATAGCAATATACCTCTTTTGTTAGAATTACTTAAGTAGGTTTCGATATATTTTCTGACTTCCAGAAAGTTTTAGTTTATTTCAGATTTTAAACCGGGTGAAAATGTGGTCAATGCAAGTACTTGAAGATAGTAGGGTAGGGTCATATATATATATATACATATATTACATTTGAGACTATGCGAAGCCATAAGAAACAAATACTTATCAGTGTCAATATTGGACTCGTCAGAAATATCAATATTAATAACACCAATTAAAATTAAATTACAAGTTTTGTTCATACAAAGAATTTTGCTAAGTACCTCTATGAATAAATTTTTACTAAAGGCGTCAAGTCTACACAAGCAAAACATTGTTCAGCTTTCGTTTTGATAAAAAAACAACTTTACAACATCCGCACTACGTATGACAAGTTTGGAGAACTTGTGATCAATACTCTCATCAATATAAACTGCAACACCACCTGACGAATAAGATTCATTGCAACAACTGAAAGGAACATAACCCGGTATATTATAAAATTTCATTTCATCCTCATAAAACCTAATCTCTGTTCGAACTATTATAGGTGCTAATTTGTTAAGTGACTTAATATGAGCCAAGAAAACAGAAAAAGTTTGTTTTAAGCTGCAGATGTTTTGGTGCACACAAAAGCAATTATCGATAAGACTACGAAAAACTGGCATATCACATACATTTTAAACTGAAAAAGGAATAGGATTAACAATATTCATATTTTATCAAAATCAGATATACAAATAATTTTTACTGAATTGTCACCCCCGTTCTTCCTTTCAAAAATATTCCCATTTCTAGTCCAAACGAACTATGTGGGGTGGAAAGTAACCTCCTTGGGAATGTGAGGCCGTTTTGCAGCGATGTCGGCCTTCAATCGCTCCAACAATGCATAGTAATACTCGCTGTAGATGGTTTTTCCTTTTTCGAGGTAGTCCACGAAGAGTATGCCATGACAATCCCAGAAAACCGACGCCATAAACTTTCCGACCCATCGAGCCTCCCACGGTCGCTTTGTGAGAACGAAAATCATTTTTGTCCATACTCAACATGATGTCAAACACGTCAACAACAATCAGCTGTCAAAACAAAACTAAAGACAGTATTTGGCATGTCTGTCTTAATATGAACGGACTTCAAGGCATTATAACCTTTTTTGCTGTAGCAGCGCATTCAGGTGGTCAAGGAGGTTACTTTTTACTCCACCTAGTACATTTAGAACTGAGGTAAGAATAGGATTAACAATATTCATATTTTATCAAAGTCAGAAATATATGTTAATTAATTCTTACTGTACTGTTACGTATTGACTCCTTTTGTATTTTTTAGTGCTAGCGCAGTATTAAGAAGTTGACGCCTCTGTTGTGTTAAACGATTGTTGACATACACATTCTCTGGTTTACCTTGTGCCCCAAACATTTTTGTTGTTAGATACTCTTTTTTCTCTTTTAAGTTTAGTAACGAATTTAACATGCAGAAAATTTTTATTCTTGAAAATGCCATTGGCAAGAGATTTCCCTTTATGAATTTTTTTCAACAAAACATTGATCAATGTCAGTCTCTTTTACGTTAATGTTTAATGCTTTACTGCAAGATCGATATACGGGATGTCTTTGTTTGTGATCAGAACATTATACAACTCAATGCTGTTTGAGAAAAGTTGTTGTTCTAGGTTGTCTACCTTTCTCTCCAGTGTAAGAATTTTTTGTTCCTTTACATTTATTTTGGCATTCATTTCATCAATCTGAGAATTGTGTCAATTCTTAAGCAGTATAATTTCAATGTATACCATCTCCAATGTAACAGTTGGAGGTAGCTCTTCAATAGGTAGAGCTGTCTTGCTTAAATTTGCGGTAGCGGTGGGAAAAGCAGTGGTGGTGAAATGTGCGGTTAATGATACGTCGGTTGTATTGGAAGAAAAAGCGTTAGTAATAGATGGCTTGTTGTATATGGGAGCAGAAGTCGTGGTGGCAGCGATAGTATAGGTGGTAGCGGTCTGGTTTTAACTTGAGTTAGTTGTTGAAGATGATGGAGGCGAGTCAGTTGCAATAGATGATGGTGGTGGCGGCGTGAATTCCAATAATGATCCACCAGAAGAACATTTTATTGGAGTGACATCAGAAATAGATCCTCTCCTCTCAGCCATAAAGTTAGGGCATCTCCAAATTGCTTTCGTAAGTGTACAACATCGTTGGATTCACTATTTTCTTGCATGATCTTATCCAGCTGTGTTTGTAGAAGCTCATTTCGCTTATTTAATTTCACTACTTTTGCCGATATTTAACCTTGACGGATCTTTAAGCCGGATAACTCTGAACATGAAAGCTAAAAGTCGGACTTTGATGGAAGTTCCTGAACAAGTTATTTGTTTTTCTCATCGAGCAATTTTTTTTAAGGTTTCAATGCTGATGCAATATTTTATTCGCTGGACCTCAAGCGTTCCCACTTCCTACTTCCCACAGATCCAGTTATTGTTTTGATCGGGGTACTTATAGGCCCAGTGATCATTATCACGTCTGCCCTCTCATTCATTGCCGTTTGTATAAGGATATCCGGAGCTATTCTACAATGGTTCAGGTTTGGATGTATTATCTTCATAATCTTTTATAATTCCCTTTTAATAGCTTCGCAGACGTCCTACTTTGTAGGGACCTTATCAACATTTTTGAGTTCGATAGCGGTGAGAGTCCTAACGTTTGCTTTCTCTCCCAAAGCAGCACTTACAATGCTTTAAAACTCAGCTTTCTTATCTTCTGTCTCTTTGAGCTGGAGTATAGTGCTCCCTTTTGTGTTTTTATGATTCAGATACAGCCTCTCCCATCGGTCCCAACTTCGCGTCTACTTTTATGTTACGGGGAAACTCATCTTTGGGGCTTGGCTTTCTTTCATTTCCCATTATTTTTATTTAGCGTGTGCACTTTGCTACGAGACTCTTTATTCCCATCAACTGAGGGTGGGATGACACTTTTGCGTCGGGTCGCGCTTTTTCACTGGAAGGCCCTTGCTTGCTTCTTTTTGTGATGACTTTTGTTCAAATGCGTGATTGGTTTGTTGTCACTTTCGGCTGTCTTGTAGACCCTTGAGGGCTTAGTTTTATGGTATTTTGCAATTTTCTTCTCGCTCTGCGTACCCACTTTGTAATGACGCTTTTAATTACCATCAGCTGATTATTGTTGACTATTTCCTCTGCTACGGTACTAGCCTCTTGATTTGGGATTGCGAACACTTGTGGGCACGTAATGAAGTAATACCGTTTGCTATTAACGGTTTCGGGAATAGGGCCAGCGATATCAATGGCTGTTCGTTCTACGGCATTGTATTGTTGCATTCTTTCCTGTTGTTTTCCTTTAGGACTCTTCTTGCGCATATCGAAATCTTCTTATGCACTTAGTAAATAGAAACGTTCCGTTATAATCTCCAAAGCCTTGTTTATTATCTAGTGACTTCCTCAGGTTCCACCTCATGGAGAACTTTTCTGACTTTCCTGACT
Source organism: Volucella inanis (assembly GCA_907269105.1). NCBI lineage: Eukaryota > Metazoa > Arthropoda > Insecta > Diptera > Syrphidae > Volucella > Volucella inanis. The sequence continues at coordinate 86,696,932 of OU026153.1, read as the reverse complement.
TTGACTCATTTGGAGAGTGATCTATTTTTTCGTTTATCTACTTTTGTAGTGTTCACATTCGACTCCATACAATCAGCGAGAAAGAGCATCAGCATTTGAGTTTAGTTTTCCTTGTGGTGTTGTACTTTAAAGTCGTAGCCCTGAAACTGTTCCATTCATCTTGCAGCTTGGCCTTCAGGGTTCTTAAATTGTAGTAGCCCATTTAGATCCTTGTGATCCATGCGGAGAATAACTTTTTGTACAAAGAGGGACTTGTGGTAATGCGTTGTAGTACCTTGCTGCAGTATGCAACCACTTTCTCTTGACTATCAAAAACTTGAGAAATCACAGCTCCTACTCCAATATTGCTAGCGCCTTCATCTATCATGAAGATTTTTTCAGGCGTGATATAACCCTGGGAATGCCTTCAACACTCTATAGACACTCTGAACTGTTGGCCTTTTAACGTATTGGAGGCTCTTTGTGTGGTGTGTAGGTGTATGGTATTACCTTGAAGTTATTAGCCGTTTACAAGAAGCAATACGAAAAAACGTCCGAAATTGTGGATTTCATGGCTTCTGTATCATGATAATGCACCTGCTCATTCACCATTGCTTGTGAACTTTTTTTTGACCAAAAACAATACGGCAAGCATGACTCAGCCACCATATTAACTAGATTTGGCCGCATGCGACTTTTTTCTGATCCCAAAACTGAAGAGACCTATGACGGAAATTTGCTTCGACGGTTCGAAAAAATGTTGGCACTAGTGTATTATAACTGAGGGGGATTACTTTGAGGCAGTATTAATATTGAGGAATAAATAAATATTTTTTTATAAAAATCTAAAGTCAATTTACTTTTTGAACACACCTCGTATATTGCAAACCTTTTGGGGATAAACCAATTACACTTAAGATTATATTCAATGATTAAGACGTGTTTTATTCTCTGATTTTTTAAAATTCTTTCAGATAAATCCTTTGTCCGTGTGGTGATCCTTTTATCGAAATTCATGGTCCTTCGAGTCCTTACGAATAATATTAAATTTATCAATGTGTGTGAATATATTTTAAGATACAAAAAAACATTAAACATTAACTTACGGAAACTATAAACAAAAACTGAATAACAATTCTACCAGTGAGTTTTTTATTTAAGGTGCAAGGTTGAGAAATTACGTGATTTGAAATCTAGTTTAGGTGTTGAGGCCGAGCGTCTCCTTAAACATTTAGTCATTGACAACGGGAACTATAAACTAGCATCGACCTTTCTTATATCTCGCTATGGTCATAGACGTGTTCTAGTCAATGCGCAGCTAGGAATCTTTTTTGCATAAGAAACCTTATCCATGAGACCGTTGCATATCTGAAAAAAATACAAGATGCATCAGTGAAATGTCGACACACATTGAAAAATCTCCATGTACTTGTGAAAAACTTGGATGTTATTCTTATCTTTTGTTTATCAAAGAAACTCTACACAATAACATAGCAACTTTAGGAAGAAAAGCTAGCGACAGATAAAGAATTACCAAAGTTGAATGTTTCACTGAATTTTTAGAAGCGAGATTTAGGACACTAGAGGCATTTGGTCAACGGGAAGTTATAGGATTCAGTAAGGTTTCTAGATCACATTTGGCAAAAACAAAATCTTTTTACTTGAAACAGAATCAAAAAAGCCAGTTTAATTGTAAATTGTCTTATAAAGAGCCTCACTCACTGGGACCTGCAACTGGTTCCTAAAATGGGACATCGCGTCTCACAGTAATGTTGTGAAGAAAATCTGTAAATACGAGGTTGGAGTTGGAAAGGTTGGATTTACTTTACCCAACATACGGGTAATTGGTTCGTTAAAGCCATATGTAGTGCGGTGGATTAATAAATAAAAGCGACGTGGGCAGTGTAGATTTCGAGGGTTAGTGTAAAAAAAAAAATGGGAAGCCTGAGAGGAGCCGGTGAATAAAAAGAATGTCTGCGGAATCCCTTCGTTCCTCATAGGTATTCAGGTTAATGATTTTAAAACGGTTTCAATAGGGAGCTAAATTAAGAGGATCGTTCCAAGGTAGACCCCGAAGAGAAAATCGAAGAAAATGACGCTGGATGTTCTCAATTCGGTTTATATGAACTCGTTGCAAGGGTCAGCACTCTTAGCTAGCATACTCGAGAAGGGGGCGAACAAAAGTACTATACCGTGATCTGGTCACGTACCGGTTGTAGAATTCTTCAGACCATCTTTTAACCCTGGATGGTTATGCATATTTAACACACACTAAAGTTATGCTTCGTCGAATCGACGAAGTCCACATTTAAACCAACCTCATTCTAAAATTTCGGTAAAATTGATCCTGAAAATTTTAAATTAAGGTCTTAAAAATGTTTTTTGAATAATAAATACGATTTATTAACAGTATCGACATGGTTTCTGCACTCAAGAATAAAATTGAAAGGGGTGAAAACTTAAAGAGAAAACAGACAAAACGAAAGAGGTGTTCGTCGATTCGACGAAAGATAACCATCCAGGGTTAACGAAGTCAGGTGATGAGTATGCTTTAGTAATCATTTCGTCAATATGCGAGCGGATAGAAAGAAAAAGAGACATAGGTTTGCCATGGAGAAGGTATATTCGGGGAGGAGGCTTGTTGCACTTACGTGAGAAGATAATCGATTGAAATTTGGTGGGATTGAGTTCAAAGCAGTTCTCGATGCACCAGGTGGAAAAATTATTTAGATTAATATCAAGTAGGCTGGAGTCATGTTATGAGGAAATGGGTTTAAGAAAATAAAGAAAGTGCTGAGTATTGAAAGACCCTTTCGATATCGTTAATAGTTAGTATGAAGAGAAGTGGACCTAAGTGATAACTTTGAAGAACACCTGACGTGGCCAAGAATGGGGCCGATAGGGCAGACTTGTAAAAACGATTATTCAATAAGGAAAATTTGAACAGAATTCCGTTTATGAGATATCTTATTAAAAGCCTTACTGAAATCAGTTGTTATAACGTAAACTTTCTTACTATCCAAGGTTGAAAGAACAGAAGACACGAATTCGACGAGGTTAGTGGTAGTTGATCTACCTTTAAGAAAGCCGTGTTGATAAGGAAAAATAAGAGATTTGCACTAGAAGCTTAAGGCTTCGTACAAAATACTTTCGAAAGTTTTTGGGAGATGGAAGGAACACCCTATTAGACTCATCAAACATATGAGGACTCAGTCGACTCTTATTACCCGCTGATAGTTTGATGTGACTGTGATATCACTTCAATTAAGGTATATCGTATCCAAACATTTATGTTTGGTACAAACTGTGCACTTTAGCCTGCCATTTGATCGCTCAATCAACTTGTACATGACTTGTACTTTATGAAGCTGTTGCTTTTGCAACACTACTGGACTTTATATCTAAGGTTTTAGGCTTTCCAGACGTAGAACAATATGGGTGGACCGACTTGATCTTGGATTGCTGCGACTCCAACAAGATTATATTCAATTAATTAAGACGTTTATTCCCTTCTTTTATAAAATTCTTGAGGATAAATCCATTGTCCGTGTAGTAATCCTTTTGATGTAACGACCTCTAAATCTACATAGATTGTTTGCAGAATTTACGGAACACGAATAATCAAAAACGGGCATTATCCGCTATTATTTTTCTTGGCAAACCATGCGTTGCAAATATTGGTAATAAACTAATTATAACTGATTGAGATTTTTTCTTTTATACTGATGAAATCTCTAAACACGTGGAGATATTCTGCTGGTACTATGTAACCAAGATATCTGAACAATATAACTCATGATAATTGAGACCGTAGCATCGTTTTCTATTTTGGCCGTCCATTTTTTCTTACCGCTGAAAGTCCCCCGACTTTTTTGCATCGTTTTGTCAGCGAGGCCTAGGTAATGGTCCTGGGACTGCCTTTTCTTATTACCAACTTGGAAGCTTGATAAGCTAGTTTCATCGACAGAGCGAAGGCAAGTGCTTCAGCAAAGGTTCTTCTCCCGGCCATCTGACTTTAGCTTCCAATCTACGACTTCATTGATGAATACGTCCTATGCCATTTCGTCGATTAGTTTCTAGCCGGCAGTGGTGTATAACAAATGTGCCAGTAGACAGTAGACGTCTGCTTGAAGGTGCTGTAGTTTTTCTCTTCGTTGCTGTATTAGGCTTTGAAATTAGACTTTGTAAATCTATGTGCATATCCCCAAACCGTTTCTCAATAGACTGTACTAAAGCCATATAGTTTTTATGCTTTTCTTTGTCGATTGTTTGTAATAATTCTGCTAAAGGACCGCACAAGGCCATTGTTGTTACCGCTAAGAATTTGTCCTCTTTATCTCAGTTGCTCCCACAAGCAGCCATTTCAAAATGCCAGAAGGTCTAGCCATTAGATGAGGGATGGATCAATCCTTTGCTTCTTGGACCGCTTTAGGGACCTTTTCGCAGGTTCTGCTTTCGCATTGTATTTAGCTGTTTTGCCAGTTGGTCAACTTTGCTGTCTATTTGTTCGAATTTTGCGTAAACATTCCCCTCTATTCTTTTAAATTGCCATCGAATACACAAGCAAAAATTCCAGAAACCTTAAAAATTGTTGTGGTCAATCCAATATACAAAAAGTTCGAAGCTACCGAACGATAAATGTTTCCTTTAGTGCCACACCTCAACTAGCTACATCATATGTAGATAAAGTTGAAAGCTACAAATATCTAGAAGTCATAATAGACAGTAACTTCCTATGTGATACGCATATTTATGAGTTACGTACGGGTCTTAAAAAAGCACTAAACGCGTTAACTCTTCTGCAGTACCTTACTACAACGTCTGTGCTAAGGTAAGTGAACTCTGCGTAAGTGGAATTCAAGTTAAAATATGGAATATTTGCCTGAGGCAATGCGTCAGTAACACATATAAAAAAAAAAATTCAAAAAATACAAACTGGAGCACAAAAAAATATAAAAGTCGTAGAAATGTTGTTGTGCGAGGAACGTTTCATGTCCTTCAAGTGGAAGGATAATAAGATGACGCTCATATTATAGTACCACGATGACACACGATTCATCACACCAACTAACCATGTGATAAACACAAGAAGACGTGCACAAGGTATGCTCCAAGAGCACCGATTTTACAACAACTATGGAAGAAGACAGCTGAAGTGCAATGTGCCTGAAATTTTCAACACAATTCCATAAAAATTTAAAAAAATTAATAATTTTAAGTCTTGTAAAAAAAAGCATAAGTAGCAATAAAGAAAATAAATAAAAATTAAAAAGTTTCGGAAAAAACTTCGCTGACACACGTCTCATGCTCAAAATATCCGAAAGATTGCATGACACTAGCCCACTGATATGAAAACACCCTCAGCAATTTCTCTTATGGTAATTCGACGATTTTCCAAAACAACTTTTTCACAGCTTCGACGTTATCATCTTTTGTTGATGTGTTGGGGCATCCAGATTGAGTGTGTACCAATTGTAAATATTTTTTTTTTTACTTAGAGCAGACTCACCGTATGCCACTGTCAACATTTAACGTGTTTTGATGCGAATTCTTTGCTCCATTTTTTACAATAATTGGAAATCGCCGAGCATACCAAAACATGTCAAACCTTTTTATCTGCCAAAAGCAAACGAAGTATGCTATATGCTTGAGACTGTGAACAAATGTTTGGGACATGTGTACCAACATAGCAAAAAAAAAAAAATCGATAATCGAATGTACCTTTCCCGCGAGACTCATGTTGTATGGTTGAATTCATTAAAAACACATGTAATAAAAATTTCAATCAGAGAGTCCATTAGTACGAAATGTCGATTGGCTGTGATTTTATTGTGTATTGATTATTTTTATACCTTCTGGAATAAATACAATTGATTTCGTTTTCTTTAACGAGGTATTTAGGTTAAGTTAGGTTAGACTGGTGTAGGAAAGACCAACCCACTGAGTCCTATTTGCCCATTGTAATACCACTTGGATCCAGGATCCCTTACTATTGAAACCAAATTGAGTTTATAATGAAGGGCGGCAGACTGTTAACGTGGAAAAGGTGGAGAATTATCTCTTTCTCCTCCTTGTCCACGCAGCTTCTGCAGAAATCATTTGTAAAAGCCAAGCATCCTTGCATGCTTGCCTATAAGGCAGTATACAGTGATGACACCTTTGATAGCGCTGAGTTGTATCCTATTTCTAACGATCAAACTTTTAGAGCGATTCAGATCCAGCTTTGGTCAGATCTGTTCATCTGAGGTTTGTTCTTTTGTTAGCATTCAGCTTTAATACTAGTTTGCATATTTACGGATGCTTCCCTAAAGGGCGGTTCTAAAATTCTCAGTCCAGCGACTTATGCACAGATATGTTATTCTTTGCATTCTGCTTAGTTTGCTTCAGTTAACTGCATTGTCTAAGGCCGTGCACCAGACAACCACCCCGAAGGTGAGTATCGTTCTTATAACCAAGACGTATAGCCCGTGTGTTATGCGAGGTTGAAAGCCCCATTTGATCACAATAGCTTTTTTGCAAGAGAATGAAATTGATGTAGCTTTCTTCACCCTATATTGATTGTAGGTTTCCAGTTTAGTTTCCTGTCAAAAATGAGACCCAGATACTTTGCTTCATCGTTGACTGAGGAATGGTCTATGATTAGAATTTTATATATTTTCTAGAAAAGAGAACAAGATCAAGTTTTTAGAAATTTACTTCCAATTAACAGAGATTCGGCCAACGTATTAATCCGTTAAGATTAAGCTGAAGACGTTTTTTGATGGTATTAAGATGCTGACCTGAGACGGGTATAGCAACGTCATCCAAATAGGTAATCACCCTGCTACCACCCGCTTCCAGGTATATCAGCAGTTCAATAACCACTAAGTTCTAGAGAAGGGGTGAAAGGACACCGACTTCCGGCGTACCTGTAGTGAATCATCTTGTACGGCAACCCCAACCCAGTTTTGAGTTGATTATCCTGCTATTTACCATGAATCTGATCAACTCCCCAAGTGAGTCGTCTACCTGCAAAGCTGACAACGTAGTCGTGTTTGCAGATGTACTGACATTGTTAAAGGCACCTTTATGTCCAGGTAAGCGACCATTGTGTCGTTTATGGATTTTGGAAGGAACGAAAAAATAGAGAGATTAAGTCTTATAGATATGAGGTCTTCTGAGGGAACATTAGAGCATTTTTCGGTGTTGGAAAAGAACACTACATTAACTAACTAAATTACATAATTAACTACATTATACCGTAGATTTTAGTCACGGTTGCATTAGTTCTGTTGTGATTGCTATTTTTTTGCGAATAGGGAGCTACTTGGAATGTTGGTGTCCAGTAGCAGGTTGAAAGATCTATCACTTAAGGGTTTGCAATAGCCATAGGTTTTTTATCAAACAGTTAGGGATCGTACAATTTGTAGAGAGAGTTTTTTTTAGCCACGCTGCTTCAGAGATTTCTGTCATTTTGTCCCAGCATGATCTGCAAGATTATCTCTTAATTTTTCTCAGTTCTTTTTTTTTTAATTACTCAGAGTTTCATATATACTCGTATAATATACTTCAAAAAAACTAAATAGTTTATCTGTTTACCTATATATAAATTTAAAAGGAAAATATATGAGGAATAGTCTTGTTTAAGACAGATATTTAAAAAAACAAATTATTTCAAAAATGTTTTAATATTGGAAAAAACAATTTCATATTTATAATCCATTGTTCAAAGAGTTAATAAAATGAAAAAAAACAACAGTTATTTATAAATTTGAGAACCTTTGGCACGAGTTAAATGAAATACCCTCATTTTCATGGATTTGTCTTTTAAAATCTCTAACTCAATTTTAGGCCATTTGTTCCTCTTAAGCGTGTTGAAGGTTTGATATTGGCTCATACGTCTTTCCTTCAGCGTAAATTTTCCTCATTTGAATTCCCAAAAAGTTTTTAATTGGGCTTACATCGGGAGGGCATACAGGGCAGTTCCTTAAGTTGGCAGAATTTATTCCTACTAGTTGATGGTTTTCCTACTGTTATGAACTCAGCCATTGTGGTACTAGTAAGTCTAATTCTTCTCATGATAATCTGCCAAAAATGGAACCAAACTTCACCGGAGTACTTCAACATAATCTCTGCCTTTCATTTCCAATGAAGTGAATTGCTTTTCCAGGCGTGCTTTTGAAGAGAAAGCACTCCACATCATCACTGAGCCATCACCAAAAGTTCGGTTTAGAAAATATTGGGGCTCTTTACATAAGTCACGCCAATAGGAATTCAATCAATCAGGATCATCCAAATTCCTGTTTTTTCATCAGAGGAAATAACCTTTGTAAGGGAATATGAGAGTAAGAATAACAAAAAATAAGTTTACAAGAACTTGAAGACATCTGTTAATTTAAGCTTACAGAGGCTTAATGTGTGTCCATGTTATTCTTGGCAAATTCCAACCTAGCGAATTTGTGACGACTTAAAAGTCGTGAAGCGATCACTCTAGTCTGATCTGGCGCTGCTAATTCTGAACAACTGTTAGTTAAATTGCTGGTGGCTCTAGCGATTATCCACTCTTCTCGAGCACAAAGCTTACTTTTTCTTCCTGACCGTTTAACACTTCCATAACAGTCAGGATCTTTTAGAAAAATAGCAGTAACCTACCAACTCTGTTGATTTTCCTTGAAATTTCGCTGATGATAATGTGTTCTTCTTTTAAGGCCAACATTTTGAATTTTCCGACACCCCATAGTGACGTACAGAGCGGGACATTTCGTTAACAGCCTTTCTCAATAACTTATTCAAGACACTTGTATTTTAAGCTTACTGAGTTGGTTGCTGCGAAAGTTCACTGACAAGTAGGTTATAAATATGAAATGCGCTAAATGGACCTAAATACGAAGCTCAGCTTAAATGTAACGGAATTCTTTTGGAAAAGATATCAAAAAAAGGAATTGCATAAATATCGAACTATCTAAGATCATAAGCAATATTACACTATGTCATTCCTTTGTTTCTATGTGTTTGTTTCAGATTCATTGAAAGTTAAAGCTCAAATAAAAAATTGGGTTGTAATCATGAAACGCACAGTATATTGAGGGATTCCTTGTATGAGTCCCAGTCAATCATATTTCTTGTGCTTTTTGCTAAATTGAGAAGTTTTCTGCAAGCGATTTTGAGTTGTCCCAGTGCGGCAGAAAGTACCCAGGTTGAGAGCCAGGGTTAAATCTTTGAATTTGATGTCAAGCTCGTTGGTATTACGTGTGGGGTGGGGGACTTCAGAGTTCAGAAGAGAGTCTTTTCTGAACTTTAGAAAACCAGTTTTCCGATAACTCTGGAATGCTGGTTGGCTGGTAGCAGCACCATAAGTGTCCGGTTCGTTAGCATTTGAGTAGTATTGTTGGAGACAAGAATGATATCTAGCACTTCCGTAGATTTCCTGTTATAAAAGTGGGCTAATTGCCAATGTTGCAAACAATGAGGTTAGTACTAACTTACTTGACTCACATACCGATGTTCTTCTAGTTTCAGAACTTTCCAGTCATGAGTCGGAAGGATCGTGTTGCTGAGGCTGATGAACTTCAGAATTTTTTCTGGGAGCAGGATTTGCTGGGGTTCAGGTGCAGGTTCTATCTCTGCTAGGGATGTCGTACTTAGCTACGGGGTCTAGCTTTGCACCCGGCCAAATCTCTCCTGATCCACCAACGGCTTTGGTTTAAAGATCGAGCGATTTTAGATAGGTACCAGCTATAAGTCTGTCGTAGCCTTGATTACCTTTTTATTTTATGCACGTAATCCGCGCGGCGCACCAATTGGATATGATATCGCTTTTATTGTAGTAGTTTTGAAATTCAGGTGTATAAGGTTTCGATATTTCTCCCAGAGATGGTTGTCAAACTGGAGCCTGTGCATCCTCAGCCAGTTGGTCTTAGTACGTGCTAGTTGTTAGTTCATTACATTTAGCCCAGCCAGCAACCACTCCAACATCAGTGTTATGCCTTCGTGTCAGAGTTGACGCCGACGGGATTTTTATTTAACTACATACAAATTCTATGAAAAGACTTTTTCAGAAATTGCCTTGCACGGGATTCGAACCCACGACCCTCTGCTTGAGGAGTCTATGCATATATAACTACACCGTGGCCACCCCACCACTGCCACCGTTCAGGTGTTATCGATCCATCAGTATCGTTTTTACCAATAAGCGCGATAGTTATTGTATCCTTTAAGACCTTGCTTAAAGATCTCAGATATGTGATGTTGGATGACCGAGAAGAGGTTTTGATGAAACCAGCACGGTTTCCTCTGAATATTTCTGGAGCGTGGTGGAGTGCCTTACCGTTTTGGGAACTGTGGGTAATCTATCTTTGAGAATAGAAAAAGATTTTGAAAATTCGTAAAGCATTTCGGCGTTTGATATAGAACGCTTCGGATGGGGCTTGCCGACGCAGCTGATGTTCTGATTCCTTCTTTGGGGGAGGGTGGTGCACTATCACCTACCACATTTTTACCTCCGCTCGACAATGCAGGAAGCTTGACTGTAGTCGGTGCATTCATCCTTCTACCGCCCAGTGTTAAAAGAGTGCCAGTCTTGGATCTTGTTTCTTTTGAGAAAGTATCTATTAATATCCCACAAGAAGCGGAGAGAAAGGATGATCCAACTGTTCAAATATCCGCTGTATACAGATAAGGCTGGCTAATCCGGAGGATATTCCGCTTACGACAGAGATATTTTTGGATATGTTGGGCCCCAAACCAGGTAAATAAAATAACGTCGAGCGCAATAACGCAGAATTCCAAAATTCGGCTTTATTTTGCTTTATAAAAGTAAAGTAAGGCCGAATATTAGCGACCGATTTTTTTTATTTAATAAAGTTTTAGTTATTTAATTAATTTAGAGTTACCTTTACGCTAACCTATGTTAATCACTTAAAACAGAACAACGTTTAAGAAACAAATGCTAAGAATATGAGAACTTAACAATATACTCTGGTGATACTTTAAACAATTTGCTTGCAAATTGGACAAAAAATTGAGTATTAACCTTTAAATATTTATCTGGCAATCCTATATTACAGTTCAAATACAGTTTGAAGTGCTTAGAGGTTTGTAGAAGGATATTTCCCGCATTTTTAGAATATACAATGCACCGTAGAGATGTATCATGAAATTTAAAATAACCCGGTTCTCTGAATTTATATCCGCTTCATCTTCATCGCTGCTTACACTTTAAACTAATAAATCTTCAGAAAGCTGATTTTCATTTGTCATTTTATTTAGAAAGGAGCTTTTTTCCTAGTTCATTAAAGCCGCTTCAATTTGCTTTCTTTTGTCTTTGAATTTTTTCTTTGGCGGTTCAAAGATTTGGAAGGTGCCAAATCCATTGACATTATAAATTCTTTGGATGTAATAACATTTTCATCGAGTAGGCAGTCGATCATCAATAGTGCTTGTTGTTCTCATAGGAGCTCTGAACACGGATACAGCTGAAGGAGTCTTCTTAACATACATACGCCGAATTACATTATTTGGCTTTATTTCACTTTATGAAAGCGAAATAACAGCGAGTTTTGGAGTTCGGCGCTATTTCACGTCACCTCTGTTAAATATCTTCAAAACAACAAAAAAGCATTTATAGAATTTTATATAAATATGTTACTATATAAAGTTTATTTAAAGGTACAGAAAAATTTAAAAAACTAGAACTTAACATATGTTATGCAACTTAAAATCATTTACAGAAATTCATAAGGTTTATACATAGTAATTAAAAAAAAAAAAAAAAAATATTAACGTAACTTTTACAAAACAATTTACCGCATGGTCCCCCAACTCATTACATTGCCTTCTGTAATCAAAAAAAAATATCAATTGCGAAAAATTTTAAACATCTCACTTGAGTTTTTAATTGTTTTTCCCCAAGATTATCATATTTGTACCATTTTTGTTTTTCTTAAATTTGTACACAATTCCTCAGTAGAAAGATATACTATTGTAAATCACACCTCTGTACTAAAATCTCTTTAAATAGTGCGATAACAATCTGTCATTTTTTTTTGTAAACAAAATAAAGACTATCTAAATATCTAAACAACAATATCTAAAACATCTTACGGCGTGGGCTTCATGGAATCCCTCAAAAATGACATTTCAACGAAGTGCTCGCCGAGTGTCTTCGCATTCTCCGCTGAAAACTTAACGAATTTAAGTGAAAAGCTATCACAGTCGTGCAATAAGAATCGCTTGTATTTGCACGCTTACGTACGGCAACGTACGTACATATTCAGCAACTTCGTTTTGCGGACTCGGCAGATATGGGTCATTTAATTTAATTTTAATTTTTCTTTCTCTTAGTAGCAGCTACGCGTGTTCTGCGGGAAAGTTGATAAATGCAGTCTGTGTTCTCCGGCTTACGCTTTTTTCAGCGATATAACGTGTGAAGACGATAAACATAGCTTCAATCCTGCCTTGCCTTTTAATATCCTTGCCTTGCATATATCCTTTGTTCTGAGCTCATCGACATCCTTGAGCTTGGCGGAAGTACGATGGGTGAAAGTTCTTATGTTTGCTTTCTCTTCCAAGGCTGCACTCACAACGCTTTAGGGGCAAACCTAATGTGGCCGCCAAAAAAATGTAATTTTTGGTAATTATTTTTTAAAGAAAATTACTGCATCGAATGTTTAAAAATTTGGAGGATATACCATATTTATACATAAATAAATATTTATATTGTACATAAATAAAGAAAAAATTAGATTTTCAGCGAATTATTCACTATCTGCACTGATTGCGGCCTTCACCGTAGCTGAAATAAAAAAATAGAAAAAGATTATTAAACTAAAAAATATCGGCTAAACAATGATCCGCGATTCTGAAAAATATTGAAATTTAACGAAATTTCAGGGTTTTGAAAAAATAGTCGAATTTTTTTTTCGATAATTTTTGGCCTGCCAAAATTACATTCTTCATACAATCAAAAAACTGAAGGGTCATTGTATAGACTATAGAGAAACATAGAAAATAAGCAAAAAATGTCAATAAAAAGTTTAATCCAAATTCGTTGGTCTGTTTTTATATCCATTTTAAAAATCGAAAAGAAAAAAATAGATGTAAATTCCAAAACTGTACCCTTCATGGTATGATGCTAGAACTTGATGTGAATGTCAAAGACAGTTGTGCCACATAGCAAAGCAAAAATTTTTTTGGACAAGTTGGTATATGGCAACCCTCTAAAATCAATTCTTCAAATTAATAATTTAAATTAAATAATCAGATATACCTCATGCAGCCTTTGGTCATTTTGCCTCTAAAATATATATTGACTGTTTTTTAGCCCTAAGTATACAAAATAAAAATTTTCAAATAAAATGTAAATGAAGTCGAAAGCCATAGATATAAGAATCTAGAGTAGCTTAGAGTGCCTCTGTGGGGCCAGTAACTTAGTATAAGATTGTTAAGTAAACGTAAGCTAGCATTTAAACATTTTTTGTTAGTATGTAAGAGTTAATGTTTAAGAAAATAAAATGCATTTAAAAACTAAAAAAAACTATATATATTGACTGAAGCAGGTCTCCCAACTATCCTAGAATGAAGAAACGCAGTGACATCAAACCTGGTTATCTCAAACTCCTTGAAAATGTTCAGTATCTTCTCCAATTGATTATCATGTTCATCTCCAGTATGACCAGATATAATAATGTCATCTAAATAATTTAACGTATTTTCACAACGGGATAAGATAACTTCCAATACCATCTGCAAAATTTCCGCAGCTGAATTACCTCCAAACAACTCTCGAACTCCATGAAAAAGCCAAAGTGCTTCCTGTTGCAAGAAAAGTTGAAATTGTCAATAAAAAATTCTTTCAAAAATGCCTTTCTTCCGAAAACCCTTTAATTAAGTCATTATCGATATGAAACTCTATTGTCAATTTGTTATTTTCGTTACTTGTTTTTCAAATACATGTTTGCATAACTATTTATCTATTATTTGTTTATTTATTTATATATTTCTTTATTTATTTATTTTGTATTTTATTATTTATTTATTTATTTAGTTACTTATTTATTTATTTATTTATTTAATTGTTCATTTATTTTTATACATATGCATGTGTTCTAATTTGCAGATATGTTGCAATTAATGTTAACTTATATATACTTTTCATTTTCTCTCTGTGACATTACCCAATAAATCCTAAACTGATATAAACTACTTAAGTTGTAATCTCTTTTTATATGAAGGTTTTTGTTAATTGTTTTTCCTTCAAATCAATAAACTTTTGTTTTCAAAAATCACAAATTTATTATTAAACACCTTTTTCCAGTAGTAAGATATAAATATCATATCTCTGTTCTGTTCAAGTTTACACTAAATGTAAATCGAAAATGTTCTTTACCAATTCAATAAATATCTATCTATCTATCTAACAGTCTTTTATTATCTTTATGAGTGAAGGAAGCTCTGATATATCCTTTTCCCTCATCTAATTCCAACTGGTGACAAGCGCTTTTCAGGTCAAGTCTTGAAAAGTATTTGGCTATTTTCAACTTAGTGATAAACTAAGTGGAAGCGGGAAATTCTTTCTTATTATGGCAGCATTAGCCCGACACATGCCAACGCATAGATGAATCTCCATTCTCCTACAATAAAGGAGAAATCCAAGAACTTTGTCCTAGTATGGGTTCAACTATGTCTTTTTCATTCAGCTTCTCCTCAACTTTTTCTTTTGGAGCAACTGGTACCCGACGCAATGTCTGATCTATTAGTTTGATCGACTCGTCAATGGACACCTTAACTTTAAACCCCTTAATTTTTTGTAATGGCTTAGGGTTATCAATACAATTTACCTATAAACCTTAGGAACGATTGCCTTCCACTATCAATCGCGAAGAATGAAGAAATCAACTCGTCTCTTCTGTCTACGGTTATTGGTGCATCAAATACACACTTCACTTATTTTCCTGCCTAGGCTCAAAATTATTTGGTGGACTCTTTCTGTGTATTTCACACCACTTCCTTAGGTTTTCGAAGTTTACTATAATCAGTCTCAATAAGAGGATTAAACCGACACCCTGAGTCGATGCCCATTAATATCTGATGGTCCCAAATGAAACAACAATGATTTCGCTCATGTGACACTCATCGCCCTTCGTTATTCAAAAACAATCGTGTCCCCTAGCACACTCGCAATTAGACGTACCTCTGGTGATTATATCAAATTGTGAGCGTTCTATGTTGTGAGCTTTATCTTTGTTAAATTTCGTTTTGCACTTACGTGTAAAATGACGAATTGAACCATACTAGTTACATTTTACGTTCTTGGCCGGACAATTTGGATCTGAATGATCCAAACCCCGAGAAGAAATACCCAAATGCAGCAACTGCAATAGGGAACATCCACCCACCTGCCGAGAAACGTCATTACAAATAAAAAAAATGAAGAAGTTGATTCTATACATACAAGTGAAGAGATCAAAGTATTGAGTGGAAAACTTAAAGAACCAACAGGAAAACTTACTTCGAATTATACAGAGAAGCAAGTCAAACACATAAGTATAAATCTTGGAAGTAAGGATGAGAACTTACTTTCATCAATACTAATTAAACTAGAAGAGCAACACCAATTTATCTTCAGCTTGCAAATGCGTCTAGAAAAAAATGATCAGTACTTACAAATGACAATTCATGGTTCAGTTTCCTAAAATTATGTTATGGAAAGCAAATGGCCGGCTTAACCATAATGAAGAACTACAAGTCGTACTTAAAATAGGGAAAGCTTATGTATGTTTTATTACTGAATCACATCTTACAGACCAAACTTACTTTAAAATTAAAACAAAACATATTAAATAGGGTGATTCATCGTAAGGTTTGAATTATAATGTAAAATAAAATACAGAAATTTGAAAGCGAACTTAAAATTTTTATTAGTGGTTAAAAGAAAAATTCATGGCATTTACTTCTTAAAAATTATATCATGTAAATGTTGGCCGCGACTACGTCATTGGGAAGGTTTAATTTTGGGCGACTCGTTCGATCATAGCGAGTGGTATCTCGTTGATAACACAAGTAATGTTGGCTTCCAAAGCGTCAATCGTAACTGTCTTATTACTGGCGACCTGGGACTTTATATATCTCCAGAGAAAATATTCCAAAGTTGTGATATCACACGATTTATATGGCCAATTTACCGTAGCAAAACGTGAAATTAAGTGCTGACCAAAATGATTTCCTAACAAGTCTATTGTTTCAGGCGCTGTATGGCTCGTAACGCCATCTTATTGAAACCAGAGCTCACCGAGACCATGTGCTTGCGTTTCAGAAAGCACATAGTCGATTTACATATGGACCAATAATTCCACCAGCCCATAAACCAGATCATACCGTTGTTTTTAATGGATGTAATGATTGCTCTTTGTACTATTCGGGTTGCTCTTCGGCCCAAATATAGCAATTTTGTTTATTAACGTATCCATTGAGCCAGAAATGGGCTTCATGACTGAACAAAATCTCACGATAAAACACCGGATTTTCATTAAGTTTTTCCGGAGCCCATTCACTGAAAATATGACGCAAATTTAAGTCGCCTGGCTTCAATTCTTACACAAGTTGAATTGACGAATCGATTCGTCACGGTCTTCCCATACACTCTCAGCTACAGCTGCTATAGTCTCTTCACTACGTGCTGGATGTAATCTAACCGGTCGAGTATCATCCACTAATGTAAACTGGGACTCAAATTTGCGAATTGTATTGGTAATAGTGGTTTCAATAGGTCAATTATACGCACCGTAAGTTCCTCCAATCGCACGAAAAACATTTCTCACAGAGCGCTGACTTTCGAAATACAGCTGAACAATTTGGAGACGCTTTTGTGGTGTGAGTCTTTTCATGATGACTTGTCGAACAATACTGAACAAAAATAACAAAGCAGTTTGATAGGAGTCACGCGTGATCTGTCAAAAAGAGCCTATTGAAAATCAAACCTCACGATGAATCACTCTATGTAATACATGGGCTGAAAAGTCCGTTTCTAAGAGAGGGCACCACTTGAATTAGTTAGTTATTTCAGTTAGTACCAACCTTCAAAAGATACGTGTATAAATTTGACAGCTGTCGGACGATTATTTCTCGAGATATAGCGTTGTGAGTGAAGCAACTTTTGTTATTGTGAAAAAAATGGATTCAAAGCAATTTCGAGTGTTGATTTCTCATTGCTTTTTGATGGGAAAAATGCAGTGGATGCATTTTTGATGGGAAAAAATGCAGCCGATGCAAAGAAATGGCTTGATAAGTGTTACCCGGACTCTGCACCAGCCGGACAAACCATTCGCAAGTGGATTGAAAAATTTTAAGTGTTCATACAAGCACCGAAGATGATGCACGCAGTGGACGTCCAAAAGAGGCTGTTTCAGATGAAAACATCAAAAAGTCCACAAAATGATTACGAATGACCGTAAAGTTAAGTTGATCAAAAGAGCGTGTTAGATATATCATACACGAATATTTGGACATGCGAAAGCTCTGTTTAAAGTGGGTGCCGCGTTTGCTCACAGTCGACCAAAAACAACAACGTGTTGATGATTCAGAGGAGTGTTTAAAGCTCTTCAACCGCAATAAAGCCGAATTTTTGCATCGGTATGTGACAATGGATGAAACTTGGCTCCATCACTTCACACCAGAGTCAAGTCGGCAGTCAGCTGAGTGGCGAGCAGGCGACGAACCTCGTTTAAAATGACCAAAAACTCAACAGTCGGCTGGCAAGTTTATGACATCCGTATTTTGGTATACACATGGAATAATTTTCATCGACTATCTCTAAAAGGGGCAGACTGTCAACAGCGACTATTACATTGCGTTGTTGGAGCGTTTGAAGGACGAAATCGCAGAAAATCGCAGCCGCATTTAAAGAAAAAGGAAGTTCTGTTTCATCAAGACAATGCACCGTGTCACAAGTCGATGAAAACGATGGCAAAATTGAATGAATTCGGCTACGAATTGCTTCCCCACCCACCATATTCCTTAGACTTGGCCCCCAGCGACTACTTCCTGTTTGCAGATCTCAAAAGAATGCTCGTTGGAAAGCGATTTAAGACCGACGAAGAAGTAATCGCCGAAACAGAGGTCTATTTTGAGGCTAAACCGAAATCGTACTACAAAACTAGTATCGAAAGATTGAAAAATCGTTTCAATCAGTTTATCGCCCTCGAAGGTAACTATATTGATAAATAAAGTCGATTTTTGCAAAAATTTTTGTGTTTTACTATAAAACGGACTCTTCAGCCCGTTATACGTTTATATACATTCCTTATGTTGTGATTCCCTATCGTTCTACTAAGAAATAACAGAGAAGGGAATAAAGGGGATTTCATTGCGTAAAACCCCGTATATTTTTCGTAATGTACACGTTTTATTTTGTTAACAGAATCCTATTTCAATTTAAATTTTCAATAATTCATTTGAAATT
Organism: Volucella inanis; assembly: GCA_907269105.1. NCBI lineage: Eukaryota > Metazoa > Arthropoda > Insecta > Diptera > Syrphidae > Volucella > Volucella inanis. The sequence goes on along the minus strand of OU026153.1, from coordinate 86,678,517 downwards.
CAGTTTAAAAATTTAGAATTTACACATTAATATGTGATTGTTTTTTCTAAGTGGTAAACTTGAGCACACGCTGTTTGCGTCTATGTAGCCTTGGTCCTCTCAGGATAGTTACACTAACAATTTATTTGTTCATCTAAATATAAGTTGTTAGGCATGTTTTGTGAAAAATAATATAAAGTATAAGATATCAGATAAATATAACTACATATTGTTCTACTCAAAATCTAACTTGTTTATATATATGGACATATATGTAAATATTGTACAAGGTGGTGTAAAATTAATCACCCTATCGGAAGATAGAATAATTTGTTCAAATGCCGTCATTCGTCAATCATATTTGACATTTTTAAACTGTCTGCAGTATACAAACAGACAAGTAATGAAGCCCTATACTCCGCAAGAGCGTGGAATAATTGTGTCGATGTTTTTGACCAATAATCGGTCGGTGGTGTTAGCGCAGCGTGAATTTTGACATCCTTTTCTTAATCATGTCACCTCAACATTCTGGCGCTTAGCTACTCGACTTGAACAGAGTGGAACCACAGGAGACCATGCAGGGCGTAGCCGCCACCGGACTGGTCGTTCAGCTGAGAACATCACGGCTTTGGCTGCCGATGTCGCTGCGAACGAAGAAACATCAACCATCCACGCAATCGGGCACCACCACACGGACCCCAAAGCGAATTTTAATGAAAGACTTACACATGTCCCCGTACCAAAAAAACAGGGCATCAGTTAATGCCGTCGCTCGAAAATCATCTTGAGCGACAAGGCGCATTTCCACTAAAGCGATACCGTCAATAAGTAACATCTTAAAGCCACTGCATGGTGCGGTGTTCACGCAGCAGGAGTGATTGGGCCGACTTTTTAATGACGCCATCGGCAATACTGACAAACTGGAGCCACAACTGAATTATGTTGTGAGGTCCGTCCTCATCATAGCATTAGCGTGCAGGCAATTCGTTGCACCGTGGAAAATTTTGAGCGCGAGTACACTTTTTGGACAATAAGCTACCACCCCGACCGAAATTAGTGCAAAATAAAGAAAACATAGACGCCGTAACGGCCAGGATCATCATCATTAGGAAAACGATAAGTAAATCTGAATGTAGTTTTGCCGCTAATGAGAAAGAGCTGTATGCAATATGTATTGCATACGGAACCACAAACTTAGAGATCCAACCAGATCAACAACCCCTTACCTTTACAGTTACACTTCGTCATCCTAATACCAAAATGAAGGGTTGGCAAACTCTAGTTGAAGAATACGCGCCAAAAATGATCTACAAACCTGATCTTACCAATGTTGTAGCTGATGTTCTGTCTAGTCAGGAACTTTAACCAAATATCAGATAGTGATTCAATAACTACGCAACATTCTGCTGAAAGCTGTGAAACGGGACAGATCGAACTAATTAATTGACCTGTGAATTGGTACTCAACAGGTAATTAGAAATAAAGAATTAGAAAGAGTCCACAAACAAATGAAGCCTTTCCCAAATAAAACAAATCAGTTGACATCCTTTATATCAATATATTAAAGAGGGCAGCGTAGCACTCTTTGGCACAGTCGATACTATTTATGAAATTCAACTAATTCTGGAGAAACATTCATACGAGTCAAATGTTTTATAAACATCATAACAAACAAACTAGAAAAAATCTCCATTATTGAACAAACATATAATAGAGCCTATAGGAATGCTAGAGAAAATGCCAAGCAAATTCTTGACAAATACTACTGGCCAAATATTCATATTGACGTTATGTTTGCCGAACAATTTAAATTTCTAACGTGCATAGAAACTTGTTTAACATTTTTTGTCATTAAGACATTACCGGATCGGAATGATCTTTCTCACAAAGTTTTAGAAATTTTGCGGATTGCGAAAATATAACATGTATTATTGTATTATATTACGACGCATTTGACTCTGAATCAAGGTAACAGACTGCACGAGAATTGCTGACACAGGTTGTTCAGGTGCATACTTGTTTCCACGACAACAACAGAATGATATTGCATTGCACAGGGATAATGTTACGTCGCTCCGGATACACGCGCTGACATGAAATGGATGAGTCTGCATATAGGATGATGGAAACAGCGGTTTCCTATGGGAAACGAAGTAGCTTTAGAGTAAGTCCAAGTCTTGACTTGAGACAGTCTGGTTGTGTGTAACCTAATAAAGTTAAATTTAATATGAAAGAAGTTGAATATTATTTCGAGTTAGAGTAAGTAGAACAGTCGAGTGGAGTTCCAGCCTCCCCGTTCGCGTTTTTATTTTTTGGGAATCTCCTTAAGGTATTCGTTAACTAGCGCCCAAACAGGAACCGCTCTCTATACGATTTTTTCTTTTTTCTATTGATACGCTCAAATCTTCTTATCAGGATACAGACTTGATACGTTTCATTGAACGAAAAGCCAAGTTCCCACGAGAACACAGCGTTTATACACCAACTATTCAAGAGCATCCAGTCGTACCCTTGAGAACACGAATACTAGTAAAATGGGAACCAAAGGTATTCGTTTGAAGCAAATCGTGCCGCATTCATTTTAATGTTTCCATCCAAAAGGAAAAACACGACACTTCCGAAAAAGCGGTACCCAAAAGAACGAATTTAACCGCTTAACTTTTCAGTTTTCTTTGTTTTCTTTTTCAACGCAGCGTGCTTCTATATATAAATCTTAGCATCAAAGAATCGAATATTAAACAAACTAATACGATGTGCAGTGCTGTGAACTTCTTTATGTAAGAAGTGAAAGAGAAAAGAAAGAAAGAAAATTAGTAAAAATTAACACGTTATAAATAATAAAAATAAATCAGACCTCTTCTAGAGCCAAAAATCAGAGGCAATTTGTACAAGCTACGTAAAAGAAAAAAGAGTGTGAAAATCATATAGCTCTAGTGAGATTAAAACATTGTAAAAAAAAAATAAGAAAAAAGAAAAACCAATATAATAATAGCCTAGTTAAATAAAAAGTTGTAAAAATAGGAAAAAAATATATCCAGTTTATATATATTATTATAATTTTAATAAATGCGAAATTTTAATTAAGAGTTGTATTCAAGTAGTGAGATCGATTCAAAATAAAGGTAGTGGGTAGTGTTGTTGAGTTTAAATAAAGAGATTAAATTAATATTAAAGTTTACATTTATCAACTACTTTGAGGTAAGAGCGCAATTATAATAATTATTATGGATGCTATAAATAAAACTATAACCGATCTGACGGGGGCAGTTAATACCATGTTAGACCAGATAAGAGAGATATATGATCGGTTAATGAGCATAGAAACAAGACCGGTAGGTGAACCTGTAACTGTTGCTGAAAAAGTGAGGAATCGAACTCTGCGCTCCTAGGAATGAGGCGTATTTGAGGGACATCTCTCGTCTGCCAGACTGCGTAAAAGAGCAACAATTCTTTGATGGAAATCCTACGCAGTATGTAACATGGGTTCATACTCTTGAGAGGATCCTAAAGGACTTTGAAATAGTAAGGGCTAAGCCCATGTATACAGCTTTATTACAACATATTAGGCAAAAAATAAAGGGACCTGCCGTCGTGGCCGTGGTGTCTCTCTCTCTGAACTATGCAGACAAAAGAAACATGAGAACACTGGAGCATCAGTTGCACCAACTGAAAAGAACACGAGATAAGAGTTCTATGCAGCTGTCAACCACTCGTGGAGATGTAAAGGAATAGGGCTCTAGACGTTTTCCTTCAAGATGGTAACGGCGACCGTATCGGAATGATTTTAGTGCAAAGGCCCAGAACTCTACCTGAGTCTTATTCAGCCTGTTTAGAAATACAAAATCTGAATTAAAGGAATTATATGATTCACAACTATTTTGCATCGAACATGATAACAGCACCCATTAGTCAGATGTTTAGGAAAAAGTTAAGGCTTACACTTCCGCAAAAAAAATCCTCCATACTCCTCAATAACAACATTTTTCGCCCCGCAGTGACGAGTACGCCTCCGCCAGGACCAACAAGACCAAAACCACTTGAAAAAATGGAGCTGGTGTCTACGCAGTCGTACAATGTGAACTACATGAATCTTCCTCGCGGTATGAATCCGTTTAAGAGGAAAACGAACTCTGATGACTACCCGCAAAAACAACAGAGACTGTATCATGTAGAAGCACCTTAAGAAGACTCTGATTCAATGGCAGAGAACAGAGACGACGAACCTGATTTAAATATCGAGAGGATGGCAGAGAACGAATCCTAAGGCGAAGGGGATTCGGCTCCTCGTTGACACGGGAGCTATCAAAAGTTTCCATTCCCCATTCGTAGTTAAGAAAACATCTTCTCGTCCCACTCACCTGGTTCATCCTTTCTATGTGTATTCAGCGGGTGGTAACATTAGGGTAGAAGGCAAAATCTGTGGTATATTTTTCCATTCTATCGGCAATGACACTCTGCTAACATTTTACTACTTCATTGTCCCAAAAATATTGATCACAGACAGTGAGCAAAGTTTCTTAAGTTCTACAATATTATCCTCAACTTCATCGAATTATTGGACATTAAGCACTATCAAACGCCCGTATACCGCAGTAAAGTGATTGGCTAAATGGGAGACTTCAGTCCACCATACTGGAGATGTACCGTTGCCTAAAGATGGAACGTAAAGTCTTACGCCTTATAGAACTATTGGACATCGCAGTTGACAGATATAACAACAGCATACCTTCCGTCACCAAAAAGAAACCTTCAGACATTTTCTTCAATAGGACCCAATGTATAAACTATCAAAATTTGATAGGATATCGTATTAGATGAACAATGAGTTGAGAAATGAGATATTCGTAGAAAGGAAACAAAAAACGAGCCTGCTTGGATTTAATAAACGTACCGTAAACACGAACTTGTTGAACAAAGAATAAATAAGTAAAATCATCAGTGAAATGGAAACTTTACCGTATGCCAACACAATTGAAGCCATTGGAAACGGATCGCCATCCATATACACAATTAGTTCATTTGTACCTTATGTCCTCTCTATGCCAAAAGTAAGAAGTATCGAATTTAACCTACTTTTAACCAAAGTATCGATTACAGACGATCTACAGATCGACATGGATTACGATAGAATTATAATTAATCATCAGTAGATCTATATGATCATCAATGACCTTTGTATAAATAGTAAAATGATTTGTAAAACCAAATCAATACAAAAGCTTGAAAAGGGCAGCTGTGTACCAAGGCTTTTAAAAGGAGGATAGACAGCATGTACCTTTCGCACTAATACGCTAGAGGTAATCGAACTAATCAAGAAAGACACAATTTTCCTTACCAACTTCCTTGGGCAACTGACCTCAGAAAACAATTCAAGGGTACTTAATGTTATCTACGTGATCCAATTGAGTAATGAAACAATCAAATTGAAGGATAGAACATTTACAAGTTCTTTTTATTGGCACTCTCAATTGCTCAGATCGACCTTGACGAACATCACAAAACGGGTACAAAAGATTGACTTGGAGCATGCGCACAGCATCAGCGTTAAGAACATTGCTTAGTTGAAGGACCTACAAAATCAAGCTACATACCTTTCCTTAACAAATGTGGGGATCGTCATAATAGAAGCAGCCGTAGCCCGAATTCTCTGACGAAAATATAATCTAATCTCCCGTCTGTGAATCCGCATAACATCGTTCTTGATCCCAGGGTCGATTCAGGTCGATTCTGGTCGTCTCATCTGAAGTCACACATCATCTACGAAGCATTTGACTCTGTACTCAATGCAAGGTAGCAGACTCCACGACAATTACTGACACAGGTCCTTCAGCTGCATACTTGTTCCCCGAAAACAACATAATGATATTGCATTGCACCGGAATAATGTTAAGTCGCTCGGATTTGTTGGGGGACTCTTTCCAATTTCTAATTAACTGTTGAGTACCAATTCACAGGTCAATTAATTAGTTATATCTGTTCCGCTTCACTACTTTCAGCAGAATGTTGCGTTGTTACTGAATCACTATCTGATATTTGGTTAAAGTTCTGTCAAGACAGAGCATCAGGTACAACATTGGTAAGGTCAGGTTTATAGATCATTTTTGGCTCATTTCTTCAACTAGAGTTTGCCAATCCTTCATTTTGCTATTAGGATTACGAAGTGTAACTGTAAAGGTAAAGGGTTATTGATCCGATTGGATCTCTAAGTTTGTGGTTCCATGTTCCATGGTATGTTTTTTTCTTCATGCATCCCATTCTCTAATACCTTTCAATAAGATAGTGAATAAACTCCAAATATACAATAAAATTTTGCATAACTAGGGTTTTTTTGTTTTTGATTTACTATTAAAAGGTATGAGAGAAAGTTGTTCATAAAACAAGAAATTCCATATATAAAATATATGGGGTTACACCACTATTATAATAAGCCGCAAATGTATACATTTCTGTATATTAAATCTCTACATGTTGCTTTGTCCAATAGGTTCAACCAGCTACATCAATTTCTTCAGCATCTATTCAGGTAAATTCAGAAACACAACAGACACTGCCGACTTCAGGCTCATCAAGGATCCCGTTCATATTTTTCTATACAATAGAAATGAGAGTAGAGAAATGTAGGCAATACACATGCACTTCTCAATCAAGTAACTTCTATAACAAAATTAAAGAATATACTGAATCTTTAAAAGATTATGTAATAATACATAGGATAGGATTTTGCATTCCACTCAATTTGTAGGACATATTACTGCAAACAATTGATCGCAATATAAGTCAAGAAAATTCTAAAGGAAAGTAGCACGAATTAAGAAAAATTCATAAGCAAGCCTTTAAAGCACTTACTGCTTTTATGCTTTATGAAATAATAGAAAAGGAAAATATATTCTATCTTATTCGTAATCTTAATTTTTACGGTATAAGACTCTTTGGTTAGATTTAGGTGGGACTAAGTTTTCAGTGGAGGATTTTCGTGGTTATATTGCTCAGCAATACAAATTCACAGCGATGCTCTAGTTATAAACGTTTCAAATTCCTATAATCAAAAGAAAATTATTTATAAAAAGTGTAATATTCCTTGTCTTGTCTTGTCTTGTTGAAGGGCCAGTTATTAGAAGAAGAAGTTCAGGTTATAAATGCTTGAGAATAAAAGGGATATGCCAGGATATTATATATGTATACTATAACGGAAGGGAGACACCTAGGACTAAAATGCAACTAAATCATTAACAAGTAGAAGGAAACTGCTCAAAATTTTAAATAAAATTAACCATACGGTTGGTTATAATGTTGCTGAAGAATTGGAAACAGAAATGACATATTCAGCATACGATGAAAATAGGCTAATACCTTCTGGCATAACTTTGGATAGCTCATTCGAATAACTACGACCGTTTTGTGGATACATTTAGTGGTAAGGATACTCTTCACGATACCGTTGGAATAGTCTATTAGTTTATCCTACTGAGAATATATAGGGTTTTCCAAAAGGGACTTGACAACTTTGGATTTAATTTGTGAACGCACTCTTTCACTAATCATCAAACTGTCACTGTCAATTTATTCAGTGAACTCAACATCTTCACCATGGTAAAGTACACTAAGAGCTACGTTCTCCGATTGGGTTCTGGAGAATATGCGCCAAGATGATGAATTTCATCGCAAAATCATCTTCAGTTACGAAGCTCATTTTTGGCTCAATGAGTTCGTCAATAAGCAAAATATGCGTTATTGGTCAAGTGAAAACCCACACGTGCTTCATGAATCACCACTTCATCCATAAAAAATAACTGTTTGCTGCCGTTTGCATGCCGGTAGCCTTATTGGGCCATATTTTTTCGTCGACGATAACGATCGTCACGTTACTGTGAATGGTCAGCGTTATCGCGCCGTGATCACCGATTATTTTTGGCCCGAATTTTAAGATATGGACTTGGACGACATGTGGGTTCAACAGGATGGTGCCACAAGCCACACAGCACACGCTACAATCGATTTACTGAAGAGTAAGTATAGTGAGCATGTTATCTCAAGACATGGGCCAGCCGATTGGGCTCTTCTTTCGTGCAATTTAACGCCGCTTGACTATTTTCTGTGGGGCTACGTTAAGTCATTGGTTTATGCCAACACGCCGACGATGTTGGAAGAGCTCAGAGCCAACATTGAACGCGAAATAGCAACCCTTTCGGCCGAAATGTGTAGCCGAGTCGTTGAAAATTGGGTCCAACGAATCAACCGCTGCACACTTGCACGCGGTGGCCATATGAACGAAGTCAAGTTCCATTCATAAATATTTTGATTGTGCTTCAAGCCAATAATAAAGTTTTTGAAATATCTCAAATGGTTTGCCTTTCATTTAAAAAAAAAATATCCCTTGTCACCTGCTCCAGCAGCACTCTGTGATCCTTCTAGTGAAATGCTCAAAAGTAATAAGTACGCTCTGGCGAAAAAAATTTTATTTTTTCCGAACCTGGTAAGCCTAATAGCATTGATATTGATCTTATAGATGGATTTAATTTTTTGTACCATTTAGGCTTAAGCTTGCCCCCGAACTTTTAAAAAAGTTTCGAAAATGATTTTGGGGAAAATTTGTAATACGGATGCTTCAGAAGTGCATTTAATATTTGATAGGTATTTCAAACCATCGTTTGAAATTTGAAACAATGAACGCCGTAGTCGACAGGAGCGCGATGTTCCCTACAATATCTTGGGTCCATCACAATGACTTCTTAAAACGCTTGAAAAATATTTAATATTTAGTGAAGTTTTTGGGTGAGGATTCAACGAGAGACTCTGTGGCAAAAGAATTGCGTAACAAAAAATCTATCTGACCGTGGAAGAACGATGGTTCATATACCTCTGTGAGTGATATAGTTCTAAAAATTTAACAAACAGAGTTCGAATGCAATCACGAGGAAGCCGATACAAGACTAATACTGTTTCACATGAGTAAGCTGAGAACTATCTCAAAAATAATTGTTAAGTCATCCGAAATAGATGTATTAATAATTTTATTTGGCAACATACACAAGTTGAAACATTTGAAAATTTGGCTTACGAGCGCTACATTGAATTTAAATAATGTCAATTGCATAAACTGCACCTCTTTATCAAAAATCTTGCCCAAGATTTATGCTTTGCTTTGTCTGGCTTCTATGCTTTTACTGGTACTGATTACACAGCTTGTTTCTATAGGAAAGGCAAAATAAAACTCTTTAAACTGCTACATAAAAACAAACATTTTCAAGGATGAAGAATCTAAATGATACAGAGAATGAACAGAAAATGCAGATTTTGCAGGAATTTACATGCATAAAAAACTGCAAGTGTAAATTCAGCAAGATTAGATATTTTTCACAAATTGCACGCTACTAAGAGTTTCAAATAAATAAAGAACTTTGATTCTAGCCTTATTCGACCGTATTGCAATTCATTACAACAAAAGATTTTAAGAACTATTTATATATATTAAAATAAATTCAATGGGAAAATGCTACAGAAGTTGATTGTTCAAAATATAGTTTCGAAATCTGTGGATAGATTCGCAATTTTGAACCTTTTTGGTTTCAAGGATATCCGAGTCCTTTTAATGTTGATGACATAATTAATAAAAAAAATTTTAATGATAAAGAAAAAAATGAGTTTCTTAACGAGACTGATGATGTTTCTAAGTAGCTTTCGGATTTGTAGATTAATTAAATCGTTTATTAATGTTTAAAAAAGTTTATATTATTTTCATTGGATACAATAAGTTTATCATAATATATATATTAAATTAAGTGTTGTAAATCAACAAAAAAATATAAATGCTATTAAATGTATGTATAACAATTTATGGTCTGTCAAAAACTTGAGGCAGGGTGAGCTAAGGTAGACCTGTCTTCTTAAGAATTGCAAAAGGTGAGAATTAATCTTGCGTTCAAAATTTTTAAGTACTCTATGAAGCAAATCCTCGTTCTCCTCCAGTTACATCCGGTTGGTGTGCCGGAAGGTTGCTTCAGGTTGGGGGCTGAGCAGTTTTTTCTTCAACCATCCATTAATCAATATCTTATATCTATTTTAATTTTTAGGTACCTAGTTAGTTAGTTAGTTAGTTAAATAATATCATTAGTGTCACTTGCAGCAGGAAAAAGTTATATAATGATAATTTTTTAGGTACCCGATGACGTAAGTGATGTGACAGCCGTCTCTTCGTCTATTATCTCTGGACCTTTTTATTTCATTGCAGAGGCTTGGTTGAACTCTTGTTACCAGGAGTTGTTTGCGTATTGGAATTGTCGTTCTTGTTCGTGGGTCCATTTTTTTTGTTTTATAATACCGCGCGCGCACCAATAATCCAGAGAAACGAAGAAAGGACACCGCCTTGCGGCGTTCCTCTGCTGCACACATCTCTTAGCAGAAGTTCCACCCAGTTTTTAGCGAATACCCTTTAACTGGCTTTTTCTCCAGAGCGCGGGCGGGTAGTTTGAAACTCAGGTGTATTAGATTTCGATATTTTTCCCAGAGGTGGTTGTCAAACTGGACGGGACGAGCTAGTAAATCCTCAATCAGTGGGTCTTCAGTACGTGCTAGTTCGTTACATTTAACCCAGCCAGCAACCACTCCAAAATCAGTATTATGCCTTCATGTCAGAGATGACGCCGACAGAATTTTCATATAACTACATACAAATTCTATGAAAAGACTTTTTCACAGAATCGCCTGCTTGAGGAGTCTATGCATATACCACTACACCACGGCCATCCCTTTACGGTGTATTTATTATTGTATTTGTATATTTAGAGAATGTAATACTTCTGAGCATATAATGATAATTTAATAGGACTTAATAAAAGTCTCACACTTGCGGATCATGTTTTTGGCCGTTTAGACGTATCTATCGCTCAATCCATTTAATCGAGCATATTTTGGTGTCGACGTGATGCAATTCCTTTCCGAAGCTCCAATCCTTTCCGAAGTCCCGAAATTCCATTGAAGAAAGTTGTGGTCATTGTCGCTTTCGAAAATATACGGAATGCAATGAACTGGGAAGTTTCTTTTCAAGTGTGTGAAGACATCTTGTGATGTTCCTTGTTGTAATTCTCCAACATCGAAAAATCTACTGAAACTATCAAATATTAGTTAAATAATTTTATTGTGGGGCGTAAATATATCGATTTCAAATGTTTGTGGTTTTCGCTGTGTGCTTTGGCGCACGTTGCACGGTTTGATGAAATTGGTAAGGTCCTTCGTCATGCCTATCCAAAAAACGTTCTCTCAGGCTCTGGCTAATGTGCGCCGAATTCCTATATGGCCCTTTTTCGCTTTCTCTAGAGTTCCTCGTCGTTGCTTTATAGGAACTATTATTTCACTGCATTTGTACATAATGTCTTCATCATGTATGATGAAATTCATCACGAAATTTGAAATAAATATCGCTCTGTACATTTTTTCTTCCTCTGACCAACCCTTATGTGCAATATTCCGCAAATTGTATTAGATGTTCGTCAGTTATTGTATCGTTTTGAAAATTTAGTGGGGCCTTTTCGTTTTTATCTTCCGATTGTTCGTCGTTAACGCAGTCTCGATTATGGGTGTCATCTAATTTTATGTTAGTACCTTTTTTATAGACAACAGTAGGTGAATACAACCATCAAAACTCATTCTGTTCTATGACACGTTTTTTCCTGTATATGTATGAATAAGCATTTTTATAGGCAAATCGAATAGCTAAGGCTTCTTTTTCTATTTGATGGTATTTCATTTTGGTTTCTGACAGCGCTCTAATACTGTGGCCTATTGGAAGATCGTCTTGTAACAGAGTTGCTCGGATATGAACTTGAATTTGTTCGGATTTTAGCATCGCTGTTTTCATTATAGGGCCTTGGTACCGGGAGAGCTCTTAATAACCTTGTGATTTTGTCTTATGCAACCTGCTTTGTGTTCCATTAAAACTGTCTTATTTTCTTTGACAGGTATGTAACCATACCTGTTGCAGTCGTTGGAGCTTCTCTTCTCAAGAAGAGAATTTAAATAATAATAAGATAAATAAATGCTTACATATTATATAATGATAGAATGATGACATAACTTAAAGGACAGTTTTCATGATAAGAAAGCGCAATATTTAACACTCCCTCTCGCTTTCTAATAAATATATATATATATCAGTCTCGGAAATCATACTGATGAATAAGATTTCTAAATTTCTCCTTAGAGAGTCCTTTGGTTAAGGGATCGGCCAATTGATCATTTCTGCATACATACTAGACATAAATTTGCTGCTCCCTTCGCATGTCGCAGTGATAAAAATACTGTAGACAAAACATTCCTTTTCGATGACTCCGAATTCTTTATTAGAGTAATGGCCCTCTTATTGTCACATCTTAATTCTGTAGGTTGCATCCGACATAAGCCTTCTTAAGAAAATTAATAGATTTTGTCGCTGTACACAAAACTATAAACTCCGCTTCTGTAGTAAAAGTTGCAGTTATACTTTGCTTCGTGGAAACCCGTGCTATTGGTTCACCATTTAAAAGCTCAAACCATTCAGTTGTACTACTTCTAGATGCAGTCGCAGATACTTGCCTGCTGAAGATGTCGAAGGGTATCAAGTGAAACAGAATGTCTAAAGCCGCGGAGGAAGTGAAGCCTAGAGCTCCGCTAATGCATAGACATGCTGTTCATTGCAATTGGTTGCATTGGCTAAGGCCGTCCACTAGACAACCACACCGTAGGTGAGTATCAGTCTTATGACCGAGATGTATAGCCATTGGGTTATTCTAGGTTGAAGGCCTCATTTGTTCCCAATAGCTTTCTTGCAAGTGAATAAAGAAACTACCACTCTTGACTCTTTTTTTAATGTTAGATTTCCCGTAAAGTTTCCTATCAAAAATGAGTCCCAAGTATTTTGCTGTATAGAAAAACACTAAACTGGTACCGTTTATTGTTACCGTTTATAGTTGGAATTTTATATTTGCTGGAAAAGAGGACAGATCAGTTTTATGGGGGTTAACTACCAATCCACAGCGATCCGCCCAACGAGTTAATCTGCTAAAATTTAGCCGAATGAGTTCTTTGATGGCATTCAGATGCTTATCTAAGACGCTTTCAGTTCTGTTAGCAGTTTATTTACCACTTAGTTCCAGAGAAACGAAGAAAGGACACCGCCTTGCGGCGTTCCTCTGCTGCACACATCTCTTAGCAGAAGTTCCACCCAGTTTTTAGCGAATTATCCTGCTATTAAGCATAAGACTCATCAACTCCCTAAGTCAGGTCAGTCGTCTACCTGCAAATGTGACAGAGCAGTAGTGATTGCGGATGTGTCGACTTTGTTATAAGCGCCTATATGTCTAGAAGATGTTGTGCACTCTTTATGTTCTAGGGATCGGCTAGTCAGCGAATGCAGAGCCGTTTCAACCGACTTTCCTTTACAGCAGGCGTTCAGCCGTTGAAAAAAGTCATGGATCATATGTTATTTAGCTCAAATATGGATATAAATCAGTCGTTCTAGAGTTTTCAGAAGAAAATATGATGGACTTATAGGTCTGAGGTCTTTTGGGACATCATGAGAGCATTTTTTGGCCGTGGGAATAAAAACTACATTAACTTCTCTCCATGAGGTTGGAATGTGGATCAATTCTACACAGGTCCTCGTAATATTCTCTAGCGTGGACAGGATGATATCTAAGGAGCTTTGTAGTTCGACCGGTATTATTTTATACCGTCCAAACCCGCAGACATGTATGGTTTGAAGCTATTTAGCGACCATGCATTTTGTTCACGGTAGTCCTGTTTTAGTTGCTAATGGCCGCGAATAAGGAGCTACCTGGAAAGTGGATGTCCAGTACCAAGTTGGGTGATTCGTCACTTGAGGTTGTCCAAGAGCCATCGGTTTTTTTCAAACAACCAGGCATAATATAATTTGTAGAGATGATTTTTCTTAGCTGCTATGTCTCAAAGGTTTCTGTGATTTTGTCACAGAATAAAATTGATCGTGGCCAAGATACACCGATGCCAGCCAATAGGAGACTTTGGCAGTCTCCAGCCTGGCAACGGTTAAGTCGGGGTCGCTGAGGTTAGGAAGTAAAAATACATTAAGGCTACATTTCACTAGTATACAGGTTCTTTGTCTTTAGCTTTGTCTTTTGCATAGAGTGGAGCGTATAAAGGTGTCCTAAGTCCACGAACCACGCCTTCCGCGATCCATGGTTCCTGGATTGGAATGATGTCTTCTGCATTTTTGGAAAGACGCAGAATAAGTACGGCTGAAGCCTTTTTTGGGTGGTGGAGATTAACCTGTGGAAACCGTTTCATTGCCACAATTTCCCAAAGCGGCCTCCACAACGGTGTTGTTCGAGTCATCCGATTCTAAAAATGAGCCCAAGAGCTGATCTTCCTCTGATGGTGAATGATCTCTTTTTATTTCGTCATAAGTTTCCTTTTTCGACATAGTGTCAGAACAGGAGGCCGATGGCTTAATGGGTGAATCGGATGAATTGCAGTCATCATTTTGTAGACCCTAAGGTGTATTGCCTCGAACCCAAGCCGGATCATACCTTTAGTCTGCGCAAGAGGGTTAAGGGATTCCTTATTGGTCACTATCAACGCGCATCTATAAGAGCTCCTTAGTCATGAGTCGGAATGGTCGGGTTACTAAGCCTGTAGGAGGAGAGAGAAGAAGATTCGCCTTTTTTAAGGAGGGGCTTAACAAATGCTGTTTTCCATCTGCTCGAAAAGAGTTATAATACACCAGGCCACCTTTTCCTGATGAGGGATATCTAGAAGGAAGTTTTGAAATCTGTTCTGTGGACATCGATATGCCAAGACGAGGGTCAAAGGAAATTAGGGAGGAACAATTGGCCGATCCTGAGTTAGGAAAAATTATGAATTCATTCGAAAACAATGACGACAACTTATTGTATTTCGATTGACCAACCGTGGCTATATCTTAATTGACGGGGTCCTGTATTGTTTCTGTTCCGAAGAGGACTCTGAAAATGGGCAATTTGCCATACCTAAAACAATGAAGTGTTTCAGAAGTACCACGATGATCATTATGGCTTGGATAGGACTTTAGTCCGCATATCATACCATTATTTTTGGCCTAAAATGAGATCCTGTGTAGAGAAAGAATCGGGATTTGAAAACTCAATTATCCATTTTGATTGGAAATAACCACACATCGTGGACTCTCAAACTTTCCGCCATAAAATTCGCAATGAATAGAGAAAAATGCGAAGGAACTGGATTCTCTACAGCTTATTTAGCATTTAAACGCGAACTTAGGACTCCCGATGAGATAAATCACGACTTAAATGCCATCATACAGTCCAGGAAATTCGTCCCTTAAATAACGCTGCATCTACTGAGAATGGCAGATACATATTTCGAAGCTCAACAAATATCCAAAAGGCAGCAAGATAAGAATAAAGTTTATGTGGACAAGAAAAGAAGGTCACATATTAAACTGGAGATGGTGTAAAAAGGTACTTGTCTTAACGCATCCAATTAGTCGAATTGCCAAAGTGTTTACTGCCAAATTCGTGATTTCGCAAATTGAGGGCGATCCAACTGTTCTATTAGGAACCTACCATGCATCGATGGTGACACCTTATACTGGTAGCTCTAGTGAATAACCTAAGACAGTAACCTTCATCAAGAAGAGGGGTAGACCAGAAAAAATTGCTAAAGATACCACACCTACCAAGGTTTCACAGAAGACGAAAAGAAAGATGACTTCACCTGTTCCTGCCACATCCTCGGGACGACTTCTGAGGCAAGGGGGGAAATTGTAGCTGTCATCCTAATAATCATCCTAATATATTAAACTTTTCAATTTCAACATTTATATTATATATTTTTTTTTCTCTTTTTTTTGAATCATGAACTTGTAAATTTAAATCAAATAATATAATTCTTTCGTTAATATATGTATACAATAGCACCTCTTTATGTTAAATTTGTATGTGCTCAACACACAAGATAATTCCCGCTATATTACACAGTCTTTACCTACCCAGAATTGAACGAAGGGAATAAAGGAAAATAAAGAATTTAAAAAGATGAACCATTACAATTCTGTGTATATAATTGCGGCGTGATTTGGGACAATTTGCAGTCTGAGTAAGATTTTTTCTTGAGCAAACAGCTTAACTGAAGTAGTAAACCCAGCAGACAGACTGAACAAATAACTGGTCTCTGACTCTGGGGAATTATAATTTTTGAACAAAATAAAGAAATTATTTTTTTTTTTTTTTTTGAAAAAAAACCTAGTCCTTTCACTTAAAGATTCAAGAAAGGAAAGTACAAACTTACATTAAATAAAATAGGAAGTTCTACTTGGTGTAGATGCCACCACTGCAAAACACTAAAATCTTCGTGAAAAGTTAAATTTATGCTTTCATAATAGCGAAGTTCATTGTTTACTTTATCTGCAGAGTTTACAACTGTTGCAGGTGGAATAAAGTACTTAAACAACTCCTTACCATCCGATAATAAACTATGCAACTCTTCATTTAGCAATCGTTCGGTAGGTTGGACAGTCGGTTCAGATATTCCGTAAGCGTACATTCGCTTACATTCATCACTAGTCTCTTGTTTTTCAATTTCACTAAACTGAATTAGTTTATTTGCTGGAGGGAATAAAAGAGGGCGAATTTGTGAAAAGTTGTTAAATTTTGTAATACTATGGAATCCAAATAATTATTTAATTTTGTTTTGAAATTTGAAACTATACCTAAATCTTCCGAATGAATAGAACATTTTTTCTTTTAAGCGATGAATATGAACAATAACTAACTGATATGTTGCATAGTTCTCTGCCTCTAAGACTCCTAATGTTTCTACAAAAGATTTTAAAACTTTAGTTATCGCGGATATATGGCTTAAATTTATGTTTACAATTCTTTGTAATTCGTTCTTTTCCTGTAGTATATTTGAAATTTTGATCCAGCTTATTTCTAATAAATAATACATTGTGTTCCAACGTGTGAATACTACTTTTTAGGGAGGTTTTAAGGGATGAATTTATGCTTGATTTTTTTTTAAAATATTTTACAAGTTTTGTGCACAGATTACACATACGCTAACATTATAGGTCGCATACAAATTCATTCAGGAGACTATTAATTTTGGACTTTATGTCTTGGGCTAAAAATTTAACAATGTATTTATTAAACTGAACATGATTCGCCTTTCCTTGACTTTAATTCTAGAAGTCTCGTATTTAGTTTTCGCTCCTTAACGTAGTGAATTGTAAAAGATAAGTACACAGTTCTTAAAAAGCTATCGGTCCAAATATCAGAGGTAAGTCCATATCCACATCTTTTTACACTTATTACTTCGGTCTTTATTATATCGAAATATTTATTACTTACACTTTTGATGTTTCGCGAAACTGTTGTGGGGTGCGGTAACAGTTTTTCAATATCAACGTTTTGCCTTTATTTTGCACCGATTGATATAAGGAACTGTGCGAAGTTTTGAAGACCGAATCTTGTACAATTTTCGATTGTCCACTGTGTTATATGACACGCACACTTTTTTTCTTGTCATCAATGTCCACATCTTTTTTTATACTGTGTTTTGCCTCTTAAGTACCAACTTACCGTAGAGAAATCAAGTAGTGTATTTGTTTCGTTATCTTGTAATGAAATGTTGTGCAGTGTGTGACTCCTAAAGAGTGGTTCCCATTTTTAGGGTGCACTAGTTTATATGACTGCAATGAATAGGGTACACTGAACTCCTGTACTCATTAGGAGTATTCAAATGAATGCATTAATGCCGACCTTTATTAGGAATTAAGAGAATGATAGAGGAGATCAAGTTTAAGATGGGATGTGCTCAATTTATAACCAAAATGGGGGAGGTTTGAGTCGACCTTATGGAGCATGCGGGAAATTAGTTCATTGAGACCACAAGAGGTGCGATGAATTGGAATAAGGAATAGACGAGGACAGCGTAAATTACGAGGATTAGTGCTGAAGAAAATAAAATTGTAAAGGGAAGCACAATCCACAGAACCAGAGAGCAATCGATGAATGTAAAGTATCTCAGCAACATAAGGGGTGCAAAATTCTTTAGACCATCGTTTAATAAAACCAAACCATGAGATGGCTTTAAGGATTATCTCATTAATATGCGAATGGAAGTTTATCTCTCTATCTATGCATAAACGGAGCTCTACGCTCCACGCTCTCCGTGGCGCTAGATATTCAGTTTCACTTGACACCCATCGACATCTTCAGCAGGCAAGTAGCTGCGACATAAAACGCGATATCTGCAAAGGATACCCGCATCTTTTCGGATAGTTATTTCGCTATCAAGTCCCTGGATTCAGTCTCACTAAATGATAAAACCACCCTCAAATGCCGATCATCTCTTACGGAGATGGCAGAGCATTTCAATTTTCACCTTTGTTGGGTGTCGGGCCACAAAGACATTCCATGGAATTGTAGGGCCGACAAACTCTCCAAAATCGGAACCACTACCTATTCTACCGGAAAATGGTATCATAGGTATACCAATCGCTACGTGGAAGTTATTATTTAAGTTGAATGCTAAAAAAAGAACAGACTTTAGATAGAAAGGTAGGCCAACGTGTCTAGTAACTAAACAGTTCTGCCCAAAGCTGGATCTGAATGGTTCTAAGGGTCTGATTCTTCTAAAAAGGGAACATCTTAGCGCCATTATAGGTGTCATTACTGGACACTGCCTCATAGGCAAGCATGTAAGAATGCTTGGCTTGCGTAGAAGCTGCATGGACGAGGAGGAAGAGAAGACAACCCCCCATCATCTATGTACATGCCACACCTCTCTCCCAGAAGAGAAAACTCCACTTAGGAGCCTTCTTTTACAACGACTTAAACGATCTAAAGAATACAGACGCTAACAGTCTTCTGCGCTTTATCATAAGCTCAAATTGGTTCCACGCCACTATCACCTAACCTAACCTTTGTTATACCAGGGAAGGAAAGTAGATGGTGGCATGTGCCCAGAAAAAGAACGTAAAGAGAAATGGAATTAAATACAGTAAAAAGTGGAGACAGCATCAGATAAAGATGGGTTGGAAGAAGGAGGGGGGAGGGAGTCGATTGTTGATAGAGTTAAGGTAAAAAACGTTACTGAGGAGTTATTAGAATCGCAAAAGAAAATAAGGTCTAGTTGCCTATCGATGAGAGATATAGAGACTACTCTTACTTGGCTGGCTTAGGCTTGATTCTGTTATACAATGAATAGACATTCTTTGGATGAACGTGCGTTTGACACGGTAAACTATCTAAACTATTCTATTGAAGTGATCATTCAATATAAACCACTTCAACAGAGACAGATTAAAGTCACCAAAGATAAGGATTGATCGCTTAGATCAATAAGTTGGTCAATCGCAAGGATGTAAGATTCGATAGTTGAACTGGGAGAATGTACCAACACATAACTTACAAGAACCTATTGGAAAGTGTTATTTGAATTGAAACAAAGTCAAGTTTGACAGAAGAAGAGAAACCAGAGAGATGAGAGAAAACTTGAGGTTATTGTGAATGGCAAGTAGTAGATCTCTGTATGAAGAATCAACTTTAGGGAGGGCCGAATAGGCAGCAGTAATCCGTAGGGAGAGAGCAATCGTTATCTCGGAAAACATTATAAAAAGACGGTAATAGCTTCTGGCTCATTACGTCGGGAATTAGATTGGTTTCTGTAAGAGCATAGACATCGAAAGAGAGGCCATGAGATTTAGACAATACAGCAAGAGTTTTAGAGCGGAAACCTCTTACGTTTTGGTAGTAAAATGTAACATGTTGTTTTTGTGTGGAGGAGTAGGGAAGTACAGGGAGGATGCATGGTCAGCTCGGTTACGCTGAAGGTGAGAAACTCTTTTAGGGAGTACATAGCTGCGGAGAGCATTTATTATCCTAAGCATCAATTATTATATAGTTATGCGCTGATGTTGGGGCTTAGATGGAAGAGAGGTGATTGGTGCTATTGTGGGGGTTGTGAAGGGGATTGCTTAGGGATATAGACAAAAGTTAAAATATTGGTAAATATTTGGGTGTTAAGGCTCCAGTTAGGTTCAGGTTTAGGATGTGGATGGGGAATGGATCTTGACAATTTATAGTTGACTTTAATAGATGAGACGTTGCTTCGTTTTGTTTCTATATTTTTATTAGTTGGTTGATTCGTCCATTTGGAGACCCGCATTATGGTGTTGGATGGGTGAACTGGCTTATGTTAATATCATACCTATTTTTGAAAAATTCAGAAATCCAAGCAACATCTGCGTAATTTGGAGCACCTTTACCGAGTAGGGTGGTGAAGGTCTCATTCGTTCCGCGGAGTCAGATAGCCTGTTTTGCCACTCTGAGGGCATCCACTTCGTGTTAAACTGTGGAACAAATTAATGTGGGAAGGCGACAGGAGAAGTTTACGTTGGAGCAGTTATATCACCATAAGTATTTTAGATGGAAGGGTTGGCTGGTGCGAGGATTTGTAATTTTGATGGTCGGTACTGGATGTGGCAATGATTCGGCTTCGGCTTGTAACACTTTAGTCAAAACTGAAGTATCGTAACTGTTGTGCGGAGGGGGATTAGTTGGAAAACCATAAATTTTGTGACATACTGTTTCAATAAGGTTTTCCAAATCATTCAACACTGTTTTATTCGCAGTGAATTTAACATTAAGCTCAATGATTCTATCGAATATAACGTTAAGAATGGACTCGTAATGCTTTGCGAGTGGATGATTGTATGTTGGAGACTGTATGCAGATGACTGGAGATGAATATCTATGTCTTCCCGGAGAGAGTTGTTGGAGCTACACGTTTTCTTGTTGGAAGCATCATTGCGAAACCGATAGATACAAATTCATTTAAGTGTTTGTCGAGGTGGCGCTTCATTTCTGGGTCTTGCACTTTCTAATTCAATTAGGCGCGCAATTTGTTTTTCGAGACTATGCCCAAAACCCTCCGCACATCTTACACTTTGTTCAAAGAGATATGCTTGGATTCATTGGAGTCACTGAGGCACTTGATTGCAGGAGCACGTGTGAGAGACGAATATTGATCCACTTGTCACAGAAAACAAAAGATTTTTTGAAAACATTTTAACGAAAGCCGTGTTTCTTTTACTTAGTCCAATACAAATAGCATGGAATATTTTATTTAGTATTTAATATCATTGTCGTTAATAGAGCAGTTAGTTAAGCTACAAGAAAACATGACGAAAACTAAGAAAACAAAAATGATTGCGGAGAAAATAAATAAAAAATGCACTAAACGCACTGTCGCGAAATTAACGCATCAGCAAAATTATATTGATTGAATTGGAATGCGAGTGAATGCAGTAGTGTATTAAACTAAACTCCTGAGTTAAAGCCGTTTACTAACGATCCATCCATAATCTCTGTCTGCTAAGATAAAAATTTAAAAACAATTTCGCTTCGGAAAGCGTATCGAAAGTGTCATCGATTTTCGTAAATGGGTAACTGTCTTTTTGGTAACATCGTTGAGACGCGGGTTGACGGATTGGCCGGGCTTCTCCGGTGTCAATGTGGTGTTGAACAAGTAGTTGAATAGCAAATATATTTGCGTACTCACTGATTAGTGAGTGTCCGGATACGCTGCTCTTGATCCAGATAACAGATAATGATTGTTTCCGATGAAGGCTGTAGAATCTTGTTTCGTCAGATGTTGACTTTTAAAAGGGATGTGTTGACGTTTCCGTATACCATTGATATTTCCATGTTTTGCGCATTTCAGAGTTCTAGCCACAAGTCTACTACTAGTCCATGTTCTCTCATGAAATCTGTGAAAATGACGCCCTCTTTACGTATGTCAGCCAGCAGAAAAACGTGAGAGAATATTACTTCCGTCAGTTGGATTTTTATATGGACTTCAACATATACCTCAACAGTTGCGTAGCTGTTCGGAAGCTGCAACGGCTGATGTTATGCAACCAAGACTTCTGCGCAAAATCGCTCCTGGTGATTAAGGCCGCGGAACCGTTGTCTATTGTTGCCATCCATTTTTCCTTACCGTTGACTACTTTTATCAGAAGACTTTTATTGCATCGTTTTGCCAGCGAGACTTTAATAATGGTCCTGGGGCCGTAAACTTCCAAATCGCGACTGATGCCTTCGGGAAGGTTGCCCAGCTTCCTTATAGCCGTTTCTACCGGTTTCTTCTTCTATTTATTTGCTTCTGCAATGAGGGTGGCTTTTTCGTCGTACTAATTTTTTTACCCTGCCTTTCAAGATGTCTTATTTTATCCAACAGCCCATTCTTTATCTCTCCCGTGAAGTATCTCGTTCCTCGACACCAAGTCTTGCGCAGGAGCATTCAAAAGATGCTACTTGCCTGACGAAATGTGTTTCCCTGGAAGCCTGATTGGCTGCTTCCATCACCAGAACGAAGGCAAGTGCTTAAGCAAGGGCTCTTTTTCCGGCCATCCTTGCTGCTGACTGTAGTTTCGAATTTGCAATTCCTCTGATGAATGCGTTCTCTGCAATTTTGTCGATTATTTCTTGGCCTGTGGTGGGGTATGACAAATAGTCTACTCACGTCTGCTTGGAATTGCTGCAGTGTTCCTCCTCGTAGAAGAGCACATTCGGTTTTGCAATTGGACTTTGTAAACCTCCCATATATTGCTATCCCCAAACCATTTCTCGAAAAGCCACATAATCTTTATGCTTTTCCATATATATTGTTGTCAACAGTTCTGCTGCAGGATCGTGCCAGACCATAGTAAGGGCAAAGTGTTTCTCTTCATCGTCCCAGTCGTTCGCAGAGGCATCCATTTCAAATTGTTTCCTTTAAGTCGACCATGAGGTATTGAACGAGGGAGGCTTCTATTTTTTTTTTTTTTTTTTTCCTTAAAGAACAATTTATGTGCTTGCCCTGTGTCGAGCTCTTTTGTCAGTTGCTCAAATTTACTGTCCATTTGTTTAAATTTTTCTTCAATTTATTCGAAACTTCACTCTAGAACGTTCTTTTATTCTTTCAGATTTTTCTTTTGGTTGTCCATCTTTTGTTTGAGGCTATTCTTTTGTTCGTCCATATTTTGTTCGAGGCTATTCATTTGTTTGTCTAGGTTTATCTTTTGTCTGTCGATTTTTTGTTCAATGCTATTTTTCAGAGTTTATTCAAGGCTATACTCTTGCTCGTCCATTTTCAAAAATAGGAGTTGCCTCATTGCAGCTAGGATTATGTACCTGAATCAGGTTTCTTGTTTTTCAAAGCGTCCTGAAGTTGAACTACCAAATCAATTTCTCCTCCACTGGCGCTGAGGTTTCTCTTGTTCAACTTGGATTTGCCTTAGACGAAGATCAACTGCAATAGCTTTCGATATTTTACAGCTTTTTCAAAAATCACAAAGTTATCGCAATTCTGACACGAATGTAAAATGTTTGTGTGGGTACAAATGATTGAACTTATTCGTTTCAATACAATGGGCCTTACTAACAACCAAATTGAATTTACAGCTTAAGTAGAATCTCCACATTTTCCAAAACATTTGTACCAATAACGAATTTATGTTTCTTAAGATTTAGTAAAAATTTTAAGTGCATTGGTTGTAAATTGTTCAAGTTATGGGTGCGGCATACTTGAAAAATGCATTTTTCAGATAAACGCCTTTAAAATTTTAAGTTAAGTGTCCCAGTATAATCTTTTAAGAGCATATTCCTGAAGTTTCCCCTAATAAAAAATTTCAATACCATTTCAAGGAACAGGCCATCAGAGTGTGTGACCTCTAATTTCAAGGTGTAACCACTTAAAACGCTATAACTTCTAAACTAGTACAGGTAAAAAAATAGTTTTAGACATTTCAAAAGGTAATTTAGTAGTGCATACAAATCCTAAACACTTTGGGTACATCTGTGCAGCAACAAAAAAGTTATGGCTGAAAACTATTTTTTGCGGTTCCATTTTGTTTACTTAAAATGCTTAACTTAATTATTAAATTAAAATTTAAATTATTTAAATTAAATGAAATTAAATAGTTTAATTAAATTTATTTTTACTTAATAAATTTTCTGAAATTTTATAAAATTGTTATCCCTGCGAAATTTCTTAAAAATTATGTTTAGAAACGATCAATAGATTTTGTAGTAAAAGCCATTTTTTGTCAAATAAATATTTCCAAAAAATTACTCATAAAACCTCTTAGATATTTTTTTGTGGTCCTGATAAGGACCTCTTTGAAACAGTTTATGGAATGCTTATATCAATTGTTCAAAGTGCCTTCCTTCCGTTTTATTACACTTTTAGGCGAATTTAACCATTTCGGAAGTCAGATTAACGTTCAGCAAAATTCTTCTCATCTCTTCTGAATCGGCACTAATATTTTCTTAGAACTCTACCAGACTCGACAATTCGCTAAAATAAACCTTTCCTTTCATAACACCCTAGCAGAAAAAATGTTGTTGAGGAATTGCTCGTCTTCTGCATGTTTGCACAGTACCCATTCGCAAAATTCCACTCTACTTTGGGCATCACCTGGTAGTAAATTCTGTACAGGTGTTAAATGGAAAGGGTGTAATCTATTACACTGTAGAGTCGTGTGAATTCTGGTTCTGGGAAGTTCCAACTGCACATCTAGTCTGCGGACACTGACTGAAGGCTGAACTTCCACAGCAAGCAAAATCTCATCCTCAACTTCTACCACCTGTCTGAACGTCATTCTCTTTTCTTTAGTGTTGTTGACCCAGTATCAACGAGGCGCTGATACGTATCAGCGAATAGCCGATAAATGCTTCTTGGCAATGAAGCATTTCCTTTGCAGAACCCGTATACAAACATTATTGCTGCCAATTCACTTTCTTAATACGTTGTGGAGATCAACTTATCAATCGGTTGTTCATTTACAGAGAAAAATGTCGATTGTAGATCACTTGAAACAAAAGTTACAAAAGAGTAACAAAACAATTATTTAAAAGTTATAGCGTTTAAAATGGTTTCACCTCCAGATTAGAAGTCACCCAGTACATTTATTTTTGGCCATTTTTTTCTGACAAAAAATGGCTTTAACTATAAAATCTGTTTATCGTACGTTTCAAAACATAATTTTTAAGTAATTTTGCAAGGATAAAAATTTCATAAGATTTCAGAAATATTATTAAGAAAAAATTTTAAGAATAATGCATTTTTAGTAAAAAATTGGAACCGCAAATTTTCATAATTTTAAGTTTAACGAGCCATGACCTTTTTGTTGCTGCACAGATGTACACAAAGCATTTAAGACTTATATGTACTACTAAATTTTTGTACCTGTGTTAGTTTAGAAGATATAGCGTTTAAAGTGGTTACACCCCCAAATTAGAGGTCACCTATTTTGATGGTCTGTAACTTGAAATGAAGTGAGAATAATCCCCCCCCCCCCCTCTCTTACAATTTTAAAGGATTATACTGCTAAACTGGGACTCCCTATATATAAATACCTGGCGGCTTTATACTATACTTTGAAAAACAGGTACATCGAGATATTTCCCGATTGAAAGCAATAAAAAAAAATAAATTTTTTGAAAACCCGAGAAGAGCCTTATACCTGAAAGAACGATACCATACCAGAATAGATACCAGTACTAAAAAGGATTCTTTTTGATATTTCAAATTATGCGTAAACTAGTACTTGAAGTAAGTTGAAATTGTGCAAGCTCTATTTAATTTTCATGAACTTAAAATATATAAATTGCAATAAAAAATGGTAAGAGTGTGTTTTTCGTGGGGGACATACCTGTGTGACTAAAAGGCAAAAAATAAAGCTATGTTCATGCACTTTTTACATAGTACAAGGTGCGCCATCTTTTATGTCGGAATGTAAACATTGAAAAACTTTGACATTTATCAATGTCAGTGAAATCACCTTGCGGCGCATTTTGAATAATGGTTTGCATTCGTTTCCGTATAAAGTGCAATTTTTTTATATAATTCCACGCGCGCACCAAGGGGATATGAATACCCTTTTACTGGCTTTTCACCAGGGCGCGGGCGGGTGGTGTAGTAGTTTAAAGCTCAGTTGTATAAGGTTTCGATATTTTCCCCAGCGGTGGTTGTCAAACTGGAGCCAGTGCATCCTCAACCAGTGGGTCTTCAGTACATGCTAGTTGTTAGTTCGTTACATTTAGCCCAGCCAGCAACCACTCCACCATCAGTATTATGCCTTCATGTCAGAGTTGACGCAGACGTGATTTTCATATAACTACACGCAAATTCTACGAAAAGACTTTTTCAAAAAATTCGAACCCGCGACCCTCTGCTTGAGAAGTCTATGCATATACCACTACACCACAGCCACCCCCAAAGAATATTGCCGACAGAACGTCCACGTCGCTTTAAATATGGTCAGACAGTCGCTCGAATGGTTGACACTGAACCTGATTTTTGGAAGGAAAGTTTGATTACCGGCCAGGCCCACTTCGCACTCTCTGGCCCGTAAACAAGTAAATTTGCCGCATTTAGTCAACGAAAAATCAACACTACATCCAAAAAAACAACATTGTTTGACAAAAAGTGACTGTTTGGTCCGGAGTTTGCGCCAAAACCACCATTGGGCTATTTTTCTTCAGAAAAGGCGAAGCAGTCGATGGGAATCGATATCGGTGGATGTTGTCTCATTATGTCTGCCCACAAATGTGTGGGGAAGGTTTGGAAGGTTACTGGTTTCAACAAGATAGTGAGACATTCCTCACTATGAATTAAACAATGCAGTTTCTGCAACGAAAATTCCCTGGACGTGTGCTTTCAAAAAATCTCGACAATGACTGGCCACCCAGATCTCAGGATTTGACCCCTCCCCCCGGACTTCTTTTTATGGGGCTATTTGAAAAGCAAAGCGTACGCCAGTAAGCTGTAGAGCATTGACGAGTTCAAGGCAAACATTTGTGCTGAAATTATAGCTATACCGCTCAAAATACTCAAAAAAGCGATGGAAATGCAGCAAAAAAGGGCACTTCTGCTTCAGTCAATAAAGGCGGCATTTGATTGCCGTTGTATTCAAAAACTAGTGCAAATAAATTGTCAAGAACAAAATTAAATAAAATATCTCATACATGAAAATCAGTTGTTTATTTTTTAAGCTATTCAATATTCACATACTCTCATAAAAGATGGCGCATCCGTTACATATTATATATTAATTATTATTAAAAGTGATATGACCAGATAAGAGGGATAGAAAAAAATTTAAATAAAATAATAACCGTGTGAGATATAAAATTGATTCTTGGAAGCTGCATTCATACCATTATGTGTGGAATAGCACATATTTCAAATGGCCGCATTAGCTCGCTGGCAGTGTTTCAAGCGGTCGGACCAATTTTGGTTTACTCGGTCCAATATGTGCTGCGTTATTCCGGCAAAAGCGTATCAAAAGTATGCCTCGAGCTTATCCAAAGTGGTTGTTAGCATAGACTTAGAACTTGACGTAGCCACGACTAGAATAATTGAGTGGTGTCAAATCGCCTGGTTGCAGCGGCCAATTGATAAATGCTCGCGGTAAGTTGACCCAGTTGCCAAATTTCACCTTTACAACTTCGAGCGCTGCGCCGTTTGTATGGCATGTAGCGCCACCTTGTTGGAACCATGGCTTAGAAATGTCGCTGTTGTCGAGCTCTGACCACATGAAGTCGGTCAATATCGCTTTATACCTGAGACCATTGACGGCAATGGTGTCTCCTTCCCCAATGCCATAAAATGCACCAAATAGTCAATCATTGTGGATGCATTGATGCTTGGCATAGCGGCAATTTAGCTTCTTGGTGTAGCCGCTGAGCCAAAAATGGGCCCCGTCCGCAGTTGATTTTCTGGCCAAAATCGCGATATTCGGCCAGCATTTCCAGCGCCCAATTAAAGAACCCACACCGTTATCTATGGTCGATCGGTTTCAAATCTTGCTACAGCACAATCTATTACGGATGTAGGCCCAAATTCAACCAGAAAATAAGCCGGGTTGATTCTCTAGCGACACCCAATTTAGCTAATCAGCGCCGAATCGACTTTTCTGGGTCTTCTTAGATACTCGCCCCGTCGACGGCTATGTTTTCCTCATTTCAGTCCCTATCTGATTGGTGGCTTTTGATCCAAAAAGTGTACTAACGGTCAAAGTTTTCCACGGTGTGATGAATTGCCTGTACACTGAACGACCGTCGGTGACGACCGATGATGCAGGAAATTCGATAAACTTTTTAAATAATTTTCGCAAGTTCGGCAAGCGTAAGCCCATGCACGAATTTGCGCTCGGAAAGGACAAAACCAATTAGTGTAAGCGGAAAAAATAATAACAAAACGGCTTCTACAAACGTTGCAATCTTTAATGGGGTTTTTTACATATCGTATTTAAATTAACAACATCTCTTAGAACTAGTTTAGGTTTCAGGTAGTAAGCCTTAATTCAATAATCCTAAGCTCACAATTCAATTGAATTAAAAAAAAATGATATTATAATAAAGGAGATTAATAATAATAAAGGAGAATACTTAAATACTAGGTGGGGTGAAAATTTTTTTTAAATGTTTTTTTTATTTTATTTAATATAGTCCGATTTTAGTCTGACACACTTATTCCGGCGATTTTCCAACTTCTTGATCCCGCCCGAAAAGTAATTTTCCGGAAGGTCTGCAAAATACTCCTCCTTGGCGTCGATAATTTCCTCGCGTGAGCTGAATTTTTTATTGATGAGCCATCTTTTGAGGTTTTGGAAGATATAATAGTCCGAGGGAGCCAAATCTGGCAAATACGGTGGATTCGACAGCAATTGGAGCTGTAAGTCATTGATTTTAGCCGGTGCATTGACTTGCAAATCGCTCCAATAATGCACAGTAATACTATCTGTTGATGGTTTTTGCTTTTTCGGGGAAGTCCACGAAGAGTATGCCATGACAATCCCAGAAAACGCCATAATCTTTCCGACCCATCGAGCCTCTCTCGGCCGCTTCGGAGCACTCGTGCCATTGTCGTTCACTCATTCTGTTTTCTGGTGTTCAACAGTTACCAGTCGACGCCAAAAGTCCACCGATTCCGCATCAGCAAGTCCAAACACTCTTTCGAAGTGCTCTCGCGTTCGTGTTTTTGGTCAGGAGTAAGTATGCACGGCACCCAGCGACAGGCTAACATTTGCAGAATATTGCCCAAAATATGGCGTGTGCGCTCAGTACTAATCTTTGTAATATCTGCTAGCTCGCGCACTTTCACTTTCCGGTCAGCCAACACCATTTCATGTATTTTTTTGATATTGTCCTCTGTAACCTATCGGAGGGCCTGCCGCTGCGGGCTGTTGGTGGAGTTGCGGCCACCACGAAACTCTTGAAACCAATATTTTACGGTGTAATCTGACGGAGCATTGGCCCCATAATATTCATTCAACTTTTCTTTTGTTTCCTTCGCCGTTTTGCCTCTCAAAAAATAATGTTTTATGAGAGAACGAAAATCGTTTTTGTCCATACTCAACATGATGCCAACACGGCAACAACAATCAGCTGTAAAAACAAGACTAAAGACAGTATCGCACTAAAATTTAGCATGTCTGTCTACTTCGGACTTCAAGGCACCACAACCTTTTTTGCAGTGGAAGCGCATTCTGGCGGTCAAGGAGGTTACTTTTCACTCCACCTAGTACGAAATCCCGGATCAAGCTTGCCTTCTCTGCTTATTTACATCGCGTCGAGGTCAAAAGCCAACGAAATCACATTTATATTATTATAATATAAATATATATTATTTTGTACTTAAAACCCGATACATTTGCGTACTCGCATGGGAACAAAACAGAAAAGAGATAGAGTTTTATTGTACATTATTCGTAAATGAATAAAAATACTGATTAGTAACTTAACTTCTTATCTCCAAGGTAACATCGAACTTCGGATCTTTAGCCACTTCTTCGATCCTGGCTTCGCTTTTTTAGAAAGTAACTTCAAACTTCTTTCAAATAATTCCAACGAACTCAAAAAAAAAGAAAAAACAACAACAACTGATTTTCCATAAATGCTAATCCTAACCGAAGGAATAGATTATGAAATGTGGAAACTAGAACATTTAAAAAAAAAAAAAAAAAAAAAAAAAATGTTCTTACACGAGGATTTGAAACCGACAATTGCTTGCGGGGTTGGTTACATATTTCTTTTTTTCATTTTAAATGCATTTTTATTTAATTTATTAAATGCATTTACAAGCTATACAAAAAATGTTTAAAATTAGCTTAAATAACTTAAAATTATCTTATTATAACATACTGGCCCCATGCGAGCACTCTAAGTCAAACATAATACTTAACCTATGTCTTTCAACGTTATAGTACAAATTTATTTATATTGTTAAATTTAATATCAATTAATTAAAACTAAGAAAAAAATTGTTTAAAAAAACTTAGTATATGGTTTTCTCTTTTCTTTTTTAATTAAAACTTAAACTAAAACTTAAAATTTATAACTTACAAGCTACCTAAAGGAAAATTAAATAAATAAATCTTAACATACGTAGTCTACTTAAGATTATCATTTTTTTTTTTTTTTTTTTTTTTGTTTTCTTGTACAGGTACCCCTTATTTTAGGAAAAGAAGTTCCCATATTTTTTGTGTTTTTTTCTGTTTTTTTTTTTTAATTTTTTTCAAATCTAGCCTAATTCTACCTAAAGTTATGCAAGCCGGCCACTGCTAAAAACTTAGGCTGGCCAACTCTGCTCCTTAATGGAGCTATCCTGCACTAAAGGAATTCGACGACGCCGATTCCTCTCCTTCAACAAGCCACCAAAATTGTTGGTGCTGCCGAGCAACATCCCTCATGTCGCGACTCCCTACCGACATACTGAACCGGAGACGCTTCGCACTGCCGTCTGCGACGTCTCTGTCGTAGTTGAGTCGCCTGTCCGCAACTGTTCGAGCAGCCTGGAATCAAACTATCAATCTAGCCTGTATCAAACCTGGATCAATAAAGCAAAATAAGGGCAAAAGCACCTTTGGCTCTGGCCAGAGCAATATCTATATGTTTTTTAAAATGCAGATATTGATCTAGCCAGATCCCAAGGAATCTAACAACATTTCGTCAAACAAGATGTCCCTAGAGACCCCAGACAGAGGCGTCGTAAGCAAAATTGTTTCTGACTTTTGAAAGTTAATTTTCAACTTCCAGTGATCGCAATATCGCTTAATTTTGTCGAACTCACGTTGCAAAAGTATATTAATGACCTCAGTCTTTGGACCTGATCCGTACGCCATTAAGTCGTCTGCGTACGCTATGGCATGGTGAAGTGAACTTATCAGATCACTTGTGTAAATGTTGAAAAGGATCGGCGAATTGACCGTACCTTGTTGCAGACCGTTTTTAATGTGAAATGTATTAGTAGAAGTCACATCGCCTTTCTTCACAATGAACTGTCTGTGAGCATATTGAAAAGAATATACAGCAGTGTATGTTCAGCTTGTAGAAGAGTCCCTCTAACCATACGGTATCGAAGGCCTTCTCCAGGCTCCCGTGCACTGTTTCTTGGTTTTGTTCCATTGGATATCAGAAACCAGTTTAGACGCGGCATGAATAACATCGTGTCCCGCTTTAAAAGCGAATTGATTATCCGGAACTATATTTCTGTCCTCAACCCACTTAGTCCGGACTCTATTGATTACTTTTTCGAAAACCTTACTGATGTTTGGAAGGAGATTGTTTGCAGTTTTCCAATGCGCTTAATAATGTGTATTATGTATTATTATAAATGTCGACCGCTTCTAGTGGGAGATGTCGAAGCACAATGTTCGGTATTCCATCCGTTCCCACTGATTTCTTACTTCTATTTATGTGAAAAATAGTTTGAAGGTCTTCCTTCGAAATGAACGGGGTTGTTCCCTTTCATTGGCGATGATATTATTTGCCATATTCTCGTCATTGAACTGAGTAAAACTCAAGTTCTCGATTTACCAGTTCACTATTTCATTTCGAAGGTAGAAATTGTGCACAAGGACTTGATTTTCCAGGTCGTGGTTCGGATCAGTGGTGTCATTCGTTGGTGTTTACAACCCGAATTTTATTGTTGCAATACAATTTTACAGAGGCTCTGTAATTTTCTTTTATTAATGTTTGGAGGTTTTTAATAGAAGACTTAAATGTCATGATCTGCCGAGTTATGTCTGTCAGTAAACTGTCTGTACAACGTTTTTGATCTTGACAGCAATTTTATGTTGATACAGTGCGTCTATAGTTGACTTGACAAGATATCGTTTTGTCCATTGTTCGTTTAATTGTCTCGTCTAATAGTTTTAGATATCTGTCAATCTATTCGTTTGGCCGATTTCTGTTGGACAGTGGGTAGAGTGATTTCGAGAAGAGGGCTCTTGTCATTGTCCTGGAGAAGTGTGTCCAACACACCTTACCGCATCTGGGGCTTGATCTTTTAGCAACTTGAATAGTGCAGTTCTTCGCTCAATCCTAATCAGTGAATTAACATTCCCTGTAAGGGCTGTGCCATGAACATACCCATTACGTCTGGAGATACGTTAGACCGGGCGTAGCTTGAAGCTAAGCCATCTGACCCTGGATAGAGAGCAATATAGCTCACATGTTAGAAACTGGTTTCGGTGCTCTAGA
This sequence comes from Volucella inanis, assembly GCA_907269105.1. Classification (NCBI taxonomy): domain Eukaryota; kingdom Metazoa; phylum Arthropoda; class Insecta; order Diptera; family Syrphidae; genus Volucella; species Volucella inanis. The sequence continues at coordinate 86,645,995 of OU026153.1, read as the reverse complement.
CGCTGGGACCTGAGAAGCAATCTTCGCTTGCTGTGCTGTGTTCCCCCGCGTTTGTATTTGAACCGGTGGACGCATAACTTCCACCTTTTGCTGCGAGCCAGACTTCCTCTTTTTATTCAGGTGTACCGGTATGAAGCGGTATAAGCTTCTTTTTTTTGTAAAAATAAAACACTGATTTTTAATGAACAAGTAAAAAACATTTTATTCAAAGTACTGGCCATGGCTAGCTACACATTTTTTCCATCTTTCAGGCTATTTATAGATTTCACGCGAATAAAACTGTTCGTATTTTGAAGCAAACCAAAAATCACCCAATTTTTGACTTCCTCGTAGGATTCGAAGTGCTGCTCAGCTAATGCATGTCTCATCGATGAAAATAAATGCTAGTCGAAAGGAGCTAAGTCTGGTGAAAACGGCGGGTGGGGTAGCAGCTCCCAGCCAATTGCTTTGGTTGTATCCTGAACCAGTTTTTCTTTGTGTGCAGGTGCATTGTCATGGAGCAAAATTACCTTGCCGTGTTTTCTGGCTCATCCTGGTCGTTTTCCGATCAATGCATGGTTCAAGTTGATCGTTTGTTGTCTGTAGCGAACACTATTAACGGTTTTACCAGGTTTTAGGAGCTCGTGGTACAGTACACCTTTTTGGTCCCACCAGACACACAGCATTGTCTTCTTGCCGAATCGATCTGGTTTTGCAGTCGAAGTTGATGGTTGTCCCGGCTTAACCCATGATTTTTCCGATTCTGAAAATAAATCCATTTTTCATCGCAACAATTCGATGCAGAACTGATTATTTATTGTGTCTTCGAAGCAAAATCTTACAAGTGGTTTTTCGATTTTCCATCTGCCTTTCATTCAATTCATCTGGCACCCATTTTCAGACTTCTGGATTTTTCCCGCAGCTTTTAAACGGTCAGAAATTGTTTGTTGTGCAACATTTAACATTTCTGCCATTTGTTTCTGACTCAAAGTGTCATCTTCATCCAATATTGTTTGCAATTCGGATCTTCAAACTTTTTTGGTGGTCTTCCACTTTTTTCATTTCTCACATCAAAATCGTTATCTCTGAATCATTGAAACCATGTTTTGCAGGTTGCATCTGATAGAGCATGATTACCATATGCAGCAATTTTCTTCAAATGAAAACAAAAAAATTAAGCCTTTCCACAAGTCATCATTTTCTGGTAGAAAATTCTACATTTTTAACACGATAAAAAATATGATGTTGTTTGCTCAATGACCTGATGTATACTAAATATGTTGGACAGGTGTCGTAGCAACCAAACAAGAAAAAATTAAGGCCCGTTCACAATAAACGTTCCCTATCGGGACATTTGTATCTTGACGATCACTTTATACAGGTACGCCGGTATGTACTGGAATTTGGGACCACCCCGATAGCTTCCCATGTGTCCTGTATTCTTACATAGAACGCAAGAGAGTTGGCAGAGATTTGACTTGTGGTTCTTACCGCGCTTGACGCATCGAGGCTGCATTTCGCAGTTCGACGCTGCGTGCCAGAACCTTTGGCAGCGAACACATTGCAACATGTTACCGCTCCGTTTTACTTTTTCCCAGTGTACAATACAATCTACTAGTTAAGGACTTTGATACTCCTTAGACCATCCAGTTTGCTATCGGAAGTTAGCTGAACCAGGAAGAACGGTAGTTTCTGTTTCTCCATTTTGACTCTGGATGTGGTGAACGACTTGATTTCTACGAATTTGAGTCCGTCGCAATCTTTCTCTTTGAGCAGCTTTAAGAGCTCCTCCGGATCAGTAGACGGTTCTTATGCCCTCAGCAGCATAGTTTGCAGCTTTTCCCCCTTAGTGGTGAATGAGAAGAACTCCGTCGTCGAATCCTTTAACAATTTTTTTTAATTTTATTATAGCGCTCCACTGTATTACAGTGAATCGCATGCCTATCTACACTGAGCCTCTTAACGAAAAAATTGGAGCCTATGGCCGACTTACACAGTTCAACTGTGACCTATAGTTCCATCCTAAAATTATTTATAGGTAGAACCATTTGTTTTTGCTGTTGTTGTTGCTGTTTTTGCTACTGCTGTTGTTGTTGCTGCTATTTCTGCTGCTGTTGTTGTTGTTACTTCTGCTTTTGCTGCTGTTGGTTGTTCGTTAGAACTTGTTCTGTTCTTTGTATTCTTTGTTGTTGTAGAGTATGCCTCTTTTGTTTTTGTTGGTTAGTCTTGCTTGTTTTGGATTGTTGCTGCCAGGTCAAGAGCTGTTCATTTTGTTCCTTCTCTCTTCTCTTGTTTCTTTGTTTGACACATATGGACAATCAATATTTTCTGCTGCAGCGCTAATGTTCCAAGCGCCTCTTCCCTCGTTCCAACTGGCATCTCTTCATAGGAAACTGAAAGGGAAGGGGGCTTCACGACATTTGGAGTTATCTTAAGCTTCCTCCTTCTCGTTTATGTATTGTTATCAAATGACATCATGTCATCTGTTGGAATAGCGGATCGCTCGTCATCACTCATCGTACGATCGCACACTCGTAGTTTATATTATAATAAATTGTATATTTATTTAATTTTTAAAAATAAAAACTAAATGCGAATTTTTCAGGAATCGAATCCACGACCCCTGCGCCACCGAAGCACTTGGTCAAGTGTATACTTGATTTTTGATATCACTTGATTTTTTAGTTTTTTACTTGGAAAGTCGAAACACGTCTACTCCACTCAATGGTCTATAAACGATTTAATAGGGACCGATATTTTTAACTATTAACAGTTTCTTTCAAAAGCTGGCACTTATTCCATTTAATGTTAATCTCATTTGCTATTGCTACATCTAACACCATCTTTAGTCTGATAGCATCTTCTTCATAACTATTAGCTACTATATTGTGATTCATCGTCCGTTTTGACTTTTACTAGGCTTTTTTTTGACCGATCACGCATGACTTCTATCACACTGCTTTTTCATTTTTGTTCAGTATCGTTTGGCAAGTCATCATGGAACGACTCACATCGCAACAGCGTTTCCAAATTGTTCAGCTGTATTACGAAAATCAGCATTCTGTGAGGAATGTTTTTTGTGCGATTCGAGGAACTTACGGTGGGAATAATCGACCTAGTGAAACCACTATTGCTAAAACCATTTGCAAATTTGAGTCCCAGTGGATGACACTCGACCATTAGGACCATATCCAGCACGTAGTAAAGAGAATATAGCAGCTGTAGTTGAGAGTGTACGCGAAGATCATGACGAATTGATTCGTCATCGTTCTCAGCAGTTTTTCTTGGCGTATTCGACAACTTGGCGTATTTTAGGTGAGGATCTCGGCCTTAAAGTGTACAAAATTGAACTTGTGCAAAAATTGAGGTCAGGCGAGTTGAATTTACTTCAAACTCAATGAAAATCCGGTGTTTGTGAAATATTGTTCAGTGATTAAGCCCATTTCTGGCTCAATGGATACGTTTATAAAAAAGATTGCCGTATTTGGGCTGATAGGCAAGAGTACCAAGAGCTACCATTACATCCATTAAAAACAACGGTATGGTGTGGTTTATGGGCTGGTGGAATCACTGGAGCATAATTCTTCAAAAATGAAGCAAATCAGAATGTTACCGCCAAAGGTAACAACAACGGTAAGCTGCGATTGACGCTTTGGAAGCCACCATTACTCGTGTTATTCGCGAGATACCAGTCGCTATGCTCGTACTAGTCGCCCAAGTCGATAATAAAAATTTTAAGTTCACTTTCAAATTTATGTGTTTTACTTTACATTATAAATCAAACCTCACGATGAATCACCCTATATTAATTCTACATATTTCGTTATACAAAGTGCTCAGCTGACCATCGCTGAGTGCACACGCACAAGTTCACCTGTGAAACTCGCTCCTCGCGTGGGAAGAAACAAAACAAAGCGCGCGAGTAAACAAAAGGAAAAAAAATTACTTGTGCGGGAAACAAACAAAAAAACAAATTAAACACGCGAGTGGAGTGTAAATAACATCCACATTGGGGGCATCCCAACCTCCGTGCCCACTTTTATACTGTTGCTTGCAATCAGTCACCGCCGTAGCTGCATTACATTGTCATCCAGCGCGTGCAATGACGGTGTGTATGTAACAACCGATGGATAGCGGGTTGTAGGTATGAGTTTTTTTTAGTGTGCACTTTCCTATTGTTGTAAGGCCATAGCACCTACAACAATTTGGTTTAGGAAACTAATTCTGAATTTTTATTTCACAGCTGTGCTTAGTATCGTCGATGTTTGTGTTTTTGCTTTTTTTAACACGATTCAGGAATTTAAAGTGGATATAGCCAATATTCAAGGGCTAAAAAGCTATAATTTTTTTAAGTACATTAAAGTCTGTAAATACAGACCAGCTGTTTTGGCACTTAGTGAAACATTCTGATCTGACGTTACCTAGCTACAAACTAGTGCCATTATTTTTCTCTGACCGCGGTCTCGTCACTTACCTGAGTAGTGATGTAGCTTACCAAACTCCAAATTATCGGCCATTGCTTTACTTACAGAATCCCTAAATTGAACGGCATTTTGACTTTTAACGAGTTTGATGCGCTGTCTGACTCCATACAAAGAATTGTAATCTGTAATCTCAAACCGAAATCGTCATTACGGGCTATTTTAATATACACAATTCTGAGAATAACAGCCATAGGACGGTGTGTTGAGATCTCCGCTGCAAAAAATTACTTAACCTAGCTTGTAAATGAGCCCACACGAATAGCAGATTTTAATATTCGTACCGCCAACACGCTGGACTATTTTTAACTTCTCATCCTGTACCATATCAGCTAATTTCTCGTACAAAACCCACACAGTTAAAAAAACGATCACTTAAAGAACCGTAAGGCAATACGAGTAAGCCAATTAGAGCAGACTTAACAGTTCATTAGGAATTTTAAGTAGTCGTTATGTTTCTTTGATAACGAGGTGGATGCCGCTGCTTATATGATCACAGACAGATCACTTATCCCACATCGGATGAAGAGCATCAAAACTTAAAGAAAAGGCATGATACAGCTTGAGCTGTAAAGAGTATGTTAGGGTTAGAGAAATGCTTTTTAGGACCTTCATTCACCTTGACCACCATAACCATCTAAAAGAGGCGAATTTTCCTCTCCCTCTTCCTACAAACCCATTGCACTTACGTCTCGTCTTTTTTAAACGTCATTAAAACACTGATAAACCATCAGCTCATGAAATATCCCGAAACACGAAAACTTCTCTATGGCCTGGTGTACGGTTTTCGTAGCAGCAGGTCTACTGGTAATCTGGACTTCATCGGAAAGTGGAACAAAATCGTACCTTAATCTGGCGAAAGCAAGATAGTTGCTCTTGATATTTGTAAGGCATTTGACAGTGTTTGTCTTTGTCTCTTCTTAAATGAATTAGAAATTACCTTTCGGAACGTTCAGTTCAAGTTGCCTTGGATAGTTTCAAGTCTGACTCAGGTCCCTGCTCTCCGGCTGTAGAACGGGAACACCAGCGTATGTTAAACTCGTTAAATACTAATACTAAAAGCATAACTAATAAGGAAACCACTAACAGAGTAGAATACTTCTAAAATACAATGCAGACTGCTTTCGTTAAAGCGAAATTTAAACACCCAGCCATTGTCCATGAATGGTACTTTTATTTTTTCCTTCTTGCATGCTTGCTTAATTTAAATGTTTATTGTTTCATGAAATAACAGTATGTGGTCGCTCAATTTACATTCAACAATTTTCAGAGATTCGACATATATTTGTCTTTCAACTGTATAACAATAAATAAATATATATAAAATGTAAAAACTAACAAAATAAATAGATAAATAAATAAATAAATAAGTAAATGAAAAATATATGAATAAATAAATAAACAAAATAGCAAAGAAACAAAATAAATAGGACATTATATCTCAATAAATAAATATGTTAGTATACAATGGATAAATAAATAAATAAATTATAAATTACGTTATGCACAGACATAGATTTATACAGATATATAATCACATAATTCATAAGGAAATAAATGTTATAATCAGTTAAATATATTTAATAATCAAAATACAAACAAGTAAATGAATGGGAAGTCCTAGTAAACATATATCGAAATTAAATAAACACAAAAAGAATTGTGCCAAGATTAATTAAGTTGATTTACAAGAGGATTTTCGCAAATATAACATCTTAGCTTCAACGAGTCACTTAGCTTGCATATTCCAGAAGAGATCAATTCAACATTAGCTCTATCATCTAAATCTGTTGTAGAGTTATGCCGGGGGAGATTAAGCATCATCTTTAAAACTTTATTCTTAGATATTTGAAGATAGGTTCGAAAATCCTTTTGTAAATTATCCTTTTGTTATCATTTGAAAGTGTTAATTTTCTATTAATAAAGGGATATAACATTTGTATTGCTTTATTTATTTTGTTAATTGTTTCAGAAACGTGTTTTTTAAATGTGAATTTTTGATCAAGAAAAAAAACCCAGGTACTTTACAAAAGGCTTCCATGCTATTAGGTGGTCATTGATTTTTAACTGAATGGCTGGAAGAAAACAAGACTTTCTTCTTCGGGTGAAAAAGATAGCTTGGGTTTTTTCCCACGTTCAGTTTTATTTTCCACTTGGACAAATAGCTTTGCAATATTCCAATCGCATTTTTTAAGTTTATCTCAATGTTGAGACCGAACTCATGCGAAGAAAGTATAGCGATATCATCAGCGTAAATAGCAATTTCACAATGCGTAAGTTTTAGAATGTTCGACGTAAAAAAATTATAAAGGATAGGACCAAGCACTGAGCCTATCACAAGAACTGAGTACATCAGGCGCATTAATATTAACAAATACTTCAATGCGACGATTTGACACAAAACTTTGCACGATTCTACAAAGAAATGGAGGAAAATTATAGTTAATCATTTTGTAGATAAGCCCAGCATGCCAAACGGAGTCAAAAGCTTTCTCAATATTCAACAAAATCATCCTAGTTGATTTACCTGTTGCATATTCTGAGAGCCTGATGCGAGGTACCATGATTATGCCTAAAACTAAACTGCTCATCAGGGTATATTTTTTGTTCTTCGATATGTTTGACAATTTTATCTTTAAGTATTTTTTCGAATATTTTACTTAAATTGCTAAGTAAACTAATTGGCCTATAGCTAGCAGGATCTTTAGGGGGCTTACCGGCTTTTGGAATTGGGACTACCTTTGCTAGTTTCCATGCATCTAGAAAGTATTACAACTTAAGACAGGCGTTCATGAAAAATGTAAGAAATTTTATTTTATGCATTTCTTTTAGGTAACGGTTTTTGATTATGTCAATACCACTCGTTTTTCTTACCTGCAATTGGTTTATAATATATTTGATGTCCATCTCAGTAACAAATTCATTTGAAGGAGTATTACAATTAATTTCATTTAAAGTACTTAGTGCGCTCTCTGCAAGCGTAGTAGTGTTTGCGTTGTCTATGTGTGATTTTCTGAAAATTTTTGGGAAAATACATTGGTCTTTTCGTTGTCAGCAACAAAGACATTGATGTTGCATTTAAGAAATGATATTTGCTTGTTTTTTTTCTAATTACTTTGACTAAATTACAGAATAGCTTTCCAGCTTTATCGAGGGTCTTCAACTTATTGTTCCATTCTGAGTTTTGATGTGCTTTTATATTCGTACTTATTAATCTATTGAAATATGCTATGAGATTTTTGAAATTGGTAGGCGATAGTTTTGCCAATTTCTCCTATGCATATTTCTAATTCTGATAAGATTTAGAATATGACTCGGTAATTTTGTTGCAGTTACTTTTTTACAATTTTGGGGGATACTAGAACTTGCTGTAGTTTTAATGTGATCTGTAAATTGTTGAAGGATATTGTCAATGTCTCGTTTGTTTGTTAAATCTTCTATATTTGTTGGCACAGTTGGAAGTTTTTCTTTTAGTTCTTTTCGAAATTGTTACCCTATTTGCATATTCGATATCTGTAAAATATCTACAAAGCTTACAGAGAACTGGATTATGATTGAAACTAAGATCATTGAAGACAACAGGTTGTGAGATAAGACCAGAAACATTTGTTACAAATAAATCTATTACAGAGGGACTACTACGAGATCTGGTTGGTATAAATGTAGGACTAGTGGTAAACATTACAGATATTGGTGACATAATAGAGAGGTACTACAGAACATTTGCTCTAACACAGCCCCAATCCTCCTCCTCACCTCCTATCAAGAATTTGCAGTTCATATTAAAAAAAATTTTCCTCTCTAGCAAAGTTTTCTACTATTTTTCCTGGAAAATAGACACAATAAATCTTGATCGTTTTATTGTTTCTCAATTTAACTTAATCCCTATATTTTCAATGTAGTTTGTTTGAAGCTCATGTCGAATTGATCTCCTAACCAGAATGGCAACACCTCCCCCTCTTCTATGTGTATCCATACGATAGATCGTCAAAACCGAAAAACTTTCCATTCTCGATATTTGTGTCAATGACAACTGACATTGGAATGACTACACATTCGCTGCCATCAAAAATGTTGTGAAATGTTTAGAATTCCTCTACCGGTATAGGAATAAACGTTGATGTATCGTAGTCAATAGACGTGCCGAAAATCTCTTCTGGCTTAATAAGTAATAAGTTTTTCGTTGTTCTTAAATAGTAAATTTCTTTGAGGACGATAACAAAAGACTTTTTAAGTGTACTTAATAATAAAATAATAATAATACCTACATATATCCGAGCCTTTGTGTTCGCCCATTCGAAGATTTTAAACTCGTCTGCCGTGTATCAATTTCTCTCATACAACCAACAGTACAATGGCTGGAAAAACACGATCCACATTTCTCGCTAAAGAATCAGTGTCAACACTGACACAGAAATCCCCCACCACCTCTACCACGGTAGTGAAAAGAAACACGCAAGCCGTTTAGAGAAACTCACTGATGAAATTATTCGGAGTATAAAATCCGAAGTGAGTCATCTGCGAAGTTAACTCATCCAGATAATCGAACAAAACTTCGCAACATATACGAAGCAAGTCGATAGATCGCTACACGAATTGTAGTAGAGAGTTTCAATTATTGAAACGAACTCTGCTCATAGTCAGAGTAGATTTGATGCTGATAAAAGAAGAAAATCCCATATGTTCAAAGGAGAAGTTGCTGAGCTGCAGAGAAGATATGATGCATATGAGAGGAAAACACTTGCAGCTGATGCTATTCTTTTTGATATCAAACAACTACCACAAGAAGATCCTAAAACCGTCCTTGGTCGAATCTGCCAAACAATAAAATGTGCGTCCCCTGAATTAGATGCGATTTTTCGTTCTCGTCAGAGGAATAATACAAGTGCTCCTCCCATTATGCTCAAGTTTCGCTCTCCCAAAGAAAAACACGAGCTGCTCAAATTAATTGTTCACCACTGCAAAATAAATAAAAAAAACAGCTGTGTCTGCATGATGCTGGTATAGACTCCAACAAAAACATTTTTATACAGGAAAGCCTAACTGTCAAAAATCGCTCTCTTCTTCATAAAATAACTCAAATGAAGCGCCACAAACAGCTGTTTTCTGTTTATACACGATCTGGGAACAGCATAATGATAGAGAACGAAGAAAACCTTAACAACATCAGCGGGAGACAACAAGAAGTATCATCACAACTAATAGCTTAAATTTTCTTTCATTTAAATTAAAATAAAATGCTCCCGTTGTATGTAGGTATCCTAAACGTATGCTATGAAAAATTAAATTGTATGTATTATTATACGCTGACTTCTCTGTATGTATGTCACTTGTGTTCTTGTTGTAAGGATTGTGTCTCATTCAATTCATTCTAATGGATATAATATGAATTCCATAGACCGTGGTGTAGTGGTATATGCATAGACTCCTCAAGCAGAGTGTCGCGGGTTCGAATCCCGTGTAAGGCAATTCCCTGAAAAATTCTTTTCATAGAATTTGTATGTTGTTATATGAAAATCCCGTCGGCGTCAACTATACATGAAGGCATAACACTGATGTTGGAGTGGTTGCTGGCTGGGCTTAATGTAACGCACTAACAACTAGCACGTCTAAGACCCAATGGTTGAGGATGCACTGGCTCGTCCCGTACAGTTTGACAACCACCCCTGGGGAAAATATCGAAACCAAACACACCTGAGTTTCAAACTACTACACCATCCGTCCGCGTCCTGAAGAAAAGCCAGTAAAAGGGTATTCATATCCCCTTGGTGCGCGCGCGGTATTATAAAAAAAAATATTAGCGATGGCAGTGAAAAACTTCGTTAAATGTTTTCTGTTCTCGTAGAGAAGGATTTAAAGTAGCCCACATAAACGCACAAAGTTTGCTTCCTAAAATCGAAGAGTTCAGATATGTTTTCGAAAAATCAAGGGTAGATGCAATACGTATTTAAGAAAGTTGGTTTAAGCTAAAAATTAATAATATGATGTGGACTTAAAACCCTTCTACACTTTAATGGAGTCCATATCAGTAGGTTCTAAAAATATGATGTTATGTAGTAACCTAAACATTAATCCTTTGGTTGAGAGGCATATTGCTGAAGAGATGTAATCTTTTGACGTAAATCCAGCAAATATTACCACTCCCACTTATCACGTTACTACTACAAACACTTAACTTGAAGTTTTTTTTTTTTTTTTAAGTTTTTTATGATAAACTTTCTGCTCTAGCTTTCTCTAAGTATCATTTAATTTTTTTTTTACTGATGACTTTCAGGTACATAGCCTAACACCAGGTACAAAATTTCAATATAGAGACTTTGCCAATATAGACAGAGTTAATTTTTAACAGAGCATAATTGCCATACCATGGGAACAAATTTATTTAATGCCATCTCCAGATAACCAGGTACAATTCCTCCAATCACATATTAACTCCCTTTTTAACCTATATGTTTCGGTAAAAACTAAAACCAAAAACTCATCACAGCCTTGGTTTTTGATTGAAATTCGTCAAATAATTAAGCAACGTGATCAAGCGTATAATCGGTGGAAGCGATATCGTATAGCTGAGTTTTACCATATATACAAATCCCTCCGTAATATGGTTGTTCGAAAAATAAGGGTGGCAAAAGCTCAATTTTTCTCTAGCCTGAGTAGTCGAAAACTCTGGAGTAACCTACGATACCTTGGTATAGGGAAAGGAAAACTTTCTTGTGCAAATAACACTGACGGCAAATGCTTAACCACAAGTTTATATCTGTAGGACCAACTAGGACAGCAAATCTCAAACTTAATTCAGATAATCGGCATGTGCATGTAGTGCATGTAGTGCAGTACAGAGGTGGTCAAAAGCTTTTTATCTATAAGGTTCAGTGCAATTGGAGTCGGTGAAATTCATCCAGTTTTTATCAAAGCCATTCTACCGTTGATCCTACCGTATGTGTCTCATGTGATAAACACTATCCACAACTTGACGAGTATCTTTCTCACAATAAAATGATAACCCTTACGCAATCAGGCTTCTAAGCAAAACACAGTTGTACTTCTGCTATGGTAAAAGTTGTTGAAGATATTCGATCTAGTTTAGTAAAGAAGGACTAATTTTTTTGATACTTCTGGACTTCTCTAAGGCATTCGACATTGTCGACCATGCACTGCTCTGTAAAAAACTACAACACTACTTTGGGTTTTTTCCTCAAGCAACAGAAAACAACAAGCCGTTTTTGTTAATAATGTCTTATCTGATTTTCTTTGTTTGACTCGATGGGTACCTCAAAGATTAATTCGGGGTCCTCTCTTATTCTCTATATATAATTGAGATACCAGATCTAGTCACACATTCCTTAACACACATTTATGCCGATGACGTCAAAATTTATCAAAGCTGTACGCTAGATCTCATTAAAATGTGTTGCTTTGAAACTTATCAGGATATTAATAGTATATTATTTTTGACTAGTTATTGCAAAATGCCCTGACACTCAACCCTAATAAATCAAAATGCCTAGTTATATCTAGAACAAAATTGGATCTGTCATTTTTCCCGCAAATCACTTTAAATAAATCCCCCGTCGATTTTGTGGATACATTAAAGAATTTGGGTGTTATATTTAACAGATTTTTAACATGGAACGACCATATTAACATCATAGTAGGGAAGGCTTATGGCGTTTTGCGAACCTTGTGGACAGCTCAACCATTTCCACCACTGGATACACAAATCATATTGATAAAATCACTTTTAATTTTAATACTTGTACATAAGTGTGAATAACTATATGGAAATTGGGATTCAGTATGCACACGAAAATTACAAGTTGCTTTCAACAGTGCCATTCGATACATATATGGGCTAAGAAGATATGATCTCTCAGTAAAAGTTGTAGTTATGCCTTTTGAAAACGATCTTAAATTTCGCACTCTTGTATTTCTCTTCAATATTTTTAGAACACGATACGACCTCTACAATAATTTACAATTCTCAACGTCAAATAGATCCACCTTTCTTATTATACCGAGATATAATTACTTAATATCTGAAAGACAATTTTTTATCAATGCCATCCGTCTTTGGAATTCACTACTAAACCCTATAAGAGCACTAAGCGATATACACAAGCTTAAAAAAAAAATTACAGCATCTTCTGTCATGTCAAAACAACTGATTTTTGTCTATAGTATTTATTTTAATTTTTATTTTGTTATTTTTCATAGCCTTCGTAATCATATCCTACTTTTCTTTCGTTGTTTTTTAATTTTTGTTTGTATTATTCATTTATAGTTTAGATATTCTGTAATAACTAAATTGTAACTAAGTGTATATTGTAACTAGCTATTACAGGGATAGGAGATTCATTCTTACTGTTTTAGCTTTCTTAAACTAAATAAATAAACTATACTAAACTAAATTACTTTATCCCCTCTGATCTGGAGATAAATTGAAGTACAGTTACCACATCTGGTCGGGTGCCCCCAAAACATCTCTGCACCTGATGGATATGATTCAAAATCGTACGATAAAACTAATAGGTGATACTAATATCACTCAGACAATGGACGCCCACGTAATGTCTCAGTGCTCCATAAAAATCGCCAGTAGCATTCCATTCAAACTTTTAACCGTAACCGTCTTGCTGTGAATGCTCATCAGTATATCATCAGTCACTATACCCTCAAAATATCGTGATTCGTTCCTATGTCGTACAACTCGCTTATGGATGACCAGCTAGCCCTTTATTTCCTAGACATTATAGCCTTCCCTTCCAAAAAAAGGGAGCCCACAAAGAGTATCAACTTCAGTACATTGGCACTACCTTTTTATATGCTCCAACATTAAATCAATCTCACCTGATTGTAAGATCCTCGAGAATATTCTGTGCCGTCCAGCGTTCCATACAAATTTCCATTTAGCTAGAAAACTTGATTCCATTCTCCATTACTATTGGTTGAGTCTTTTAGTTTTCAAATATGAAAATCTTTTATTATTGAAATATAATCGTAGATAACGCTGTTCACGTTCAAATGGATATTATAATATGGAATTTTTAAAATGTTTTTTTTTTTTTTTGTGAGAGGCAGGGAAACCCACCTTAAAACAGCATACTTAGAATGAGAACCGCGAGTTTATAGCCATGTATATCCCATTATCATCCAAAACACTGACATGCTCACATAACATGATAGTAGTAAACAGATAAATCACAAATAAAGGAAACCCAAAGATAACATCATCCGCACCTTCACCCATAGAAAACAAAGGCCAATATCATCAATAACCAGCAAACAAAGAACAACTTTCACCTAAAGGGAATAAAGGTGAGCATTATCACCAAAATAATTGAACAAAGAAATATTCACTTTAAATAGTTCTTAAGTTACAAATTGTAATCAGCCCTTGACGTAACATATAATAAAATACAAAGCGTCAACAACTATTCAGTTTACTCCGACCGATAGAAGAAAACATCATGATTAAAACTGATGCATTAACAAATAAATTGATGTCATTAAAAACAGAGCTAGAAGGTATCAAAAGCCAAGCATCTCTTGCCGTAACTACTGTGCCAATAACGCCCGCATTAAAACCTCAAATATCGAAATTTTGAAGTGTCTACCAGCATTTGATGGTACGGAAGGTGAATACAATCCTTGGAGAATCCAAGTGTGGACACAAATGGAGAATATTAAACAATTTATAAATAGCCCGGAATATTATAACTGTGTTTGTATAACTCGTGCAAAAATAATTGGCTGCATTAAGAGTTCTATCATTCAATGGAACAGAATTAAATTTGTATGCCATAATAAATCGACTATATGTATAATATATAATATATTCCTGCAAACGTCCTCTACACGTACAATACAAAGGGATATGATGTTAAAAATAAAACAAGGAAATAAATCTTTGACTGAATTTCAAGATGAGATTCACAAAATTTTAACCTTGACAAAACAAAAAATTGAAGTATTGGAGCAAGATATGAGACTTGGACGACTATCAGGTGTCAATGATGATGTGGTTCGGACATTCATAATAAGTCTACGCAGTAACTATACCAAAGGAATTCTGTATGCCAACAAACCCAGAAGTTTGGGAAAAGGCTATGCAATCGCCTGCACCATATACCACTATAATCAGGACTTAAACTTCGAGAACGTTGCTCTTCGTCGACATGAACCAAAGAACGATGACAGACCACATACTATCACCAAAGAAACGACCAAATAAGATCCGCATACCAGGTTTATCAGCAAACACAAAATAATCATTCTCCACTCCCAAGAAATTATATTGAACCAATGGAAGTAGACTATTCTAATATCTCAGGTCAACCAATTTTCATCAACATAACAAAGGCGTGGCCGTGTTGTAGTGGTATATGCATAGACTCCTCAAGCAGACGGTCGTGGGTTCGAATTCCGTGCGAGACAATTCTCTGAATAAGTCTTCTCATAGAATTTAAATGTAACTATCTGAAAATCCCGTTAGCGTCAACTCTGACATGAAGGGATAACACTGATGTTGGAGTGGTTGCTGGCTGGGCTAAATGTAACAAACTAACAACTAGCACGTACTTAAGACCCACTGGTTGATGATGCACTGGCTCCAGTTTGACAGCCACCTCTGGGAAAAATATCGAAACCTAATACACCTGAGTTTCAAACTACTACACCACCCGCCCGCGCCCTGGTGAAAAGCCAGTAAAAGGGTATTCATATCCCCTTGGTGCTCGCGCGGAATTATAAAAAAAAAATGGAATAATAATTTCCCACCAAATGGCCCTTCTCATCACAATCTACATATTCCGATTCAACAACCAACAGCCAGTAAAGAGAGAAAGAAACCTTTCATCACAGAACTTCAACGAAATGCCGAAATTATATCAAACACAAGAAGATCTTCAAACCATCCAAACCTTTAGTAAAGACGAATACAAAACTGGAAGGGCTTTTTTAGGCGAGTAAACGGATTGTCTTGCTTACAGCGTAATTGCCGAGATTCAGGTAAATCCGTTAATATTTATATAGAATATACCATATTAATAGACAGTGGAGCTACAAATAAGTACTAGATCTAAGTTAGGGAAACCAATTTCTATAAAACCTGTAAAAGTCAAAAAACTTCGCGGGTATTCTTTAGTAAACACAAAAAAATCCTAATTTAGTTTTTTACGAAACAGAAGCACTTCAAGAATTCGATATGCTTCTTGGTGAACAGGGTTTACGTAAAATCAAAGCTGAAATTAATTTCTTTGATTATACCCTAAAGAATATGGTATTCGTAAATATAAAAAACAAAAGAAAAATTAAAAACAAAAAATATACTATACAAGCTACAGTTAGAACAATAACAGAAGATCCTGTTTGGGTGAAACAGTATCCGTATTCTATGATAGATATTGAACTTATAAATAAAGAAGCAGGGAACTTATTAAATAATGAAATAATATAGCCAAGTAAGAGTCCGTACAATTACCTCATCTGGATCGTCGCTAAAAAGGGCACTGATGAACAAGGTAGATATAAAAGAAGAATGGTAGTTGATTTTCAAAAGCTTAACGCTCAAACAAATACTGACCGCTATCCAATCACTGATGTTGGAATGACAATTTTAAGTTTGGGCAGAGCAAAAGTTAACACTACCTTAGGTTTAAAATCAGGTTTCCATCAAATTCTCTTAAAAGAATTGGAGAGGGAAAAAGCAGCATTCAGGGAGTATTCAGCAGCAAAGTGTGAATTCTTAAGTATGACCTTTGCGTTAAAAAACACTCCTTCCATTTTTCAACGATGCGTAGATGATATCCTTCGTCCATACATAGGAAAATTTGCATATGTTTGTATAGATAATGTGTTATGACAAAGTGGTAACACCAACTGCATCGTGTAAGCCCATTTCCATAAAGGAAATGACAGTTTTTTTTTTTTCTTCGATGAGATCTGAATCCGTTTGGTCATGGTTTATCCTGTGCTCTTTTTCTTGGTTTTGTTTAGTTTATTTCAATTAATAGGTTGCCTTGACATACATACACAGTGTTTGTTTTTTATATGAATTTCTTTACGGACTTCCAGCTGATGCCAGTTACCGCGGTAAGCTATCATATCGCGTGCGAATTGGACATTTTTGGTGCCAAAACCCTGGAACGATCGGTGTGAGACTTGGAATAATCGTGACAATTGGAGAGAGGATTGTTGGCAAAATAATATTCAGTGGCATCGTGGCGAATAAATAAATTATTCAGTTTTTTGGCAAATTCTATGCAAATTCATTTCATGTGGAGCAATTGGCAGTTGCAAACGGGATTTTTTAAAAAAAATCTAGTGGCGTGGTTGTTTCGGTCAAACTAATTCCTTTTGTCTTCTTATCTATGCACATATACATATGTATGTGCACATAGTACCCCTGATTGCGATACATATACCTACTCTTGCAGTGTGAAAGGTAAACACATCAATTCCGTTGGCTCTGGCATACAAATGTACATATTGTCTTTTGTTTACCCCGTCCAGTGGCATTCTCCTTCCGACTCGTAACTCTAATACACTTCCGTGGCCCGATAAAATAATAATATGTCGGTTATCAATTTACTTTCAGTGCGATACTAAAGTAATTGCCTGTGTGCAGAACAAGTAGAACACATACAGTGACAGAAGCAGTGGTGGTTCGAACTTGGCATAAGTGTGCACAACAAGTTGAATTGGCACATCAAGCGAATTTTGTTACTGTGTGATAAATATCTGATTATAACTGGCATAATCAAGTACCAATACTGTGCGATACATATAGGTACTATTGGAAAGGTAACTCTTTTTTTATATTTTTTAAATTTTGGCAGAAATAAACAAGAGAAAGGCAGCTATGAGATCACTTAAGCGAATGGCTCAGAGGATAAGAGAAGAGGAATATGGCGTCAACAATGGTGAATATTCGATGAGGCAGGATGAGATCTCTTTGCAATCGGATTTCGAGAAATTTGCAGCAACTCATGACGAGCTGATTTCTAAGACGAAGGAGGCAGATTATTAACATTCTTTACCCAGACCAAATCCAGTGGACATTAAATTATAAAGACTCACCGTTCCAAAATTTGATGGCACCTTATGCAATTGGCTGGCATTTAAAGATTCATTTGAGACCTTGATTCACTCACAGGTGGCTACAGAGGCATACAAGTTAGGCAAATTGCGCGAGGCTGTCCAAGGCGATGCAGTGGCGCTAGTGGGTGGCATGTACACCAGCGGTTATGAAGACAGCCCCAGGCAATTGGCTGATATACTGGGTATATATATTAATTCGTGCGGTTTTTTTTTTCAAAATTTGAACGTTTAATTAAAAAAAACATGTACAATAGAATTATTCAAAGTATTGCCCATGTGAAGCTACGACTTTTTCCCATCTTTCTGTCAATTTGTGGATCCCATCCCAAAAGAACCGCGCCGGCTTGACAGCCAAGAATAAGTCAAGCCAATTTTTGATATTCTGCTGTGATGTACTTCACGTACTTCTGTGAAGGCGTTCTGCATCGACCGGAACAAATGGTAGTCAGAAGGGGCAAGGTCTGGGCTATGAGGCGGGTGGGGTAAGACTTCCCATCCACTGTTTTCCAAATAGTTCTTAACCGGAATAGCAATGTGGGGCCGAAAATTTTTGCCTCGTGTCTGGTCGCATATTCCTGGCGTTTTTTGGCTACTTCTCTCTTCAAACGGATTAATAAACCCATCTGATCCCACTACATACAGAGTATTACCTTCGCGCCATGGATATTCGGCTTTGCAGTTGATTTGGCTGGTTAGCCGGGTTTCACATACGATTTCTTATGGATATAATGAACCCATTTTTCATCACCTGTAACAATCCGATGCAAAAATGACTTCCTTTTGTGGCGTTCCAGCAGCATTTTGGACATGCAAAACCACCTTTCGACATCTCTCGGCTTGAGTTCATGTGGAACCCAATTTCCTTGCTTCTGAATATATCCAGCTGCTTTTAAACGTATTGAAATGGCTGCTTGAGTGACACCAAAAGATTCACCGAGCTCTTCTTGTGTTTGGTAACAATCTTCATAGAGTAATGCTTCCAGTTCTTCACCTTCCAATTTTTTTGGCTGCCCAGGACGTTCATCGTCTTCCAAGCCAAAATCACTACTTTTAAATCGTGCAAATCACTTTTGGCACGTTCGCTCAGCTAAACTTCCACCAAAATACGATGACTTTCGGCAGCAGTTTTCTTCCTATTAAAGTAATGAAGAAGAACTCAACGCAAAAACACTTTTTCAGGCACAAAGTTCGACATATTTGAGTGAAAAAAAAGTTATTGTTGCTTACGTCATTTCAGTATAAATGACATATACTGAAATGACGTACAATGACAGTAGTTTTCCAACGCATGTTCTAATGGAATAATAACAATGAAATAATACAAGTTATAAGCTTTAGACCCAACTTATTGGCATGCAGATGCTCCTTTCAGAGTCGACCAGTGCATTACTATCCGTGGTCGATACGGTGCGTGAATCTCTTGCGCGCACTGGCGGTAATAAAGTTACCAGTGGACAAGTGGGACGATTTGGTGGTACCAATAGTGGTATCAAAGTTACCAACAACAACGCAGCAGGCATGGGGAATGAGTCGCATTACGCAGGAAATTCCCACCTTAGACGAGTTACTTACCTTTGTGCAGCGTAGGGCACACAGTTTGAGTGCTGACGTATTACAATGGCCTTCAAGGAGCTTGTCCACACCTAGGCAACATTTGGCTATATCTTCAACATCTGGCAATCGGGTTAACACCGCATTTTGTTCTGCCAACAGTATTCCCCGACTGGTGAGGACAAATTTGGCGGCAACAGTACCAGGTCATTGCTGTAATGACAGTACCCTTAGGATAGGACGCTGTCCCAAGCTTTTGTCAATTCCAGTGGCGGAACGGTTCGGGAAATTGAAAGGCTCTAATCTTTGCTCTAATTGTTTAAAACCAGGTCACTAAATAAGCTTTTGTTCATCAACCAATTGTCGTGTATTTAATGGTAAGCATCATACTTTGCTATGTCATGGACCAATGGCATCCATATCGGGATATCATGCAATCGCACAACAACAACAACAGGCACAATAAAAACTGGCGTGACATCATAAGGAACATCACTGGCGACAGCGCAATCCGCTCCTACAAATTTAATAGCTTCTGGCAGTGGTCAACCTCCTCGTAATCAATATTGACTGAACAACTCATTTAAGGCATTCACGGTTACCAGTAACCAAATCATACTTTTGGCAACAGCTCGCGTGGAACTCATCGATAATTTTGGCATACATCACTCTTGTCGACTACTGTGTGATCCAGGATCACAAGTCAGTTTTATTACTTCCCATCTGTTCAATCAATTGACTCTTCCTAAGGATAGTTGAAGGCATTGGCAACAACATTTGCGAATACACTCGAGGCGACACACACGTCCAGATGAGGTCGATTGCTGAACCATCATTGGACAACTAAACACGGATGGCATTGTTCGAGGCGAGGCTAGTGAATCAGTAGCACAACGTACGCATCTTGGCTGGGTGGTCTTTGACCCAGCTACTGCTTCTCAGGCATGTTCTTTGGCATTTCGGTCTATGACCTTACGGAGTAGTGAGGAGGATCAACATCTTGACGAACTTCGATTGAGGATCAGAGGGATTCAGTTTCAACAGCTATCGACTATTGTGAGCAGATCTTCGTACGGACATACAGGCAATTACAAAGTGGCTTTTATGAGGTGCAGATGCCATTCCGGGCAGACGCACCGTCGCTTGGATCATCACATAAGCTGGCTCTTAGGCAATTCCATCAATTGGAACGGAAACTGGCATCTGATCCTGAACTGAAGCAGAAATGCATCGCATTTATGACAGACTACCAACAACTTGGCTATATGCATCCAGTTCGAGACAACCATGGAGATCCATCACAGGTATATTTCATACCGCATCGCGCTGTAACCAGTAAGTTTAGGATGGTCTTTAACGCGTCAGCGAAAACAACGAATGGCATTTCATTGAACGACACACAATTGGCTGACAGACCAATTCAGGAATTGCTGGTGAACATCATTCATTGGTTTAGACTTCTCGGCATTACGATAACAGCTGATGTCGAGAAAATGTTTAGGCAGGTACGTATGGATCTGAGGCATAGACAATGGCAGCAACTATTATGCCGAGAGGCAGCTGATCAACCCATACGACCATACAAATTGGCTACGGTGACATATGGAACAAAAAGTGGCCCATATTTGGTGATTCGAGCAATGATTCAGTGAGGTATGGATCATTGCCACAAACTTTTGGACTTGGCTGCCCGTCAGACCATTTTAAATAATTTCTACGTAGATGACTACCTGACTAGTGCTCCTACCGTTCAGCAGGCAACTCAATTGGGACAGGATGTGGCATAGGTCCTACAAGAAGGTCATTTTTACCTACGTAAATGGAAAACAAATAATGTTGAGGTCTTGGCACAATTGCCACGTCCATCTAGCACAGGCGATACAAACTTGCAATTAGCGGAAACAACTGTTCTTGGCTTGCATTGGGATTCATCAACCGAAGAACTATTTTATCGTGTCCGCCTGTATGAACATGCTAACACCAAGCGGACGATTCTCAGCGATGCAGCAAGGTTATATGAACCAACTGGTTGCTTTCACCTATTGTCATTGTGGCTAAGCTTATCATCCCGTAACTATGGCAGGCTGGCTTGGGCTGGGATGAACCAGTACCACCTGACATACTCAATGAATGGCTCACGTTGCGAAATCAACTGAAAGAAGTAGAGGCAATTTGGATACCTCGTTGGCTTGGTATGTCGCTAGAAGCTTCATCACATTTATATGGCTTTTGCGATACTAGCATTAAGGCATATGCTGCAGTTATAGATCTCAGCACTAAGCAGAAGGATGGCACACATGTAACCAGGATAATCACAGCAAAAATGAAGGTGGCTCCAATCAAAATAATAATAATACCAAGGCTTGAGCTTTGTGAGCTCAACCTAATGAAGGATATTGGTATGGCTTTGCATTTGGAAGGACTTCCATACACCCTTTGCAGTGATTCAAAAGTCGTTTTGCATTGGCTTAATAAAAACTCTTCACAGCTCAAACAATACGTAGCTTCCAGAGTGACATTCATTCAAGAGCATTCAAGTGTGGCTAATTAGAACCATATTCGTACTCATTTCAACCCGGCAGATTGCGCAAGTCGTGGTATCAGTCCCGCAACATTGGTTACACATTCTATTTGGTGGCAAGACCCATTACCTGAATATTATCCTATGGCACTACATAACGCTCTCACAGCACAGGAGGCAGAATCAATAGAAGCTGAGATGAAATCGCATAAGTCGAAACTGGATCGGGCAGGATCGACACTTTCATTGCAGATGTACTACTGACAAGATGGTAAGCAGGCTCAAATACCTTCAGTTGAGAGATTCAGCGATCTTGGCAAATTACTTCCTACCACAGCAATTATATTTCGTTGGAAAAAGTCTCATCGAGGCAAAAGACATCAACCTATCTCCGCAGGGGAACAGGAATTGGCATTGCAATGGCAAATTAAAGCAGAGCAGCAGCGGTTCTTTGGTTCAGAACTAGCATTACTTCACAAAGGCCAAACCATTTCATCTTCAAGTAAAATCATTTCATTGGCTCCCTTTTTGGATCATACAACTGGCATACTACAAGTGTCAGGCCGATTGGAAAACGCAGACATCATTTTTGGCAAAAGAAGGCACGCTTACCGATCTCATCATATGGCAAATACATCGAGACACTCTACATTCAACTAATGATACACACCCTTGGATGAAAATATTGGATTTTGCATTTACGCACTCGTGTAAAAACATGCATTAATTTTTGTGCAATTTGTAAACGACATCGGCATATCATGGCAACCCAACGTATGGCTTCACTTCCTAGAGCACGAGTTACACATTCACCCCCTTTTTCAGTGGCAGGCGTTGACTACTGTGACCCATTCAACATACGTATTAGCGCAAAGAGAGTACGCACGGAAAAGAAGACATATGTGGCGCTCTTTGTTTGCATGGCAACTAAAGCAGTGCATATTGAGTTAGCAGAACTCTATAGCGACAATGACACAGCATTCACTGACGCAAATCGGATACTGGCAGAAGATTTACGACATTGGCATGGCAAATATACTCAGCAACAGTAAGGAAACAGAGGAACGCAGTGACATTTTATTCCGCCGAGGGCACCACATCATGGAGGATTATGGGAGTCCGCAGTGAAATCTGCTAAAAGACATCTACTACCGTTATTGGCAACAATTCAATCTATTAATCTATTTAAAACTCAACGACGTTGTACTCATACGCGACGAGAATCTACCATCAACACATTGGCGGCTTCGCAGAATTATTGTGGTTCATCCCGGACAAGATGGTTTGATTCGGGTGGTCACCATCAAGCATGCAACTGGCGAATGCACCCGACCAATTCAGAAGATGTGCAAATTACTGGAAAGATCCTGAACATACCTGTTTAGCCGGGCAGGATGTTTAATATTATGACGAAGTGGTAACACCAACTGCATCGTGTAAACCCATTTCCATAAAGGAGATGACAGTTCTTTTTTTCTTTTTGATGAGATCTGAATTCGTTTGGTCGTGGTTTATCCTGTGCTCTTTTTCTTGGTTTTGCTTAGTTTATTTCAATAAATAGGTTGTCTTGACATACATACACAGTGTTTGTTTTTTTTATTTGAATTTCTTTACAGACTTCCAGCTGATGCCAGTTACCGCGGTAAGCTATCATATCGTGTGCGAATTGGACACATAGAATATATTTAATATAAGCTATAGTTAGCGCACTTCATAACGCCTATATGAAAATATCTAACGAATAATCACTTCTTCCAGGATGCTGTTGAATACCTAGGACATGTAATAAAACATAATAAAATAACAGTAGATTCGAGTACGGTCAAAACAACAAAAAATTTTCCCATTTCTACATATTTAAAAGAACTTAGATCATTTTTAAGTTTTGCAAGTTATTACACAGGAAATTTATTCAAAACTTTGCAGCAAAATCAGGGAATTAGTAAAAATCAAAGTGCAAAGGTTAAAATAAACCTAGATGAACCAGCGTTAGATACATAAAATAAAGAAAAAGATCAAACACAAATTGAATTATTTCAACCTGAATTTAATAAACCATTCAAATTAAATACGGATGCAAATAATTTTATTATCGGTGCAGTAGTGAGTACTATCTCAAAACAAAAAACCCTTAGCATATATTTGACGAACTTTAAATGAGACAGAGCAAAATTACAGCACAAATGAAAAAGAATTATTAACTATTTTCTGGGCTTTAGAAAAACTTAGGAACTATATAGATTGTTCACAATTAAGTACAAAAGCCGACACTGCTTCAGAAAATATCACTATACTAGCACCACCAATCTATCACCAGATAAAAATTATGATGACAATGCTATTAAATATGTAACTGCGGAGGAAGCTATAAAGGGATTCAGGCAAGATTTGATTCGAAGGGAACTTGATATTGCTGGTTTTAATAAAAGCGAACATATATTTTACAGATATTTCAAAGTAGAGTTCGATATGGATAAAAAAACATTAATTTGATGTTCTTACGACACTGATGAAAGAAGAAAATCTTTGTTGACAAAATTAATTAACATAAATATGAATGCGAAAAAATTCTAAGCAATGTCGAAATCGAGTATATAACGGAATTTCGTTCAGAATATAAACCTAATTACGAATTGGTAGACATGAGAGATACAAAACCAACGGTAAAAATACTTTTTGACAACAACATAAAATGTGAACAGCGTCTTCCATATTTGAATACCAGAAATCTCAAGCATTGGATAATGAAAACTTTTAGCGAATATCCTGGCAAAATAGAAAGATATATCGAACGCGGGATAAAACAGAAAGTTCTTGAATGATGCCAGGGGAAAAAAATGAAAGCGTCCACAAAAAGTGCACGTCAGTTTTAAAATGGAATTTGAAATGTGAATTACGAGTAGTGGAAATGTAGTTTAAGTAAAACATAAAGCAAAGTAAAAACTGTTGAGAAAAGCAAATGAAGAGTAAGCTTATTTGAATAAAGCGATTATGTTTAAAGAGCTCATTCATCTTAGATTGATGATGATTGATGAAAAGGGATAGGACATATTGGGTGTAAAAAATGTGTTTTGTGATTGTTTTAAAAAGCCATATTGAGTCGAAAACTATTGCGGTTGACCCTCGTCTAACTCGAATCCAAATTCAATAAGAGACCCCTCAGCGTCAATGGAGGAAAAGGCAATTTGGTGTTGCTACTTCAGGACGCTTTAAACAACAAGAGATATGATCCAGATACTCGTACATAATCCTTTCACGTTGACGATTAAGAACAAATAGGTACCGGGAACCACAGGGTATTGCGATAATTGCAACTCCTCTCGTCGAAAAAAGATGGACAACAAAGTTAAGCAACTGGAAAACAAAATCGTCGCATTACGAAAACGGTAAAAATTTTCTGTAAGCGGTCCAAGGAGAAAAGAGTTGAAGCGTTCCTTGTTCGATTGCCAGACCTCATGGTCTACCCATTAGAGAGCGAATAAAACAATGAGGAAAAACCCTGCAACAGCTTTCAGCAGACGTCATTAGACTGGCACACTTGTCATACCCCACCGTAGGCCAGGAAATAGTAGACGAAATAGCAAAGGACGCATTGATCAGGGGAATCGCAGATTCAAAACTGCAGTCAGCAGTAAGGATGACCGGAAAAAAACTCTTGCTGAAGCATTTGCGTTCGCTCTGCCAGTGGAAGCAGCCAATCAAGGTTCCAACAGAACACATTTCGTCAGGGAGGTAGCATATGTTGAATACTCCTACGCAAGACTAAGTGCCGGGAACGAGATAAACCGGTGGAGAAACGAAGAATACGCTGCTGGAACTGCGATAACCGCCCCAGGACTATCATCCAAGTGTCGCTGGCAAAACGATGCAATAAAAGTCTTCTGGAAAAATTAGTCAGCGGTAAGGGAAAGTGGATGGCAAGAATAGACAACAGTGACGCGGCCTCAACCATCAGGAGGGATCTTGATCCGAAGTCTTGGTTGCATAACAATAATAGCTACAGGTGCAACGGTTAAGGTATATGGTGACATCTGCATACAAATTCAGCTGACAAGAATAACCTTAGTTTTTGGTGATCGTGACATGTGGTAGCTGACATATGTGACGAGTGTCTCATTGGTGCAGACTTTACAAAAATCATGGACTAGTAGTCGACTGACGACACAGTCTATTTACAAATCCTACAATATACAATGATATACGGAAACGCCAACAATTTTTTCTTAACAGTCGTCATCTGCCAAAATAAGATTCTAGAGCCTTCACCGGAATAAACTTAGAATGTGTTTGTGGTAGCCATCGATTCTATTTGATAAAGCTAGAAAATGGGAGAAACAGTATAGTGGGAAAGTCTTTAATGGAACCAAAGAACAACATGGTTCCGTATGACACCGGTCGCAATTTCCAGAGCATAAATATCTAGACAAAAATCCAGAACAAAATCTTCAGCCTCTGTAGCCTGGAGGCTAATACGCTGATATATTTGCTATACAAGATGGAGAATATGGACATTCACTACTTATTCAACACCACATTAACACGAGAAACGCCCGACCAATCCGTTAGTCGCAGTAATGGTGTCGAAGACGGAAGTTGATGGGCTGATTGAAGAATCGCAAAATCCGTGGGCACTTCCAGTGGTCCTCGTGCAAAAGAAAAACGCAGCACGAGGTTTTGTGTACATTACAGACATCTCAACGATGTCACCAAAAAGACAGCTAGGCACTTAAGAAAATCTATGACACTTTCGATACGCTTTCTGTAGCGAAATGGTTTTCAACTTTTGCCTTGAAGAATTGTTACTGGCAGGTAGAGATTAATCATAAGGATCGTGAGTGTTAACGTCAGAATTATTTTGCTCCGTTGGTATGATCAGGGTGCATTTACCTTGATGGTGTAGTGAATATATTCGGTGCTTGTACTAATATATCAGTATATTTTTGAATGATATTTAGTTATCTTACCTCGGATGGGTAAACAACTAAATAGGACTTCTTCTGCATAGTGTTGAAAAATCAGTGCTTTATTGCACTTCTATTTATACAAAACTATTGTTTATTTAGCATAACTTAAATTACAACTAACAGTTACAGCTTGCTTATTTGACAATAAATCAATTCTCATCAAATTTGCTTATTTAACTACAATTTTAATATCGTACAATTTTGTTTATTGAGCAAATATTAGGTGCAACAAAAAAATTATCACTTATTCACGATGATATGGCTCGAATTTCATCCAAACAACCTTGCAGTGAATGCACCTGGTATTAGTCCTGCGTCTGTGGGTTCAAGGTGAACTGTTTTGGCGACATTATTCCTGGCGTATACATCCTATTCCCGTTAAATGATAAGATTCAAAAGTTTCCCGTCGAGGGTAAGCTTAAGCTCTTGTCTCTTCATGGTGCTGGTTCAGGTGGATGGGAGTCATAAGGGTTAGTTTGCTTGTTTGATTATTTTCGTTTATATGCCCATATACAAATGGCGGATATGGCCAGGGTCAGTCCTAAGTATGCAACAAAGTACTGATGAAGTTTTGATTGTTAATTTTATTTGGGAGCTCAGCTTGAACTAGATCTTTGGATTGTTTTCTTAACTCTTCGAGTTCTTCTGATGGAGACAGATTTATCATTGGGGCCCGGATACTTGAAATCTGTTTGGTTTAGGTAGATTGTCTAGTTTGGTGTATGAACCTTCAAGCTTACTGTCAAGTTACTGTCACATACCACGTTGATGGTGGTCTAAGTTTTAACAGCGTAAATTCATTCGTTGGGGTTTGTGATCCGAATCCAAATTTGGATTTCATCCAGGCTTTCTATCTTGTATTGCTTAGATAATGGCATGTTGTTTAATAAATTGACCTCACATGCGCTTACAGTTGCTCCCTTATGGTACAACGGCCTTTTTTGTTCACACAGAAATGTAGCAGGTTCAGTAACTAAACAGCTGGCTAGGTCTTGATCTGTTAGGGGGTAGTATTCGTCATGGTGTTGACTTATGATTAAGTATGGTGCATCTGGTTTAATCATAATGAACTTGCTGTTGTCCATTATCGGTACAAGTATAATCTTGAATATTTCAAGTATTTCTCCATTGACTAGTGGTAATTTAATATGGAAAATGATGTGATTATTGACCATCTTGTTCTTTTTGGACGTTCATTTGAACAGTTGAACTAAGTCAAAAGAGTCTATCGGCAAGCGAAGTGTGACGGGGACATGACCTTTAATTAACGAGATCTCCCTGCTTAACTGCTGGGGTGAAACAAGCATTGGGTTTATTTTGCCCTGATTAGTGTCATACATTAACCAGAGCTGACTGAATCTGCAGTTGAGTTAATACAGGCTAAGACTATTTGTGAATCGCTCCGAAAGTATGTCGAAATATCCTCATATTCGATATTCTCCTTCGTCACCCTGTTTCGTCCGTATTTAGTAACCAAATTAAGCTTTGTGTTTTATCTCCTCTTCTGTAGCTGCCTTGAAGTCCAGTTGCACCATTTTCGAAGTTTAAGTCCAGTTTTATTTAGGACGTCAATCAGCTGTCTTTGCATCTTTAATTCCGGGGTTAAACTATTAGAACCTGTCATTACGTCATCCATGTAAAAATTCCGCTGTAAAACTGCCTAGAAGATGAGTCGTTACAGATGCCTGTGCTGGTGTTTGAAGACACTTTATAGCAAGGTACGGGGCCGATGATGTGCATAGTTTATTGTATTTAATTGATATTGCTTTATGGGTCCTGAAGAATCACATCTCCATAAAATAAATTGATATCGTCGATCATCTTCATGTGCTAATACCCGTCTGTACATTTGTTGAATATCGGCTATGGATACGAAACTTGGCAAACGAAAATGAAGCAAGATAGTAAACAGATCGTCTTGGATAGTCGGGCCTGTATGCAATATATCACTTAATGATAAGTTTGTTGAGGTTTTGCATGATGCGTCGAACACTACCCGTAAATTGGTGGTACTGCTATCAGGTTTTTGAATGCAAATGATGAGGTAGATAATAACGGTTTTGCGAAATGGATGAATGCTCTAATTCCGCCATGTGCCCTAATTTTGTATACTCATCCATAGATTTCGGGTATTGCTGTTGGAGTTGGAGTAAAGTCTTTGAAATGCAATTCTTCTTGAGTCACCTAGTTGAGCAGGATTCTCTCTTGTTGTTGGAGTTGGTGATTTTTGTCCAACCTTCTTTCTAGAAAGTAAAGTCTTTGCAATTCAATGCTTCTTGAGTCGCCTAGTTGAGCAGGATTCTCGGTGAATGGAAGTCTCACTACGAGGCCTCTCATGGAAAACCTGTCTATTGTATTTGGACGACGTTCGAGGACAATCGCGAAAATCTAAAAGGGAATTTGAGAAGCTGCGAAGAATTTATTTGAAGCTGAACCCGAAAAGTGTGTCTTCTTCCGTACGGAAGTAAAATATCTGGGTCACATTATATCAACAGAAGGAATAATGTCCTATCCCGATAAAATCGAAGCTGTGAAAAGTTGGCCTGCCCCCGAAAATATTGCGTTTTGAGAAGTACCCGACCTGACCAAAATATAAGGTTAGTTGTTGAAAATATCACTGTATTGGAAAGTACGCTGTCTATAAGGCATATATTTTAAGTCCGAAAGCGCCACGTTGTTAAGTATTTGTTTGGCAGCCATCAATAGTGAACGTTGTCAGTAAATTTGTGAAAATGGAGTAAATTGGTCATCGTTATGTGATACAATACATCGCATTTATTTAGTTTATATGAAAATTTGGACATGAGAAAGCTGTGTGCAAGATGAGTGACGCGTTTGCTCACACTCGAGCAAAAACTGTGTTGTGAATGCAGTACCAAAAAAATAATGAATTAAATTTTGAATTGCTAATTCATGCACCCCATTCGCCAGATTTAGCCCCTCGGATTATTTTCTGTTCCTAAACTTGAAAAAATGGCTCAGTGACCAAAGATTTTACAACGATGAAGAAATGATGTCGGCAGTTAATGGCTATTTTGAGGAGCAAGACAGTTCTTATTATAAAAAGGGTATCGAACTTTTTGAACATCGCTGGGAAAAGTGTATAGAGCTGGAAGGCGATTATGTTGAAATATAAATAAATTTTTTTTCCAAAATTTGTGTTTTCTTTGTTGGGTCGGGTACTTCTGATACTGCCATCCATTGGCATTTGATGACACAAATGAAACACGTTCGGTCTGTTCGATTGTCAACACTTTATTCATATTTTCTTTGCTTACATACTAACGTTTGTGGCATAAAACTTCTATTACTTGATACGGCCCGTTAAACATCGGTATCAACTTCTTAGACGCACAACTGTGCGAATTAAAGTTTCTTATCACCTGCTGGGGTGTGTAGGATTTTAACTTTTTGAACTATATGTGTATGGTAAAAAAGTGGGGTCGGAAAAATGCGGTTCAAATAAAACACGTCTTTTCTTGTTGAACAGTCACAGCAAAAAGAATCTTTATTCGTCCGGAAATTACTTCCATCTTTTTTACAATAAGTGTCATATCATATTAGATTCGTAACCTTACGTTAAGTGTAATTGTTTACATTTTAGATTAAGTTTCAATTAATTTAGCTTAGTTTTAATATAGATTACAATTTTAATATTGAAAAAAAAAATTATATAAACTAATATATATGTATATTATTTATACATTTTGTTCACGAACATGCTCCCGCCCTGTACTCGTACCCTACTGTACCCAAATGGAGGTGGAGGATGTTGTACCTGTTTTGACATAAGTTGTGTGTTGTGCGAGTACGAGTGTGTTGACTATCTACATGTAAATGAGACAAAATCCTGTAAATTAATAATTTGAAACATTACATGTAGGTGACAAGGAAGACGATATAACAAACTAGCAACAAAGGGAGATAAAATGTGCATAATTCGCCTAGTGCAATAGTTTGTTTCGATCATTGACCAAAACTAGGTCAATTTTCGTCGTGTTGTTCGGTTTTGTTTTGTTTTTCCTCTTGTTTTTATTAGAGTGGTGTTAAAAAAGGTAAGTGTTTTTATTTATTTATCTTGTCTACTTCCCTTCCTTCGCGCCACTCGATTTCGTTTTGAATTGTGTACATCGGCGCGAATAAAGATTTGATTCTCCAATTCCCGCCGCATTTTGTTCCCGGCTCCTGTGTCATCCACTTTGGGTGCTGTTAGATTGTGGACAGGTATTCCGTAGTCCGCTTGCGCCAGAAATAATAGGTGATCCGCTTCCATCGCTCAAGGTAACTTACCCTCTCGAAGGCAGTGTCTCCTTGACGAATTACGACGAGTCTTTCGCCGATTAAAAAATGTGCTGGTGTCAGCGTTTCCAAGTCTTCGATGTCGTCCGACATTGGGCACAAAGGTCTGAAATTTAGGCAGGCTTCAACTTGAGTAAGCAACGTTGACAGTTCTTCAAATGTCAGAGCTTCTGCCCCGACCGCTCTTCTGAGGTGATGCTTAACCGATTTCACCCCTGCCTCCCAAAGTCCTCCGAAATTGGGAGATGCAGGGTGAATATAATTCCACTTTGTGTGCAGATGTGTCAGTTGTTCATTAATCGACCCCCAGTCAACCTTCGCCTCTTGCAGCATCCTCCCTAACTCCGTTTCTGCCCCTACAAAATTAGTGCCACGATCAAGGTACAGTTCGGCGCACATTCCTCGGCGAGCTATAAATCGTTTGAAGGCCGCTAAGAACGCCTGTGTCGTAAGGTCTTACACGACCTCCAAATGCACTGCCTTGACTGCTAGGCAGATGAATATTGAAAAATATATATATATTAGTATTTTTGCACCTTATCCTTTCCAGGTTTTGATATCAAAAGGTCCTGCAAACTCTACACCCGATCTGGAGTAAGGCCTTGCCATGCGAACTCTTGGCTCAGGTAAGTTCCCCACTTACTTCGCTCTGTTACGGAAACAAGTGATAGACTCATGCACCATCTTCTTCACCTTTCTCCTTAACGAAAAAATCCAGAACGTTGTGCGGATTTACTGCATCATTAAAGAAACACCACCATGGATTGTGTTTTTGTGTGCATATCTTATTATAAGGTATGTGAGGTGATGATCTGGTGCCAAAATAGATGGATGTCTATGTTCGTCGTCCAAGTTTGAGTTCTGCAATCTTCCTCCAACACGTAGAATGTCGTCAGCATCTATAAAGGGATTCAAGTTTAAGGTACGTTTAGGATGTACCTTTTTTGCAACATCCATTTTAGTTTTTGTAAGGTTTTAAGCAACAATTTTATAGCCTTGTCAATTTCGTTGACCTTCAATGAACCTTTATATCTTGTTTCAGGTTTTGCCCGGCAGTTAAACACAAAACGAATGCAAT
This sequence comes from Volucella inanis, assembly GCA_907269105.1. Lineage (NCBI taxonomy): Eukaryota > Metazoa > Arthropoda > Insecta > Diptera > Syrphidae > Volucella > Volucella inanis. The sequence goes on along the minus strand of OU026153.1, from coordinate 86,614,024 downwards.
ATGCTAGAATGTGACGAAGCCTTATTAACGAAGAATGCTTAAGCATAAGATTAATGAAGACTTCATTGTCTTCATCGAGTTGTTGCGTGACATGGGAAATGTTTGTCGTGTTCTCCTGATGTTCCCCCAGGTTTACATTCGTCCTTAAATGGCAACGATACCTCATATCGTCCATCATCCAATCTTGTTGTTGTCGTGCGATAGTGCCGCTCAAAAGTCCTGTCTTCGCCCGTTTCCTTGTAGTTGAAAGGCTTTTCTTTTAATTTCCAGAACCTTCGCAATTGAGTGTCGATGTCACAAACCTGTAAAAAGCTGTGAACAGGTTCTATACCTCGCAAAATTGTCTTCCCAAGGAGAAGCCAACCTAGCTCGAATTCTTGGGCGATTGGGGATCTTACATCATTACCGCGTACAATGGATGCCAAAATAAATTCAGGATAAACATCGTTTCCCAGGAGAATGTCAACAGTTGCAATTGTGGATCAGCTAACCTTAAGCCCTCGATGTGTTCCCAGTTTTGTTGAGCTAGAGGCTTGGACGCCAACAGACCAGTCATCGACTTAAACAGGCAGGCCCGTGTATTTGTTTCAAATGGTATCACCAACGACCCAAAGGTAAGATTTACATTCCGCTGACATGAACCACTACTGATTTTTCCCAATCCAGTTACCTCAATGAATATTCGCCATTGATGAAGCCCTAATAACTGGACAGCGGATTCAGTAATAAACGTTGCTTCAGATCCAGGATCGACTAGCGCAATAAGATGATAATAGTTGCCCTTTGAAGACCTCACTTTCACAACGGCTGTGGCAAGAAGCACTCTTGGTTGATCTCTTGGGGTAGATCAACCAAGAGTGCTTCTTGCCACAGCCGTTGTGAAAGTGAGGTCTTCAAAGGGCAACTATTATCATCTTATTGCGCTAGTCGAGAGACAGGTTGGTTAATCCTTGATTTTATGTGGAAAGTTTGTGTACTTATTGTAGTGTTAGTACTAACCTTTGCAATATTCGACCCTCCACAGTTGACATGCAGCAGAGAGTGGTGTTTCTTCTTGTAGTAATGACAGGTTCGAAGAGTGTGCTGACGTCTACCACATACCTGGCATGCAAACTGCTTCTACCCGACGTTCAACACCGTTTTCTTCTCGACAGCAACAGCCTTGTTTGCAGAAGAACCGCTGAACTTTATGCCACTCGTTCAAGCTACTGCTTCCAATGTTCGAAAACGTGTCTGCAGGAACTCTGTAAATTGTCTCAGTGTTGGCAGCTCCTTCGAACTACTCAACTTCTCCTCCCACAAACGCTGAGTAAAAGCAGGTAATTTTTGTACTAGTATATAAATAAATATGTCATCCCAAGAACTAACCGGCAATCCTAAATTATTTAGAGCAAGGAAACATTCCTGGAACGTGTTTGGTAGAGACTTGATATTGTTCGCAGTCTCCTTTGTCAACTGGTGCTTTTCAAAAAAAAAGTTTAAAATGAGAGTTTACAAACACTCGCTTGTGGTTGTATCTGGCGACAAGCAGTTCCCATGCTTTGTCATAATTGCCAGCATACAAACCTAAATGCTGCAACTAATGCAACAATGCTTCACCTGTAAGAGAGGATTTCAAATAGTGTAACTTTTGAATTTCCCCTAGCCGTTGATTACTGTGGACTAAGGACAAAAAAACATCATGCGTGTACGAGCCCTCAAAATGTGGTATTTGAATTTGGGATAATGCAAGGTGATTACACGAAGCACCTGTGGATTCACCATCCACAATCTTCGCTTTAGATGCTGATTTGGTATTGTCGATAGCATCGACCAATTCACCACAGTAAGTGCAGTACGTTTCTTGTAACCTATCAAATATTTCATTATATCTTCTTCCAGAGTTTCTTCTACTTCTCCTCGTCGAATCTTCGCTTGAAGACCAAACGCATTCTTGAAGGTCCCTTCTAGAATAAGAAGACGACCTGATAGATAGCTGGCTGTACGACGTGATGCTCCAGTCTTTTTGAAGTTGGTGTGGTCACGAAGAATCTGCTCCAGAACAACTTTCTGATCTGCACCCGTGGACAATTTCGACATTTGTAAATGGTTTTTATTTGAAAATTAAGTAATTATAAACCAATATGTGTGTATCTAGTATTTATTAAATTTTATTTAATACAGTTGTTTATTAATTGATATTAAAATCATTAATATTATATTTCAATAACTTACAATCTTTGGTTAGCTTTGCAGAGGTGGTTACAGTTAAGGTTTAAGTTGATAATATTCAATTTTTACACGGCGCGGGAAATGCGATTTATGCACAACCACCGAAAGGGTCTGTAAGTCTTTAAAAGGAGCAAGACAAGGACAAGACGCCGACCGCCAGGGAATATATGTATCTACTTTATGTTTTATATATATTATATTTCTTATTTTTTTGTTCTCTTGCAGTTTGCACTTGCACTTTGTTCTTGCACTTGCACTTGCACCTTTTGATTAATTTTTCTTTTAAATGTTTAATGTTTTGTGTAGTCTATTAAGTATCTTTTATTTATATATATGTATGTTTGTGCATTTGAACTTTGCACTTGCACTTTTTCTTTTTTATTAATTTTAAAATCTTCAATGTTTGAATTTGTTTAATATTTTGCGGAGTCTTTATTCTGCTCGAAAAGAACCAAATGTTGGGATGTGTAGCGTTTTAACTTTTTGAACTATATGTTTACCCTACACAAACATAGGAGTGGGGTCGGAAAATGCGGTTTATGTATTAGGTCCATAACTTAATTCTTGCTAAGAGATGGCGTAACTTGTATTATTCCATTGTTATTATTCCATTGGAACATGCGTTGGAAAGCTACTGTCATTGTACGTCATTTCAGTATATGTCATTCATTTGAAGCGTAAACAAGTGTTTTTGCGGGGAGTTCTTCTACATTACTTTAATATGAAGAAAACTGCTGCCGAAAGTCATCGTATTTTGGTGGAAGTTTATGGTGAACATGCGCTAGTTGAGCGAACGTGCCAAAAGTGGTTTGCACGATGATTTTGGCTTGGAAGACGATGAACGTCCTGGGCAGCCAAAAAAGTTTGAAGATAAAGAACTGGAAGCATTACTTTATGAAGATTAATGCCAAACACAAGAAGAGCTCGCAGAATCTTTGGGTGTCATTCAAGCAGCCATTTCAAAACGTTTAAAGGCAGCTGGATATATTTAAAAGCAAGGAAATTGTGTCCCACTTGAACTCAAACCGAGATACGTCGAAAGGCGGTTTTGCATGTCCGAAATACTGCTGGAACGTCACAAAATTAAGTCATTTTTGCATCGGATTGTTACTGGTGATGAAAAATTGATCCATTACGACAACCCCAAGCACAAAAAATCATATGTGAAACCCGGGTAACCAGCCAAATCAACGGCAAAGCCGAATATCCATGGCACGAAGGTATTGCTCTGTATTTGCTGGGATTAGAAGGGTGTGCTGTAAAAAAAAACCCGGGTGAAACCATCAACTGACAACGCTACCGAACACAATTAATCCGTCTGAAGAGAGCAGTAGCCGAAAAACGACCGGAATATGCGACCAGACACGAGGCAATAATTTTCCATCATGACAACGCTCGGCCCCACGTTGCTATTCCGGTTAAGAACTATTTGGAAAACAGTGGATGGGAAGTCTTACCCCACCCGCTTTATAGCCCAGACCTTGCCCCTTCTGACTACCATTTGTTCCGGTCGATGCAGAACGCCCTCACTGAAATACGGTTCACATCAGAACAGAATATCAAAAATTGGCTTGACACATCAGAACAGAATATCAAAAATTGGCTTGATTCATTCTTGGCTGCCAAGCCGGCGCAGTTCTTTTAGGATGGGATCCACAAATTGCCAGAAAGATGGGAAAAAGTCATAGCTTTAGATGGGAAATACTTTGAATAATACTATTGTACATGTTTTTTTTAAATAAACGTTCAAATTATGAAGAAAAAAAAAACGCACGAATGAAAATAAATACCCAATATAACCTACTAGTCTAGGACTTTGATACCCCTTAGACCATCCAGTTTGCTATCGGGAGTTAGCTGAACCAGGAAGAACGGTAGTTTTTGTTTCTTCCTTTGGTTCACTCTGGATATGGTGAACGGTTTGATTTCTACGAATTTGAATACGTCGCGATCTTTCTCTTTGAGTAGCTTTAAGAGCTCCTCCGGAACAGTAGACGGTTATTATCCCCTCAGCAGCATAGTTTGCAGCTTTTCCCCCTTAGGGGTGAAGGAGAAGAACTCCGTCGTCGAATCCTTTAACAATTTTGTAATTTTATTATAGCGCTCCACTGTATTACAGTGAATCACATGCCTCTCTACACTAAGCCTCTTAACGAAAAAATTGGAGCCTATGGCCGACTTACACAGTTCAATTGTGACCTTTAGTTCCATCCTAAAAGTATTTATAGGTAGAACCATTTGTTTTTGCTGTTGTTGTTGCTGTTTTTGCTACTGCTGTTGTTGTTGCTGCTATTTCTGCTGCTGTTCTTTTTGTTGCTTCTGCTTTTGCTGCTGTTGGTTGTTCGTTAGAACTTGTTCTGTTTTTTGTATTCTTTGTTGTTGTAGAGTATGCCTCTTTTGTTTTTGTTGGTTAGTCTTGCTTGTTTTGGATTGTTGCTGCCAGGTCAAGAGCTGTTCATTTTGTTCCTTCTCTCTTCTCTTGTTTGTTTGTTTGACACATATGGACAATCACCATTTTCTGCTGCAGCGCTTATGTTCCAAGCGCCTCTTCCCTCGTTCCAACTGGCATCTTTTCATAGGAAACTGAAAGGGAAGGGGGCTTCACGAGATTTGGAGCTGGCTTAAGCTTCCTCCTTCTATTATTTATTGTTATCAAATGACATCACGTCATCTATTGGAATAGCGGAAATTGAAATTGTATATTTTTAATTTTTAGAAATAAAATCTAAATGCGAATTTTTCGGGAATCGAATCCACGACCCCTGCTTTATCGGCCGACACCACTACTACTGCGCCACCGAAACACTTGGTCAACACCTTTCAATACACACTTTTCACTTGATTTTTTAGTTTTTTACTTGGAAAGTCGAAACACGTCTATTCCACTCAATGGTCTATGAACAATTTAATGGGGACCGATACTTTTAACTATTAACAATTTCTTTCAAAAGCTGGCACTTATTCCTCATTTGCTATAGCTACATTTAACACCACCTTTAGTCTGACATCTTCTTCATAACTATTAGCTACTATATTGTGATTCATCGTCAGTTTTGATTTTTAATAGGCTTTTTTTGACCTATCACAATGCTTTGTCATTTTTGTTCAGTATCGTTTGGCAAGTCATCATGGAAAGACTCACACCGCAACAGCGTCTCCAAATCAGCATTCTGTAAAAAATGTTTTTTGTACGATTCGAGGAACTTACTTACGGATCTAGTGAAACCACTATTGTTAATACCATTCGCAAATTTGAGTCCCAATTTACATTAGTGGATGATACTTGACCAGTAAGACCACATCCAGCACGTAGTGGAGAGACTATAGCAGCTGTAGTTGAGAGTGTACGCGAAGACCGTGACGAATCGATTCATCTTCGTTCTCATCACTTTGGCTTGGCGTATTTTGAGTGAAGTATTGAAGCCAGGCAACTTGAATTTGAGTCATAAATTGGCCGCCTAGATCGTGCCAAAATCTCAGGTCTTCAGGAATAAGCCAGCTACGATTGACATTTTGGAAGCCAACACTACTCGTGTTATCTGCGAGATACCAGTCGCTATGCTCGAACGAGTTTCCCAAAATTGGACTTTCGAAATGGACCACCTCAGACGTAGTCGTGGCCAACATTTACATGATACCGTTTTTAAAAAGTAAAACGCCATGAATTGTTCTTTTAATCGATAATAAATATTTATAGTTCACTTTCAAATTTATGTGTTTTATTTTACATTATAAATCAAACCTCACGATGAATCACCATATATTAATTCTACATAACCTAATAAAAAAGATCATTGAATTATTGAAATTATTTTAGGTTTAACACAGCTACGTCCCTTTAATTACTACATATTTCGTTATACAAAGCGCTCAGCTGACCATCGCTGAGTGCACACGCACAAGTTCACCTGTAAAACTCGCTCCTCGCGTAGAAAGAAACAAAACAAAGTGGCAAAAAAAATAGTAGAGCATGCGAGTGAATAAAAGAAAAAAAAAATTACTTGTGCGGGAAACAAACAAAAAACAAATTAAACGCGCGAGTGCAGTGTAAATAACATCCACATTGGGGGCATCCCAACCTCTGTGCCCACTTTTATACTGTTGCTTGCACTCAGTCACCGCCGTAGCTGCATTACATTGTCATCCAGCGCGTGCAATGACGGTGTGTATGTAACAACCGATGGATAGCGGGTTGTAGGTATCAGTTTTTTTTAGTGTGCACTTTCCTATTGTTGTAAGGCCATAACATCTACAACAATTTGGTTTAGCAAACTAATTCTGAATTTTTATTTCACAGCTGTGCTTAGTATCGTCAATGTTTGTGTTTTTGGTTTTTTTAACACGATTCAGGAATTTAAAGTAGATATAGCCAATATTCAAGGGCTAAAAAGCTATAATTTTTCTAAGTACATTAAAGTCTGTAAATACAGACCAGCTGTTTTGGCACTTAGTGAAACACTCTGATCTGACGTTACCTAGTTACAAACTAGTGCCATTATTTTTCTCTCACCACTTACCTGAATAGTGATGTAGCTTACCAAACTCCTAATTATTATTATTATATAAAGAAAAGGCATGATACAGCTTGAGCTGTAAAGAGTATGTTAGGGTTAGAGAAATATTTTTTAGGACCTTCATTCACCATGACCACCAGAACCATCCAAAAGAGGCGAATTTTCTTCTCTCTCTTCCTACAGACCCATTGCACTTACGTCATTTCTTTTACAACGTCATTGAAGCACTGATAAACCATCAGCTCATGAAATATCCCGAAACACGAAAACTTCTCTATGGCCGGGTGTACGGTTTTCGTTGCAGCAGGTCTACTGGTAATCTGGACTTCATCGAAAAGTGGAACAAAATCGTACCTCAATCTGGCGAAAGCAAGATAGTTGCTCTTGATATTTGTAAGGCATTTGACTGTGTTTGTCATTAGACCCTTTTGTCGAAAGTCAATGACTCTCTTCTTCAATGAATTAGAAATTACCTTTCGGAACGTTCAATTCAAGTTGCCTTGGATAGTTTCAAGTCTGACTCAGGTCCCTGCTCTCCGGCTGTAGAACGGGAACACCAGCGTATGTTAAGCTTGTTAAATTCTAATACTAAAAGCATAACTAATTAGGGAACCACTAACAGAGTAGAATCCTTCTAAAATATAATGCAGACTGCTTTCGTTAAAGCGACATTTAAACACCCAACCATTGTCCACGAATGGTACTTTCATTTTTTCCTTCTTGCATGCTTGCTTGATTTAAATGTTTATTGTTTCATGAAATAACAGTATGTGGTGGCTCAATTTACATTCTACAATACATATTTTTGTCGTTCAACTGTATAATAATAAATAAATACATATAAAATGTAAAAACTAAATAAATAGATAAATAAATAAATAAGTAAGTAAATGAAAAATATATAAATAAATAAATAAACAAAATAGCAAAGAAACAAAATAAATAGGACATTATATCTCAATAAATAAATATGTTAGTATACAATGGATAAATAAATAAATAAATTATAAATTACGTTATGCACAGACATAGATTTATACAGATATATAATCACATAATTCATAAGCAAATAAATGTAATAATCAGTTGAATATATTTAATAATCAAAATACAAACATGTAAATGAATGGGAAGTCGTAATAAACATATATCGAAATTAAGTAACCACAAAAAGAATTGTGTCACGATTAATTGAGTTGATTTACAAGAGGATTTTCGCAAATATAACATCTTAGCTTCAACGAGTCACTTAGCTTGCATATTCCAGAAGAGATCAATTCAACATTAGCTCTATCATCTAAATCTGTTATAGAGTAATGCCAGGGGAGATTAAGCATCATCTTTAAAACTTTATTCTTAGATATTTGAAGCTTTCTAATGTAGCACTTAGCGCAATTACCCCACGCCATACAACCGTACAATAATATAGGTTCGAAAATCCTTTTGTAAATTATCCTTTTGTTATCATTTAAAGGTGTTGATTTTGTATTAATAAAGGGATATAACATTTGTATTTCTTTATTTATTTTATTAATTGTTTCAAATACGTGTTTTTTAAATGTCAATTTTTGATCAAGAAAAAAACCCAGGTACTTTACAAATGGCTTCCATGCTATTAGGTGGTCATTGATTTTTAACTGAATGGCTTGAAGAAAACAAGACTTTCTTCTTCAGGTGAAAAAGATAGCTTGGGTTTTTTCCCACGTTCAGTTTTATTTTCCATTTGGACAAATAGTTTTGCAATATTCCAATCGCATTTTTTAAGTTTATCTCAATGTTGAGACCGAACTCATGCGAAGAAAGTATAGCGATATCATCAGCATAAATAGCAATTTCACAATGCGTAAGTTTTGGAATGTTCGACGTAAACAAATTATAAAGGATAGGACCAAGCATTGAGCCTATCACAAGAACTGAGTACATCAGGCGCATTAATATTAACAAATACTTCAATGCGACGATTTGACACAAAACTTTGCACTATTCTACAAAGAAATGGAGGAAAAATATAGTTAATCATTTTGTAGATAAGCCCAGCATGCCAAACGGAGTCAAAAGCTTTCTCAATATTCAACAAAATCATCCTAGTTGATTTACCTGTTGCATATTCTGAGAGCCTGATGCGAGGTACCATGATTATGCCTAAAACTAAACTGCTCATCAGGGTATATTTTTTGTTCTTCGATATGTTTGACAATTTTATCTTTAAGTATTTTTTCGAATATTTTACTTAAATTGCTAAGTAAACTAATTGGCCTATAGCTAACAGGATCTTTAGGGGGCTTACCGGCTTTTGGAATTGGGACTACCTTTGCTAGTTTCCATGCATCTGGAAAGTATTGCAACTTAAGACAGGCGTTCATGAAAAATGTAAGAAATTTTATTTTATGCATTTCTTTTAGGTAACGATTTTTGATTGTGTCAATACCACTCGTTTTTCTTACCTGCAATTGATTTATAATATATTTGATATCCATCTCAGTAACAAATTTATTTGAAGGAGTATTACAATTAATTTCATTAAAAGTACTTAGTGCGCTCTCTGCAAGCGTAGTAGTGTTTGCGTTGTCTATATGTGTGATTTTCTGAAAATTGTTGGGAAAATACATTGGTCTTTCCGTTGTCAGCAACAAAGACATTGATGTTGCATTTAAGGAAAGATATTTGCTTGTTTTTTTTTGTAATTACTTTGACTAAATTACAGAATGGCTTTCCAGCTTTATCGAGGGTCTTCAACTTATTGTTCTATTCTAAGTTTTGATGTGCTTTTATATTCGTACTTATTAATCTATTGAAATATACTATGAGATTTTTGAAATTGGTAGGCGATAGTCTTGCCAATTTCTCATATGCATATTTCTAATTCTGATAAGATTTAGAATATGACTCGGTAATTTTGTTGCAGTTACTTTTTTACAATTTTGGGGGATACTAGAACTTGCTGTAGTTTTAATGTGATCTGTAAATTGTTGAAGGATATTGTCAATGTCTCGTTTGTTTGTTAAATCTTCTATGTTTGTTGGCACAGTTAGAAGTTTTTCTTTTAGTACTATTCAAAATTATACCTTATTTGCATATTCGATATCTGCAAAATATCTACAAAGCTTACAGAGAACTGGATTATGATTGAAACTAAGATTATTGAAGACAACAGGTTGTGAGATAAGACCAGAAACATTTGTTACAAATAAATCTATTACAGAGGGACTACTACGAGATCTGGTTGGTATAAATGTAGGACTAGTGGTAAACATTACAGATATTGGTGTCATAATAGAGAGGTACTACAGAACATTTGCTCTTACACAGCCCCAATCCTCCTCCTCACCTCCTATCAAGAATTTGCAGTTCATATTAAAAAAAAATTTCTAAGCTCTTTTTCCTCTCTAGCAAAGTTTCCTACTATTTTTCTCTTGATGGTTTTATTGTTTCTCAATTTAACTTAATCCCTATATTTTCAATGTAGTTTGTTTGAATGCAAGGTAGAAGCTCATGTCGAATTGATCTCCTAACCAGAATGGCAACACCTCCCCCTCTTCTATTATCTCTATCCACACGATAGATCGTCAAAACCGAAAAACTTTCCATTCTCGATATTTGTATCGTAGTCAATAGACGTGCCGAAAATCTCTTCTGGCTTAATAAGTATTAAGTTTTTCGTTGTTCTTAAATAGTAAATTTCTTGGAGTACGATAAAAGACTTTTTAAGTGTACTTGTTCCTCGCATATCTAAATCTAATCTAAAAAATATATAAAAATAGAAATGAAAAAAAAATAATACCTACATGTATCCGAGCCTTGGTGTTCGCCCATTCGAAGATTTTAAACTCGTCTCCCGTGTATCAATTTCTCTCATACAACCAACAGTACAATGGCTGGAAAAACACGATCCACATTTCTCGCCAAAGAATCAGTGTCAACACCGACACAGAAATCCCCCACCACCTCTACCACGGTAGTGAAAAGAAACACGCAAGCCGTTTGGAGAAACTCACTGATGAAATTATTCGGAGTATAAAATCCGAAGTGAGTAGTCTGCGAAGTTAACTCGTCCAGATAATCGAACAAAACTTCGCAACATATACGAAGCTAGTCGATAGATCGCTACACGAATTGCAGTAGAGTTTCAGTTATTAAAACGAACTGTGCTTATAGTCAGAATAGATTTGATGCTGATGAAAGAAGAATATCCCATATGTTCAAAGGAGAAGTTGCTGAGCTGCAGAGGAGATGTGATACATATGAGAGGAAAACACTTGCAGCTGATGCTATTCCCACAACTACCACGAGAAGATCTTAAATCCATCCTTGGTCGAATCTGCCAAACAATAAAATGTACGTCCCCTGAATTAGATGCGATCTTTCGTTCTCGTCAGAGGAATAATACAAGTGATTCTCCCATTATGCTCAAGTTTCGCTCTCCTAAAGAAAAACACGAGCTGCTCAAATTAGTTGCTCACCACTGCAAAATAAATAAAGAAAACAGCTGTGTCTGCATGATGCTGGTATAGACTCCAACAAAAACATTTTTATACACGAGAGCCTAACTGTCAAAAGTCGCTCTCTTCTTCATAAAGTAACTCAAATGAAGCGCCACAAACAGCTGTTTTCTGTTTATACACGATCTGGGAACAGCATAATATTAGTGAACGAAGAAAACCTTAACAACATCGGCGGGAGACATCAAGAAGTATCATCACAACTAATAGATTAAATTTTCTTTCATTTAAATTAAAATAAAATGCTCCTTTTGTACGTAGGTATCCTAAACGTATGCTATGAAAAATTAAATTGTTTGTATTATTATACGCTGACTTCTCTGTATGTAAGTCACCTGTGTTCTTGTTGTAAGGATTGTGTCTCATTCAATTCATTCTTATGGGTATCATATGAATTCCATAGACCGTGGTGTAGTGGTATATGCATAGACTCCTCAAGCAGAGGGTCGCGGGTTCGAATCCCGTGTAAGGCAATTCTCTGAAAAATTCTTTTCATAGAATTTGTATGTTGTTATATGAAAATCCCGTCTGCGTCAACTCTACATGAAGGCTGTTGCTGGCTGGGCTTAATGTAACGCACTAATAACTAGCACGTCTAAGACCCAATGGTTGAGGATGCACTGGCTCGTCCCGTCCAGTTTGACAACCACCTCTGGGGAAAATATCGAAACCAAACACACCTGAGTTTCAAACTACTACACCACTCGTCCGCGCCCTGGAGAAAAGCCAGTAAAAGGTTATTCATATCCCCTTGGTGCGCGCGCGGTATTATAAAAAAAAAAATAAAATTAGCGTTGGCAGTGAAGGAATGCTAAAAACTTCGTTAAATGTTTTCTGTTCTCCTAGAGAAGGCATTAAGGTAGCCCACATAAACGCACAAAGTTTGCTTCCTAAAATCGAAGAGTTTGTTTTCGAAAAATCAAGGTTTGATGCAATACGTATTTAAGAAAGTTGGCTTAAACTTAAAATTAATAATAAAATCTATAAGTTGAGCTGGTACAGACTCTTTAGGGGTAATAGAAATGATCGTAGTGGCGGTGTAGCAGTATATGTAAGAGATGGCTTAATGTAGAAAAACCCTTTTCTCTTCTTCTGTCTCTCTTATTGAGTATGTGTTCGTTAATATAGTAAGTGATGACAATTATTTACTACTGGGCACTGTTTACAGACCTAATAATGATGTGGACTTAACACCCTTCTACACTTAAATGGAGTCCATATCAGTAAGTTCTAAAAATATGATTTTATGTGGTGACTTAAACAGTAATCCTTTGGTTGAGAGGCATATTGCTGAAGGGATGAAATCTTTTGACGTACATTCAGTAAATATTACCACTCCCACTTATCACGTTACTACTACAAGCATTTTACTTGATGTTTTTTTTTTTTTTTTTTTTTTGTAAGTCGTACTGATAGCGCTCTTTTTATTGATCAACTTTCTGCTCTAGCTTTCTCTAAGTATCATTTAATTTTTTTTTTACTTATGACTTTCAGGTACATAGCCTAACACCAGGTACAAAATTTTAATATAGAGACTTCGCCAATATAGACAGAGTTAATTTTTAACAGAGCATAATTGCCATACCATGGGAACAAATTTATTTAATGCCATCTCCAGATAACCAGGTACAATTTCTCCAATCAAATATTAACTCTCTTTTTAACCTATATATTTCGGTAAAAACTAAAACCATCAAAAACTCATCACAGCCTTGGTTTTTGATTGAAATTCGTCAAATAATTAAGCACCGTGATCAAGCGGTGGAAGCGATATCGTATAGCTGAGTTTTACCATATATACAAATCCCTCCGTAATATGGTTGTTCGAAAAATAAGGGTGGCAAAAGCTTAATTTTTCTCTAGCCTGAGTAGTCGAAAACTCTGGAGTAACCTACGACACCTTGGTATAGGAAAAGAAAAACTTTCTTGTGCAAATAACACTGACGGCAAGTGCTTAACCACAAATATATATCTGTAGGACCAACTAGGACAGCAAATCTCAACCTTAATTCAGATAATCGGCATGTGCATGTAGTGCATGTAGTGCAGTACAGAGGTAGTCAAAAGCTTTTTAACTATAAGGTTCAGTGCAATTGGAGTCGGTGAAATTCATCCAGTTTTTATCAAAGCCATTCTACCGTTGATCCTACCGTATGTGTCTCATGTGATAAACACTATTCACAACTTGACGAGTATCTTTCTCACAATAAAATGATAACCCAGTTGTACTACTGCTATGGTAAAAGTTGTTGAAGATATTCGATCTAATTTAGTAAAGAAGGACTAATTGTTTTGGTACTTCTAGACTTCTCTAAGGCATTCGACACTGTCGACCATGCACTGCTCTGTAAAAAACTACAACACTTACTTTGGGTTTTTTCCTCAAGCAACAGAAAACAACAAGCCGTTTTTGTTAATAATGTCTTATCTGATTTTCTTTGTTTGACTCGATGGGTACCTCAAAGTTTAATTCGGGGTCCTCTCTTATTCTCTATATATAAATGAGATACCAGATCTAGTCACACATTCCTTAACACACATTTATGCCGATGACGTCCAAATTTATCAAAACTGTACGCTAGGTCTCATTGAAATGTGTTGCTTTGAAACAGGATGTTAATAGTATTTTTTTTTTTTTTTTTGACTGGTTATTGCAAAATGCCCTGACACTCAACCCTAATAAATCAAAATGCCTGGTTATATCTAGAACAAAATTGGATCTGTCATTTTTCCCGCAAATCACTTTAAATAAATCCCCCGTCGATTTTGTGGATACATTAAAGAATTTGGGTGTTATATTTAACAGATTTTTAACATGGAACGACCATATTAACATCATAGTAGGGAAGGCTTATGGCGTTTTGCGAACCTTGTGGACAGCTCAACCATTTCCACCACTGGATACACAAATCATATTGATAAAATCACTTTTAATTTTAATACTTGTACATAGGTGTGAATTACTATATGGAAATTGGGATTTAGTATGCACACGAAAATTACAATTTGCTTTCAACAGTGCCATTCGATACATATATGGGCTAAGAAGATATGATCTCTCAGTAAAAGTTGTAGTTATGCCTTTTGAAAACGATCTTAAATTTCGCACTCTTGTATTTCTCTTCAATATTTTTAGAACACGACACGACCTCTACAATAATTTACAATTCCCAACGTCAAATAGATCCACCTATCTTATTATACCGAGATATAATTACTTAATATCTAAAAGACAATTTTTTATCAATGCCACCCGTCTTTGGAATTCACTACTAAACCCTATAAGAGCACTAAGCGATATACACAAGCTTAAAAAAATTACAGCATCTTCTGTCATGTCAAAACAACTGATTTTTGTCTATAGTATTTATTTTAATTTTTATTTTGTTATTTTTCATAGCCTTCGTAATCATATCCTACTTTTCTTTCGTTGTTTTTTAATTTTTGTTTGTATTATTCATTTATAGTTTAGATATTCTGTAATAACTAAATTGTAACCAAGTGTATATTGTAACTAGCTATTACAGGGATATGAGATTCATTCTTACTGTTCTAGCTTTCTTAAACTAAATAAATAAACTATACTAAACTAAATTACTTTATCCCCTCTGATCTGGGGATAAATTGAAGTACAGTTACCACATCTGGTCGGGTGCCCCCAAAACATCTCTGCACCTGATGGATATGATTCAAAATCGTACGATAAAACTAATAGGTGATACTAATATCACTCAGACAATGGACGCCCACGTAATGTCTCAGTGCTCCATAAAAATCGCCAGTAGCATTCCATTCAAACTTTTAACCGTAACCGTCTTGCTGTGAATGCTCATCAGTATATCATCAGTCACTATACCCTCAAAATATCGTGATTCGTTCCTAAGTCGTATAACTCGCTTATGGATGACCAGCTAGCCCTTTATTTCCTAGACATTATAGCCTTCCCTTCCAAAAAAAGGGAGCCCACAAAGAGTATCAACTTCAGTACATTGGCACTACCTTTTTATATGCTCCAACATTAAATCAATCTCACCTGATTGTAAGATCCTCGAGAATATTCTGTACCGTCCAGCGTTCCATACAAATTTCCATTTAGCTAGAAAACTCGATTCCATTCTCCATTACTATTGGTTGAGTCTTTTAGTTTTTAAATATGAAAATCTTTTATTATTAAAATATAATCGTAGATAACGCTGTTCACGTTCAAATGGATATTATAATATGGAATTTTTAAAATGTTTTTTTTTTTTTTGTGAGAGGCAGGGAAACCCACCTTAAAACAGCATACTTAGAATGAGAAGCGCGAGTTTATAGCCATGTATATCCCATTATCATCCAAAACACTGACATGCTCACATAACATGATAGTAGTAAACAGATAAATCACAAATAAAGGAAACCCAAGGATAACATCATCCACACCTTCACCCATAGAAAACAAAGGCCAATATCATCAATAACCAGCAAACAAAGAACAACTTTCACCTAAAGGGAATAAAGGTGAGCATTATAATTGAACAAAGAAATATTCACTTTAAATAGTTCTTAAGTTACAAATTGTAATCAGCCTTTGACGTAACATATAATAAAATACAAAGCGTCAACAACTATTCAGTTTACTCCGACCGGTAGAAGAAAACATCATGATTAAAACTGATGCATTAACAAATAAATTGATGTCATTAAAAACAGAGCTAGAAGGTATCAAAAGCCAAGCATCTCTTGCCGTAACTACTGTGCCAATAACGCCCGCATTAAAACCTCAAATATCGCAGCCAAATCAAATAAATACCGAAATTTTGAAGTGTCTACCAGCATTTGATGGTACGGAAGGTGAATACAATCCTTGGAGAATCCAAGTGTGGACACAAATGGAGAATATTAAACAATTTATAAATAGCCCGGAATATTATAACTGTGTTTGTATAACTCGTGCAAAAATAATTGGCGCTGCATTAAGAGTTCTATCATTCAATGGAACAGAATTAAATTTGTATGCCATAATAAATCGACTATATGTATAATATTCCTGCAAACGTCCTCTACACGTACAATACAAAAGGATATGATGTTAAAAATAAAACAAGGAAATAAATCTTTGACTGAATTTCAAGATGAGATTCACCCAATTTTAACCTTGACACAACAAAAAATTGTAGTATTCGAGCAAGATATGAGACCTGGACGACTATCAGGTGTCAATGATGATGTGGTTCGGACATTCATAATGAGTCTACGCAGTAACTATACCAAAGGAATTCTGTATGCCAACAAACCCAGAAGTTTGGGAAAAGGCTATGCAATCACCTGCACCATTTACCACTATAATCAGGACTTAAACTTCGAGAAAGTGGCTCTTCGTCGACATGAACCAAAGAACGATGACAGACCACATACTATCACCAAAGAAACGACCAAATAAGACCCTCATACCAGGTTTATCAGCAAACACAAAATAATCACTCTCCACTCTCAAGAAATTATATTGAACCAATTTAAGTAGACTATTCTAATATCTCAGGTCAACCAATTTTCATCAACATAACAAAGGCGTGGCCGTGTTGTAGTGGTATATGCATAGACTCCTCAAGCAGAGGGTCGTGGGTTCGAATTCCGTGCGAGGCAATTCTCTGAATAAGTCTTTTCATAGAATTTGAATGTAACAATCTGAAAATCCCGTCAGCGTCAACTCTGACATGAAGGGATAACACTGATGTTGGAGTGGTTGTTGGTTGGGCTAAATGTAACGAACTAACAACTAGAACGTACTTAAGACCCATGATGATGCACTGGCTCCAGTTTGACAGCCACCTCTGGGAAAAATATCGAAACCTAATACACCTGAATTTCAAACAAATACACCACCCGCCCGCGCCCTGGTGAAAAGCCAGTAAAAGGGTATTCATATCCCCTTGGTGCTCGCGCGGGATTATAAAAAAAAAATGGAATAATAATTTCCCACCAAATGGTCCTGCTCATCACAATCTACATATTCCGATTCAACAACCAACAGCCAGTAAAGAGAGAAAGAAACCTTTCATCACAGAACTTCAACGAAATGCAGACATTATGTCAAACACAAGATCTTCAAACTATCCAAACCTTTAGTAAAGACGAATACAAAACGGGAAGGGCTTTTTTACGCGAGTAAACGGATTGTCTGGCTTACAGCGTACTCGCCGAGATTCAGATAAATCCGTTAATATTTATATAGAATATACCATATTAATAGACAGTGGAGCTACAAATAAGTTCTAGATCTAAGTTAGGGAAACCAACTTCAAGCATTCGAGCACTTCAAGAATTCGATATGCTTCTTGGTGAACAGGGTTTACGTAAAATCAAAGCTGAAATTAATGTCTTTGATTATACTCTAAAGTATATGGTACTAGTAAATATAAAAAACAAAAGAAAAATGAAAAATAAAAAATAAATTACACCTTTAGTAATGAAACATACAATATAAAAAAGAAATTGGATACATAATGAAAAAGAATGATGAGATTATAGAAATTTTGCCATTTACGACTACTATACAAGCTACAGTTAGAACAATAACAGAAGATCCTGTTTGGGTGAAACAGTATCCGTATTCTATGATAGATAGTGAACTTATAAATAAAGAAACAGGGAACGTATTAGATAATGAAATAATACAGCCAAGTAAGAGTCCGTAAAATTACCCCATCTGGACCGTCGCTAAAAAGGGCACTGATGAACAAGGTAGATATAAAAGACGAATGGTAGTTGATTTTTAAAAGCTTAACGCTCAAACAAACACTGACCGCTATCCAATCTCTGATGTTAAAATGACAATTCAAAGTTTGGGCAGAGCAAAAGTTTCCACTACGTTAGGTTTAGAATCAGGTTTCCATCAAATTCTCTTAAAAGAATCGGAGAGGGAAAATTCAGCAGCAAAGTGTGAATTCTTAAGGATTACCTTTGGGTTAAAAAACGCTCCTTTCATTTTTCAACGATGCGTAGATGATATCCTTCGTCCATACATAGGAAAATTTGCATATGTTTATATAGATAATGTGCTCATATACTCTTAATCACCTGAAGAACACATAGTGTTTAATATTATGACAAAGTGGTAACACCAACTGCATCGTGTAAGCCCATTTCCATAAAGGAGATGACAGTTCTTTTTTTTTCTTCGATGAGATCTGAATCCGTTTGGTCGTGGTTTATCCTATGCACTTTTTCTTGGTTCTGCTTAGTTTATTTCAATAAATAGGTTGCCTTGACATACACAGTATTTGTTTTTTTATATGAATTTCTTTACGGACTTCCAGCTGATACCAGTTACCGCGGTAAGCTATCATATCGCGTGCGAATTGGACATTTTTGGTGCCGAAACCCTGGAACGATCGGTGTGAGATTTGGAATAATCGTGGCAATTGGAGAGAGGATTGTTACCAAAATAATATTCAGTGGCATCGTGGCGAATAAATAAATTATTCAGTTTTGTGGCAAATTCTATGCAAATTCATTTCATGTGGCGCAATTGGTCGTTGCAAACGGGATTTTTTAAAAAATATCGGGAGAATCTAGTGGCGTGGTTGTTTCGGTCAAACTAATTCCTTTGGTCTTCTTATCTATGCACATATACATATGTATGTGCACATAGTACCCCTGATTACGATACATATACCTACCCTTGCAGTGTAAAAGGTAAACACATCAATTCCGTTGGCTCTGACATATTGTATTTTGTTTAACCCGTCCAGTGGCATTCTCCTTCCGACTCGTAACTATAATACACTTCCGTGGCCCAATAAAACATCTACGTCGGTTATCAATATACTTTCAGTGCGATACTAAAGTAATTGCCTGCGTTAGAACACATACAGTGACAGAGGCAGTGGGGGTTCGAACTAGGCATAGGTGTGCACAACAAGTTGGATTGGCACATCAGGCGATTTTTGTTACTGTGTGATACATATCTGATTATAACTGGCATAATCAGGTACCAATATTGTGTGTTACATATAGGTACTATTGGAAAGGTAACTCTTTTTTTTATATTTTTTAAATTTTGGCAGAAATAAACAAGAGAAAGGCAGCTATGAGATCACTAAAGCGAATGGCTCAGAGAATAAGACAAGAGGAATATGGCGTCAACAACGGTGAATATTCGATGGGGCAGGATGAGATCTCTTTGCAATCGCATTTCGAGAAATTTGCAGCAGCTCATGACGAATTTGCTCTCCATATCGAGTTATGGGTTGCTATTGAGGAAGAGTACAAAAAGGCTAAGAAAAACATGTACAATAGTATTATTTAAAGTATTGCCCATCTGAAGCTATGACTTTTTCACATCTTTCTGACAATTTCTGGATCCCAACCCAAAAGAACTGCGCCGGCTTGGCAGCCAAGAAAGAATCAAGCCAATTTTTGATATTCTGCTCTGGCGTGAGCCGTATTTCAGTGAGGGTGTTCTACATCGACCGGAACAAATAGCATTCAGAAGGGGCAAGGTCTGGGTTATAATGCGGGTGGGGTAAGACTTGCCATCCACTGCTTTCCAAGCAGTTCTTAACCGGAATAGCAACGTGGGGCCGAGCGTTGTCATGATGTAAAATTATTACCTCGTGTCTGGTCGCATATTCCGGGCGTTTTTCAGATACTGCTCTCTTCAAACGGATTAATTGTGTTCGATAGCGTTGTTCATTGATGATTTCACCCGGTCTCAGCAGCTCATAATACAGTACACACATATGATCCCACCAAATACAGAGCATTACCTTCGCGCCATGGATATTCGGCTTTGCCGTCGATTTGGCTGGTTGGCCGGGTTTCACATATAATTTTTTATCGATTTAATGGATCCATTTTTCATCACCTGTAACAATCCGATGCAAAAATGACTTCCTTTTGTGGCGTTCCAGCAGCATTTCGGACATGCAAAACCGCCTTTCGACGTCTCTCGGCTTGGGTTCATGTGGAACCCAATTTCCTTGCTTTTGAATATATCCAGCTGCTTTTAAACGTTTTGAAATGGCTGCTTGAGTGACACTCAAAGATTCTGCAAGCTCTTCTTGTGTTTGGCAACAATCTTCATAGAGTAATGCTTCCAGTTCTTCATCTTCAAACTTTTTTGGCTGCTCAGGACGATCATCGTCTTCCAAGCCAAAATCAGCACTTTCAAATCGTACAAACCACTTTTGCCACATTCGCTCAGCTAGCGCATGTTCACCATATACTTCCACCAAAATACGATGACTTTCGGCAGCAGTTTTCTTCATATTAAAGTAATGAAGAAGAACTCCCCGCAAAAACACTTCTTCAGGCACAAAGTTCGACATATTTGAGTGAAAAAAAAATTATTATTGCTTACGCTTCAAATGAATGACATATACTGAAATGACGTACAACGACAGTAGCTTTCCAACGCATGTTCCAATGGAATAATGACAATGAAATAATACAAGTTACGCCATCTCTTAGCAAACCGCACGAATAAGTTATAGACCCACCTTATTGGCATGCAGATGCTCCTTTCAGAGTCGACCAGTGCATTACTATCCGTGGTCGATACGGTGCGTGAATCTTTGCGCGCACTGGCGGTAATGAAGTTACCAGTGGGCAAGTGGGACGATTTGGTGGTACCAATCGTGGTATCAAAGTTACCAACAACAACGCAACAGGCATGGGGAATGAGTCGCATTACGCAGGAAATTCCCACCTTAGACGAGCTACTTACCTTTGTGGAGCGTAGGGCACACAGTTTGAGTGCTGACGTATTACAATGGCCTTCAAGGAGCTTGCCCACACCTAGGCAACATTTGGCTATATCTCCAACATCTGGCAATCGGGTTAACACCGCATTTCGTTCTGGTAACAGTATTCCCCGACTGGTGAGGACAAATTTGGCGGCAACAGTACCAGGTCACTGCGCGTACTGTAATGACAGTATCCATAGGATAGGGCGCTGTTCCAAGCTTTTGTCAATTCCAGTGGCGGAACGTTTCGGGAAATTAAAAGGCTCTAATCTTTCCTTTAATTGTTTGAAACCAGGTCACTAAACAAGCTCTTGTTCATCAACCAATTGTCGTGTATGTAATGGTAAGCATCATACTTTGCTATGTCGTGGACCAAGGGCATCTATATCGGGATCTCAGGCAATCGTTTAAAATACAGGTACAACAAAAACTGGCGTGACATCACAAGGAACATCACAGGCGACAGCGCAATCCGCTCCTGCAACTTCAATAGCTTCTGGCCGTGGTCAACCTCCACGTAATCAATATTGACTGAACAACTCTTTTAAGGCATTCGCGGTTACCAGTAACCAAATTATACTTTTGGCAACAGCTCGCGTGGACAGACGTCCAGATGAGGTCGATTGCTGAACCATCATTCGAGCTGCTTGTGAACTTCCACATCATTACATCGATTGCATCACAAACACCAGTGGCAGAGGTGGTAGATCATTGTTGGCATCATCTTCGCAACATATCATTGGCAGACGACACGTTTGGGAAAACTGGCAGGATCGATGCATTAATGGGCGCAGATATATGGGGACAATTAATCACGGATGGCATTATTCGAGGCGAGGCTAATGAATCAGTAGCACAACGTAGGCATCTTGGCTGGGTGGTCTTTGACCCAGCTACTGCTACTCAGGCAGGTTCTTTGGCATTTCGGATTATGACCTTACGGAGGAGTGAGGAGGATCAACATCTTGACGAACTTCTTCGAAAAATCTTTGGTGTGGATGACATTAATCAGAGGGATTCAGATTCAACGGCTATCGACTATTGTGAGCAGATCTTCGTACGGACACACAGGCAATTACAAAGTGGCTTTTATGAAGTGCAGATGCCATTCTGGGCAGACGCACCGTCGCTTGGATCATCACATAAACTGGCTCTTAGGCAATTCCATCAATTGGAACGGAAACTGGCATCTGATCCTGAACTGAAGCAGAAATACATCGCATTTATGACAAACTACCAACAACTTGGCCATATGCATCCAGTTCGAGACAACCATCTAGATCCATCACAGGTATATTTCATACCGCATCGCGCTGTAACCAGTAAGTTTAGGGTGGTCTTTAACGCGTCAGCGAAAACAACGAATGGCATTTCATTGAACGACACACAATTGGCTGGCAGACCAATTCAGGAATTGCTGGTGAACATCATTCATTGGTTTAGACAGGTACGTATGGATCTGAGGCATAGACAATGGCAGCAACTATTATGGCGAGAGGCAACTGATCAACCCATACGACCATACAAATTGGCTACGGTGACATATGGAACAAAAAGTGGCCCATATTTGGTGATTCGAGCAATGATTCAGTGAGGTATGGATCATTGCCACAAACTTTTGGACGACACCAGAATCTTGGCTGCCCGTCAGACCATTTTAAATGATTTCTACGTAGATGACTACCTGACTAGTGCTCCTACCGTTCAGCAGGCAACTCAATTGGGACAGGATGTGGCATCGGTCCTACAAGAAGGTCATTTTTACCTACGTAAATGGAAAACAAATAATGTTGAGGTCTTGGCA
This sequence comes from Volucella inanis, assembly GCA_907269105.1. NCBI lineage: Eukaryota > Metazoa > Arthropoda > Insecta > Diptera > Syrphidae > Volucella > Volucella inanis. Next base: position 86,591,268 of record OU026153.1, on the reverse strand, counting down.
CAATTGCCACGTCCATCTAGCACAGGCGATACAAACTTGCAATTAGCGGAAACAACTGTTCTTGGCTTGCATTGGGATTCATCAACCGACGAAATATTTTATCGCGTGCGCTTGGACGAACATGCATCTAACACCAAGCGGACGATTCTCAGCGATGCAGCAAAGTAATATGAACCAACTGGTATGCTTTCACCTATTGTCATTGTGGCTAAGCTTATCATCCCGAAACTATGGCAGGCTCGTTGGCTTGGCATGTCGCTAGAAGCTTCATCACATTTATATGGCTGTTGCGATATTAGCTTTAAGGCATATGCTGCAGTTATATATCTCAATACTAAGCAGAAGGATGGCACACATGTAACCAGGATAATCACAGCAAAAATGAAGGTGGCTCAAAAAAAACACAGTAACAATACCAAGGCTTGAGCTTTGTACAGCTCATCTCCTTACCAACCTAATGAAGGATATTCGTATGGCTTTGCATTTGGAAGGACTTCCATACACCCTTTGCAGTGATTCAAAAATTGTTTTGCATTGGCTTAGTAAAAACTCTTCACAGCTCAAACAATACATAGCTTCCAGAGTGGCATTCATTCAAGAGCATTCAAGTGTGGCTAATTAGAATCATATTCGTACTTAATTCAATCCGGCAGATTGCGCAAGGCGTGGTATCAGTCCCGCAATATTGGTTACACATTCTCTTTGGTGGCAAGACCCATTACCTGAACATTATCCTATGGCACTACATAACGCTCTCACAGCACAGGAGGCAGAATCAATAGAAGCTGAGATGAAATCGCATAAGTCCAAACTGGATCGGGCAGGATCGACACTTTCATTGCAGACGTACTACTGGCAAGATGGTAAGCAGGCTCAAATACCTTCAGTTGAGAGATTCAGCGATCTTGGCAAATTACTTCCTACCACAGCAATTATATTTCGTTGGAAAAAATCTCATCGAGGCAAAAGACATCAACCTATCTCCGCAGAGGAACAGGAATTGGTCTTGCAATGGGAAATTAAAGCAGAGCAGCAGCGGTTCTTTGGTTCAGAACTAGCATTACTTCACAAAGGCCAAACCATTTCATCTTAAAGTAAAATCATTTCATTGGCTCCCTTTTTGGATCATACAACTGGCATACTACGAGTGTCAGGCCGATTGGAAAACGCAGACATCATTTTTGGCAAAAGAAGGCACGCTTACCGATCTCATCATATGGCAAATACATCGAGACACTCTACATTCAACTAATGATACACACTCTTGGACGAAAATATTGGATTTGGCATTTACGCACTCGTGTAAAAAGATGCATTAATTTTTGTGCAATTTGCAAACGAAATCGGCATATCATGGCAACCCAACGTATGGCTTCACTTCCTAGAGCACGAGTTACACATTCACCCCCTTTTTCAGTGGCAGGCGTTGACTACTGTGGCCCATTCAACATACGTATTGGCGCAAAGGGAGTACGCACGGAAAAGAAGACATATGTGGCGCTCTTTGCTTGCATGGAAACTGAGGCAGTGCATGTTGAGTTAGCAGAGGACTTATCTTTAGAGGCATTTATCAACGTATTTAAGTGATTTACAAGTCGACGTGGCCCGTGTCATGAACTCTATAGCGACAATGGCACAGCACTCACTGGCGCAAATCGGATACTGGCAGAAGATTTACGACATTGGCATGGCAAATATACTCAGCAACAGTTAGCAAACAGAGGAACGCAGTGACATTTTATTCCGCCGAGGGCACCACATCATGGAGGATTATGGGAGGCGGAGGTGAAATCTGCTGAAAAACATCTACTACCGTTTTTGGCAACAATTCAATCTACTACGATCAACTTCACACTCTATTAGTTCATGTAGAGGCTTGCTCAAACTCTCTACCGCTTATGGCTTTGCATGACTCCAACGATGATCAACTTGGACTCACACCAGCTGATTTTCTTATTGGCCGAATAATAATTGCAATATCAGACAAACCCGACATGGACATACTGAAAAATCGTTTATCTTATTGGCTTCAACTTCGAAAAATGCAACAACTTTTTTGGCGCAGATGGCACGATGAATATTTCAGCACACTTCAGCAGCGATATAAATGGCATACAGGCAATGGTGATTTAAAACTCAACGACGTTGTACTCATACGCGACGAGAATCTACCATCAACACATTGGCGACTTCGCAGAATTATTGTGGTTCATCCCGGACAAGATGGTTGGATTCGGGTGGTCACCATCAAGCATGCAACTGGCGAATGCACCCGACCAATTCAGAAGGTGTGCAAGCTACTGGAAAGATCCTGAACATACCTGTTTAGCCGGGCAGGATGTTTAATATTATGACGAAGGCGTAACACCAACTGCATCGTGTAAACCCATTTCCATAAAGAAGATGAAAGTTCTTTTTTTGTTTTCGATGAGATCTGAATTCGTTTGGTCGTGGTTTATCCTGTGCTCTTTTTCTTGGTTTTGATTAGTTTATTTCAATAAAAAGGTTGCCTTGATATACATACACAGTGTTTTTTTTTTTTTTATTTAAATTTCTTTACGGACTTCCAGCTGATGCCAGTTACCGCGGTAAGTTATCATATCATGTGCGAATTGGACACATAGAATATATTTAATATAAGCTATAGTTAGCGCACTTCATAACGCCCATAGGAAAATATCTAACGAACAATCACTCTTCTTCCAGGATGCTGTTGAATACCTAGGACATGTAATAAAACATAATAAAATAACAGTAGATTCGAGTACGGTCGAAACAATAAAAAATTTTCCCATTTCTACATATTTAGAAGAACTTAGATCATTTTTAAGTTTTGCAAGTTGTTACATAGGAAATCTATTCAAAACTTTGCAGCAAAATGGTGGAATTAGTAAAAATCAAAGTGCAAAGGTTAAAATAAACCTAGATGAACCAGCGTTAGATACATTAAATTAAGAAGAAGATCAAACACAAGTTGAATTATTTCAACCTGAATTTAATAAACCATTCGAATTAAATACGGATGCAAATAATTTTGTTATCGGTACAGTACTGAGTACTAACTCAAAACAAAAAACCCTTAGCATATATTTCACGAACTTTAAATGAGACAGAGCAAAATTACAGGACAAATGAAAAAGAATTATAAGCCATTTTCTGGGCTTTACAAAAACTTAGGAACTATTTAGATTGTTCACAATTAAGTACAAAAGCCGACACTGCTTCAGAAAATATCACTATACTAGCACCACCAATCTATCACCAGATAAAAATTATGATGACAATGCTTAAATATGTAACTGCGGAGGAAGCTATAAAGGGATTCAGGCAAGATTTGATTCGAAAGGAACATGATATTTCTGGTTTTAATAAGAGGGAACATATCTTTTACAGATATTTTAAAGTAGTTCGATAAAGATAAAAAAAAATAAATTTGATGTTTTTACGACACTGATGATAGAAGAAAATCTTTGTTGATAAAGATAAAACATAAATAAAAAAACATAAATATGAATGCGAAAAAATTCTAAGCAATGTCGAAATCGAGTATATAACGGAATTTCGTTCAGAATATAAACTTAATTACGAATTGGTAGACATGAGAAATACAAAACCAACGGTAAAAATATTTTTGACAACCACATAAAATGTGAACAGCGTCTTCCATATTTGAATACCAGAAATCTCAAGCATTGGAGAATGAAAACTTTTAGCGAATATCCTGGCAAAATGGAAAGATATATCGAACGCGGGATAAAACAGAAAGTTCTTGAAAGATGGCAGGGGAAAAAAAATTAAAGCGTCCACAACAAGTGCACGTCAGTTTTAAAATGGAATTTGAAATGTGAATTACGAGTAGTGAAAATATAGTTTAAGTAAAACATAAAGCAAAGTAAAAACTGTTGAGAAAAGCAAATGAATTGTAAGCTTATTTGAATAAAGCGATTATGTTTAAAGAGCTCATTCATCTTAGATTGATGATGATTGATGAAAAGGGATAGGACATATTGGGTGTAAAAAATGTGTTTTGTGATTGTTTTAAAAAGCCATAATGAGTCGAAAACTATTGCGGTTGACCCTCGTCTAACTCGAATCCAAATTGAACAAGAAACCCCTCAGCGTCAATGGAAGAAAAGGCATTTTGGTGTTGCTACTTCAGGACGCTTTAAACAACAGGAGATATGATCCAGATACTCATATGTAATCCTTTCACGTTGACGATTAAGAACAAATAGGTACCGAGAACCACAGGGCTGCGATAATTGCAACTCCTCTTGTGGAAAAAAGATGGACAACAAAGTTGAGCAACTGGAAAATAAAATCGTCGTAGTGCGAAAACGGTAAACATTTTCTGAAGAGTTGAAGCCTTCCTTGTTCGATTGCCAAACCTCATGGTAGAGAGCGAATAAAGCAATGAGGAAAAACCCTGCAACAGCTTTCAGCAGACGTCATTAGACTGGCACACTTGTCATACCCCACTGTAGGCCAGGAAATAGTAGACGAAATGGCAAAGGACGCATTGGTCAGGGGAATCGCGGATTCGAAACTGCAGTCAGCAGTAAGGATGACTGGAAAAAAACTCTTGCTAAAGCATTTGCGTTCGCTTTGTCAGTGGAAGCTGCCAATAAAGGTTCCAACAGAACACATTTCGTCAGGGAGGTAGCATATGTTGAATACTCCTACGCAAGACTAAGTGCCGGGAACGAAGAATACGCTGGTGGAACTGCGATAACTGCCCCAGGACTCTCATCCAAGTGTCGCTGGCAAAACGATGCAATAAAAGTCTTCTGGTAAAATTAGTCAGCGGTAAGGGAAAAAAAACAGTGACGCGGCCTCAACCATCAGGAGGGATCTTGTTCCCAAGTCTTGGTTGCATAACACCAATAGCTACAGGTGCAACGGTTATGGTATATGGTGACGTTTGCATACAAATTCAGCTGACAAGAATAACCTTAGTTTGATCGTGACACGTGGTGGCTGACATATGTGACGAGTGTATCATTGGTGCAGACTTTACAAAAATCATGGACTAGTAGTCTACTGACGACACGCTCGGGGTACAAATCCTACAATACACAATGATATACAGAAACGCCAACACTTTTTTCTTAACAGTCATCATCTGCCGTCATATTTAGTTATCTTACCTCGGATTGGTAAACAACTAAATACGACTTCTTCTGCATAGTGTTGAAAAATCAGTGCTTTATTGCTTCAAACTGAATCCTATTCATACAAATTTATTGTTTATTTAGAAAAACTTAAATTACAATTAACAGTTACAACAAAAAATTTTCACTTATTCACGATGATATGGCTCGAATTTCATCCAAACAACCTTGCAGTGAATGCACCTGGTGTTAGTTCTGCGTCTGTGGGTTCAAGGTGAACTGCTTTGGCGACATTATTCCTGGCGTATTCTTTATGTCCTAAACATCCTCCTCCCGTTGAATGATAAGATTCAAAAGTTTCCCGTCGAGGGTAAGCTTAAGCTCCTGTGTCTTCTTGGTGCTGGTTCAGGTGGATGGGAGTCATCAGGGTTAGTTTGCTTGATTGATTATTTTCCTTTATATGCCCATATACAAATGGCGGATATGGCCAGGGTCAGTCCTAGGTATGCAACAAAATACTGATGAAGTTTTGATTATTAATTTGGTTTGTGAGCTCAGCTTGAACTAGATCGTTGGAATGTTTTCTTAACTCTTCGAGTTCTTCTGATGGAAACAGATTTATCGTTGGGGCCCGGATACTTGAAATCTGTTTGGTTTTGGTTGATATGTCTGTCAAATTGCCTAGTTTGGTGTATGAACCTTCAAGCTTACTGTCAAGTTACTGTCAAGTTACTGTCAAGTTACTGTCACATACCACGTTGACAGTATTCTACGTTTTAACTGCGTTAATTCATTCGTTGGGGTTTGTGATCCGAATCCAAATTTGGATTTCATCCAGGCTTTCTGTCTTGTATTGCTTAGATAATGGCATGTTGTTTAATAAATTGACCTCACATGCGCTTACAGTTGCTCCCTTATGGTACAACGGCCTTTTTTGTTCACACAGAAATGTAGCAGGTTCAGTAACTAAACAGCTGGCTAGGTCTTGATCTGTTAGGGGGTAGTATTCGTCATGGTGTTGACTTATGATTAAGTATGGTGCATCTGGTTTAATCATAATGAACTTGCTGTTGTCCATTATCGGTACAAGTATAATCTTGAATATTTCAAGTATTTCTCCATTGACTAGTGGTAATTTAATATGGAAAATGATGTGATTATTGACCATCTTGTTCTTTTTGGACGTTCATTTGAACAGTTGAACTAAGTCAAAAGAGTCTATCGGCAAGCGAAGTGTGACGGGGACATGACCTTTAATTAACGAGATCTCCCTGCTTAACTGCTGAGGTGAAACAAGCATTGGGTTTATTTTGCCCTGATTAGTGTCATACATTAACCAGAGATGACTGAATCTGCAGTTGAGTTAATACAGGCTAAGACTATTTCTGAATCGCTCCGAAAGTATGTCGAAATATCCTCATATTCGATATTCTCCTTCGTCACCCTGTTTCATCATTTAGGTCCACTTTGATGCGAAACTCGTCCGTATTTAGTAACCAAATTAGGCTTCGTGTTTTTATCTCCTCTTCTGTAGCTGCCTTGAAGTCCAGTTGCACCATTTTCGAAGTTTAAGTCCAGTTTTATTTAGGACGTCAATCAGCTGTCTTTGCATCTTTAATTCCGGGGTTAAACTATTAGAACCTGTCATTACGTCATCCACGTAAAAATTCCGGTGTAAAACTGCCTAGAAGATGAGTCGTTACAGATGCCTGTGCTGGTGTTTGAAGACACTTCATAGCAAGGTACGGGGCCGATGATGTGCCATAGTTTATTGTATTTAATTGATATTGCTTTATGGGTCCTGAAGAATCACATCTCCATAAAATAAGTTGATATCGTCGATCGTCTTCATGTGCTAATACCTGTCTGTACATTTGTTGAATATCGGCTATGGATACGAAACTTGGCAAACGAAAATGAAGCAAGATAGTAAACAGATCGTCTTGGATAGTCGGGCCTGTATGCAATATATCACTTAATAATAAGTTTGTTGAGGTTTTGCATGATGCGTCGAACACTACCCGTAAATTGGTGGTACTGCTATCAGGTTTTTGAATGCAAATGATGAAGTAGATAATAACGGTTTTGCGAAATGGATGAATGCTCTAATTCCGCCATGTGCCCTAATTTTGTGTACTCATCCATAGATTTCGGGTATTGCTGTTGGAGTTGGAGTAAAGTCTTAGCAATGCAATTCTTCTTGAGTCACCTAGTTGAGCAGTTTACTTTCTAGAAAGTAAAGTCTTTGCAATTCAATGCTTCTTGAGTCGCCTAGTTGAGCAGGATTCTCGGTGAATGGAAGTCTCACTACGAGGCCTCTCATGGAAAACCTGTCTATTGTATTTGGACGACGTTCAAGGACAATCGCGAAAACCTAAAAGGGAATTTGAGAAGCTGCCAAGAATTCATTTGAAGCTGAACCCGAAAAGTGTGCCTTGTTCCGTACGGAAGTAAAATATCTGGGTCACATTATATCAACAGAAGGAGTAATGTCCTATCCCGATAAAATCGAAGCTGTGAAAAGTTGGCCTGCCCCCGAAAATATGGCGTTTTGAGAAGTACCCGGCCTGACCAAAACATAAGGTTAGTTGTTTGAAAATATCACTGTATTGGAAAATACGCTGTCTATAAAGCATATATTTTAAGTCTGAAAGCGCCACGTTTTTAAGTATTTGTTTGGCAGCCATCAATAGTGAACGTTGTCAGTAAATTTGTGAAAATGGAGAAAATTGATCATCGTTATGTGATACAATACATCGCATTTATTTAATTTATATGAAAATTTGGACATGAGAAAGCTGTGTGCAAGATGAGTGACGCGTTTGCTCACACTCGAGCAAAAACTGTGTTGTGAATGCAATAGCAAAAAATTAATGAATTAAATTTTGAATTGCTAATTCATGCACCCCATTCGCCAGATTTAGCTCCCTCGGATTATTTTCTGTTCCTAAACATGAAAAAATGGCTCAGTGATCAAAGATTTTACAACGATGAAGAAATGATGTCGGCAGTTAATGGCTATTTTGAGGAGCAAGATAGTTCTTATTATAAAAAGGGTATCGAACTTTTTGAACATCGCTGGGAAAAGTGTATAGAGCTGAAAGGCGATTATGTTGAAAAATAAATAAATTTTTTTCCAAAATTTTTGTGTTTTCTTTGTTGGGTCGGGTACTTCTGATACTGCTATCCATTGGCATTTGATGACACAAATGAAACACGTTCGGTCTGTTCGATTGTCAACACTTGAATCATATTCGCTTTGCTTACATACTAACGTTTGTGGCATAAAACTTCTATTACTTGATACGGCCCGTTAAACATCGGTATCAACTTCTTAGACGCACAACTGTGCGAATAAAAGTTTTTTACCACCTGCTGGGAAGTGTAGGGTTTTAACTTTTTGAACTTTATGTGTAGGATAAAAAAGTGGGGTCTTTTCTTGTTGAACAGTCACAGCAAAAAGAATCTTTATTCGTCCGGAAATTACTTCCATCTTTTTTACAATAAGTGTCATATCATATTAGATTCGTAACCTTACGTTAAGTGTAATTGTTTACATTTTAGATTAAGTTTCAATTAATTTAGCTTAGTTTTAGTATAGATTACAATTTTAATATTGAAAAACAATAATTATATAAACTAATATATATGTATATTATTTATACATTTTGTTCACGAACATGCTACCGCCCTGTCCTCGCTCTTGTACCTTATTGTACCCAAATGGAGGTGGAGGATGTTGTACCTGTTTTGACATAAGTTGTGTGTTGTGTGAGTACGAGTGTGTTGACTATCTACATGTAAATGAGACAAAATCGTGTACATTAATAATTTGAAACATTACATGTAGGTGACAAGGACGACGATATAACAAACTAGCAACAAAGGGAGATAAAATGTGCATAATTCGCCTAGCGCAATAGGTTGTTTCGATCATTGACCAAACCTAGGTCAATTTGCGTCGTGTTGTTCGGTTTTGTTTTGTTTTTCCTCTTGTTTTTATTAGAGTGGTGTTAAAAAAGGTAAGTGTTTTTATTTATTTATCTTGTCTGCTTCCCTTCCTTCGCGCCACTCGATTTCGTTTTGAATTGTGTACATCGGCGCGAATAAAGATTTGATTCTCCAATTCCCGCCGCATTTTGTTCCCGGCTCTTGTTTCATCCACTTTGGGTGCTGTTAGATTCTGGACAGGTATTCCGTAGTCCGCTTGCGCCAGAAATAATAGGTGATCCGCTTCCATCGCTCAAGGTAACTTACCCTCTCGAAGGCAGTGTCTCCTTGACGAATTACGACGAGTCTTTCGCCGATTAAAAAATGTGCTGGTGTCAGCGTTTCCAAGTCTTCGATGTCGTCCGACATTGGGCACAAAGGTCTGAAATTTAGGCAGGCTTCAACTTGAGTAAGCAACGTTGACAGTTCTTCAAATGTCAGAGCTTCTGCCAAGACCGCTCTTCTGAGGTGATGCTTTACCGATTTTACCCCTGCCTCCTAAAGGCCTCCGAAATTAGGAGATGCAGGGGAAATAAAATTCCACTTTGTGTGCAGCTGTGTTAGTTGTTCATTAACCAGTCAACCTTCGCCTCTTGCAGCATCCTCCCTAACTCCGTTTCTGCCCCTACAAAATTAGTGCCACGATCAAGGTACAGTTCGGCGCACATTCCTCGGCGAGCTATAAATCGCTTGAAAGCCGCTAAGAACGCCTGTGTCGTAAGGTCTGACACAACCTCCAAATGCACTGCCTTGACTGCTAGGCAGATGAATATTGAAAAATATCTCTTTAGTATTTTTACACCTTGTCCTTTCCAGGTTTTGATATCAAAAGGTCCTGCAAAAGCTACACCCGATCTGGAGAAAGGCCTTGCCATGCGAACTCTTGGCTCAGGTAAGTTCCCCATGAGTTGTTGCATTGACTTCGCTCTGTGACGGAAACAGCTGATACACTCATGCACCATCTTCTTCACCTTTCTCCTTAACGAAAAAATCCAGAACGTTGTGCGGATGTACTCCATCATTAGAGGAACACCACCATGGATTGTGTTTTGTGTGCATATCTTATTATAAGGTATGTGAGATGATGATCTGGTGCCAAAATAGATGGATGTCTATGTTCGTCGTCCAAGTTTGAGTTCTGCAATCTTCCTACAACACGTAGAATGTCGTCAGCATCTTTAAAGGGATTCAGGTACGTTTAGGATGTACCTTTTTTGCAACATCCATTTCAGTTTTTGTGAGGTTTTAATCAACAATTTCATAGCATTGTCAATTCAGACAGTATGAAAACCCGACGTGCAACACCGTTTTCTTCTAGACCGCAACAGCCTTGTGTGCAGAAGAACCGCTGACCTTTATGCCACTCGTTCAAGCTACTGCTTCCAAGGTTCGAAAACATGTCTCCGGGAACTCTGTAAATTGTCTCAGTGTTGGCAGCTCCTTCGAACTACCCAACTTCTCCTCCCACAAACGCTGAGTAAAAACAGGTAATTTTTGTACTAGTATATAAATTAATATGTCATCCCAAGAACTAACCGGTAATCCTTAATTATCTAGAGCAATGAAACATTCCTGGGACGTGTTTAGTAGAAACTTGATATTGTTCGCAGTCTCCTTTGTCAACTGGTGCTGTTCAAAAAAAAAGTTGAAAATGAGCATTTACCAACACTCGCTTGTGGTCGTGTCTGGCGACAAGAAGTTCTCATGCTTTGTCATAATTGCCAGCATACAAACCTAAATGCTGTTACAAACGAGCAGCTTCACCTGTAAGAGACGATTTCAAATCGTGTAACTTTTGAATTTCCCCTAGCCGTTGATAACTGTGGACTAAGGACAAAAAAACATCATGGAAAGCCCGCCACTTCGTGTACGAGCCCTCAAAATGTGGTATTTGAATTTGGGGTAGTGAAAGCTCATTACACGAAGCACCTGTGGATTCACCATCCACAATCTTCGCTTTAGATGCTGATTTGGTATTGTTGATAGCATCGACCAATTCACCACAGTAAGTGCAGTACGTTTCTTGTAACCTATCAAATATTTCATCAAAATCTTCTTCTTCCAGAGTTTCTTCTCCTTCTCCTCGTCGAATCTTCGCTTGAAGACCAAGCGCATTCTTGAAGGTCCCTTCTAAAATAAGAAGACGACCTGACAGATAGCTGGCTGTACGACGTGATGCTCCAGTCTTTTTGAAGTTAGTGTGGTCACGAAGAATCTGCTCCAGAACAAATTTCTGATCTGCACCCGTGGACAATTTCGACATTTTGAAATGGTTTTTATTTGAAAATTAAGTAATTATAAACCAATATGTGTGTATCTAGTATTTATTAAATTTTATAAAATACAGTTTTTTATTAAATGATATTAAAATCATTAATATTTTATTTCAGTAACTTACGACCTTTGGTTAGCTTTGCCCAGCTGGTGACAGTTGAGATTAAAGTTGATAATATTTAATTTTTACACGGCGCGGAAAATGCGATTTATGCACAACCACCGAAAGGGTCTGTAAGTCTTTAAAAGAAGCAAGACAAGGGCAAGACACTGACCGCCAGAGAATATATGTGTGTACTTTATGTTTTATATATATTGTATTTCTTATTTTTTTGTACACTTGCAGTTTGCACTTGCACTTTGTTCTTGCACTTGCACTTGCACTTTTTGATTAATTTTTCTTTTAAATATTTAATGTTTTGTGTAGTCTATTAAGAATCATTTATATATATATATGTATGTTTGTGCATTTGAACTTTGCACTTGCACTTTTTCTTTTTTATTAATTTTAAAATCTTTAATGTTTGAATTTGTTTAATATTTTGCGGAGTCTTTATTTAGCTCGAAATGAACTAAATGTTGGGGTGTGTAGGGTAAAACTATATGTGTAGGGTAAAAAAGTGGGGTCCGAAGGTCTATAACTTATTTCTTGCTAAGAGATGGCGTAACTTGTATTATTCCATTGTTATTATTAAATTGGAAAATGCGTTGGAAAGCTACTGTCATTGTACGTCATTTCAGTATATGTCATTCATTTGAAGCGTAAACAACAATAATTTTTTTTCACTCAAACATGTGTGTTGTTGGTTTTTGCGGGGAGTTCTTCTTCATTACTTTAATATGAAGAAAACTGCTGCCGAAAGTCATCGTATTTTTGTAGAAGTTTATGGTGAACATGCGCTAGCTGAGCGAACGTGACAAAAGTGGTTTGCACGATTTAAAAGTGGTGATTTTGGCTTGGAAGACGATGAACGTCCTAGACAGCCAAAAAAGTTTAAATATGAACAACTGGAAGCATTACTCTATGAAGATTGTTGCCAAACACAAGAAGAGCTCGCAGAATCTTTTGGTGTAACTCAAGCAGCCATTTCAAACCATTTAAAAGCAGCTGAATATATTAAAAAGCAAGGAAATTGGGTTCCACATGAACTCAAGCCGAGAGACGTCGAAAAGCGGTTTTGCATGTCCGAAATGCTGCTGGAACGCCACAAAAGGAAGTCATTTTTGTATCGGATTGTTACTGGTGATGAAAAATGGATCCATTACGACAAGCTCAAGCGCAAAAAATCATATGTGAAACCCGGCCAACCAGCCAAATCAACGGCAAAGCCGAATATCCATGGCGCGAAGGTAATGCTCTGTATTTGGTGGGATTAGATGGGTGTGCTGTATTATGAGCTGCTAAAACCGGGTGAAACCATCAATGGACAACGCTACCGAACGCAGTTAATCCGTTTGAAGGGAGCAGTAGCCAAAAAACGTCCGGAATATGCGACCAGACACAAGGCAATAATTTTCCATCATGACAACGCTCGGCCTCACCTTGCTATTCCGGTTAAGAACTATTTGGAAAACAGTGGATGGAAAGTCTTACCCCACCCGCCTTATGGCCCAGACCTTGCGCCTTCTGAGTAACATTTTTTTCCGGTCGATGTAGAACGTCCTCACTGAAATACGGTTCACATCAGAGCAGAATATCAAAAATTGGCTTGATTCATTCTTGGCTGCCAAGCCGGCGCAGTTCTTTTGGGATGAGATCCACAAATTGCCAGAAAGATTGGAAAAAGTCATAGCTTCAAATGGGCAATACTTTGAATAATACTCTTGTTTTTCTTAAATAAACGTTCAAGCTTTGAAAAAAAAAACCACACGAATTAAAATATATACCCAATAGAACACATCTTTCTTGTTGAACAGCAAAAAGAATCTTTATTCATCCGGAAATTACTTCCATCCTTTTTACAATAACTGTCATACCATATTCGACTCGTTACCTTACGTTACGTTTAATTGTGTACATTTTAGATTAAGTTTCAATTAATTTAGCTTAGTTTTAATATAGATTACAATTTTAATATTGAAAAACAATAATTATATAAACTAAAATATATGTATATTATTTACACATTTTGTTCACGAACACCACCACATAGTCTGCCACCTTATACTTTCGCTGCTCTTGGCGTCTTTTGTCAACGCATCGTTTGTTGTATGCTCGCATATACTCTTGCCGTAAAGCCACCTTTTTTCATCTTTTTGCGATTATTTTGTATTATCGTTTGTTTTGTTTTTATCAAATTTGTTTCTATCAAAGTTCATCTTTCACTTTTCCTTTCTGACTAACACCAAACAACATGATTCTTCGATATTGACCTATCGCTTGATGTATTGCATTGATTAGCGCGTTTACCATTGTTTCTATTACTTGGTTTCAATAGACTCCCTCTTCTGGTTCCACTAACTTAGCTAACATTGGCCCTAAGCTTCTGTACTTTTTCCACTTGCCCGTTCGTCTGTTGCGACCATGTTATATGTACATTGTTTCTTGATACGAAATCTTTGAGCTCACTTGATGTAAAATAGCTTCCCTTGTCTGATATTATATACTTGGGGCGGCTTTAAGACATATAATATTCTGCTAAAGCCTTAAAAACTTCTTTTGTGAAAGTGGTTTCAGTGAAGTACAACCTAACAAACTTTGTGAATGTATCGACCATATATTGTCCATTCAAAGTTATCCGCATCGACTGCAACACACTTATGCCAGCGCTTGATCCAATCCTCGAAACATTTTTTATATTCGGTTTTCGGTATGTCCATCAGTGCTTCCTGCGATTTTTCCATTACAGAAACAGAATAGAAAGAAGTCACAAAGAGGCAAATCAGGTAAATTCGGTGGCTGTTGGATGGTATTTGTTGCATTTTTCGTCAAAAAATTACGAATAATGATGGCACTGTGCGACTGTGCGTTATCATGATGCAAAATCCACGAGTTTTCTGCCCACAGTTTTGGTCTCCTTCGGCGAATTTCTTCACACAAACGCCTCATAACGCCCAACTAGTACTCTTTGTTTACTGTCTGGCCTTCTGGAAAAAATTCATGATGCACTACACCATTGTAATCCATGAAAACCGTGAGCATTGCCTTCTTTTTTGACTGAAAACTACGTGTTTTTTTTTTGATCTCGGCTCATTTGGTGAACACCATTTACTTGCCTGATGTCTGGATTGCGTGTCGTACTCATAAACCCAAGTCTCGTCATAAGTAATGATCCTTTTGATGAATGTGGGATCGGATCAACATGGTGTCTTTTTTGCATGAAACTGAGGTATTTTGGCACCAACTTTGCTGCTACAGGACGGAAACCCAAATCATTAACCAAAATGTCTTGGACGGATCCATAGGCAATGTTCAAGTCCTCCGCTATCTCTCTGGTGTTTAATTTGTGGTTATTGTTCAACTTTTCTTTTACTTCATTAATGTTTCCGTCGGTTTTCGATGTCGATGGTCTGCCACTGCGTTCATCATCTTCGACTGACTCATGACCACTTTTTTACCGCTCGTACCACTGGTAAAGGACCGTTTTCTTTTGAGAATAGTTGAAGAAACACTTTTCCAACATTTCCAACGTTCGTGCACCATTAAATCCGTTTTTTACGCAAAATTTAACACAATTTCGTTGTTGCAAATTTAATTCCATTTCTTAAATTGTAAAAAATCGCCAACACACAAGTGTCAAGTTATGATGCTAAGATGTAGAGGGAATGTCAGCAACAGATGTACCAACTTAACAAAAAAAAATTCAAATCGGAACAATGGGAGCGCCACACGATGGTTATTTTATTTTTTTTTTTTTTTTTTGATGAATGTAGTTTTTTGCTTCGGCGTCTGTCGTTCTTTTCGAGTAATAAAAAAAGGGATGTATTTTCTCATCCTGCTTCCTTTGCAACAATATAGCCCCCAATCCTATAGCGCTTGTATTACAGTGGAACTCCGTATTATAGCTTCTAACACTTTTTATTTGAGAAGTTCGAAAGATTTTAATTCTTTTGCACAAAACGGATTTTTTTTTTCTTGTCAGGTGATAAAGTGGTTTGGCAATGGTCGAAAAATCCTTAACAAATTTGCGAAAGTATGAACATAAGCCTAAAAAACTTTTCATCAGTCCGGATGCCTTCTCCAGTGATAGTACAACCCAAATATTTTATGTTTGTTTGAAAAAATTCGCACTTCAACTTCAACTCCAACCTATTCCCCACTAATCTTCTAAATATCTCTGTGAGTGTTTTAGTAAAGGATTACAAATGTTAACATATGAAATATTCAAATTATATGTTAAGAACTTATATGGTTAACTTTTAGATCTAAAAAGAAAGTGGCAAGTTTCAAATAAATACATAGCAACATATAAATCATAAGCAACATTTGTACAGATATATAAACAGTAAAAAACTGAAAATAAAACCGAAATTTTATAACGTCTTACAACGCCGAACAGAAAGCAGCCCAACCCAAATAATTACCATACATTTTTGGGTCCTTTGAGCCGGATCTTGAGAGTTCAGACCCTGACCCAATCTTTCTGGAAGTAGTGGAGTAAAGAATACCTCATCCGACTTTAACAACTGCCGAAATGGCTTCGACAAACAGACACAGAGGTAAAGGAAGACGACCTAGTACTAATAAAAGATAAACAGCTGCCTCCATTGAAATAGAGTCTAGGACGCTTACTAAAATTGCACCCGTGATCTGATGATTTGGTACGAGTGGTTACGCTACACACCGAAACAAAACAAATAAAATGGCTCATATTAAAAAACTATTGAATCTAGAATCGAAGGACATTTCAACCCAACCCAAAACATTAACATACATTTTTTGGTCCATTCAAGCAGTGTAAAAAAAATCAGTGACATTTGAATCTTATATGTAAAAAGAAATTAAGTGAAGACCATTGTTAAGATAATTTTAATTTTGAATACCACGTCCGAGAGTGTAGAGTTAGAGTGTTCAGGATTTATTGAATCACACCAGAAAGTCTTCAAATAGGAGTTAAACATTTTCCAATTTGCTGCCAATTTCTTCATTATTAATTACATAGTGCACAGGATTTAACACCTGTTTTTAAGTATATCTAATAAGGTCAAAAATGCTAACTCCTCTTTGTATCAGCTCTAATTTATGAGATGGACAAAAAATTAGATTTTTAAAAAATACGGCTACAAAAGATTTCCACGCAAATCGTTATAATTCAGTCATAGATGCCTCAAACTTAGTAGAGCATTTAATTAATAAACGTATTTGGGGTCCATCAAAATTATCTGCTTTTAACTTTTAATCACTTAATCCAGGAATTTTCTGAGAAATATACTGAAAACATTGTCAATTTTCCCCAGAGCATTCATAAATATCTTCATTAGCCCCAATTTTATGTGCAAGAGCGGAAGAATGATTCTTCCATATTATACATTGATACATTGATTTCACCAACGACCAAAACATCTTTCACAGGCCAATTTTTTTGTATCCAGTGTCTTGATTTTGCTCTATTGTCCCAGACACAAATAAAACATGGTTATTTTGTATAGAGATTTTGTTGACCTAACAAAAAATTAACCATCTTCAAATCAACATAGATCACCAATTAATGTTCGACATATTTTATTTTTTGTAATAGAACTGAAATTATTTCATATTCTTATTTCATATAAGTAGAGTGGGCAATTGGAATAGGAGCATGTTTATTGCCATTATGTAAAAGAATAGCCTTGAGACTTATTTTACTGCTGTCAGTAAAGAAATGCTACGCACTTACCTGATAGGTCTCAAAGCCCATAAAAGGCACATCACTGCAATATACAAAATTTTCACCAGAAGAAAATCATTGCAATAAGTTATGTTTTCTTTATGTTTTCATCCGCGAATTATATTCAACATCTTTAAATTAAAAAAAAAAAAGTATCCATACTAGAGCTTCAAACTTAGCTGTTTTAATTCAGTTGGTTTAATTCGAATCCATGGTGTCATTTTTATTTTTAATTTTAATGATTTCATTGAAATGGTAGAGGTGACCGGATAAAAACACTTCTCTTATCTACCAAAGATACAAACAAAGCTGCACCAATTCCTTTTTTTTTGTACGCTTGTGTAATCATACACAGGTGAGTGCTGCTCATTTTCTTCTGCTCTTGTAATTAAATTGATCTGCATATACATACCAGGTGTACCGGTATGAAGTGAGCGTTTTTTTGTGAAAATACGAGTAAAATAAATTTTTAATAGGAAAGTAAAAAACATTTTACTTAAAGTATTGGCCATTGCTAGCTACACATATTTCCCATCTTTCAGGCAATTTATGGATTCCACGCCAACAAAACTGTTTTTCTTTTGAAGCAAACCAAAAAGTCACCCAATTTTCGACTTCCACGTAGAATTCGAAGTGCTGCTCAGCTAATGCATTTCCCATCGATAGAAACAAATGGTAGTCGGAAGGAGCCAAGTCTAGTGAATAGGGCGGGTGGGGTTACAACTCCCAGCCAAGTGCATTGGTTGTATCCTAAACCACTTTTGCTTTGTGTGCCGTGTTTTAGGAGCTTGTGGTACACCACACCTATCTGGTCCCACTAGACACATAGCATTGTCTTCTTACCAAATCGATCTGGTTTCCTAGTCGAAGTTGATGGTTGTCCCGGATTAACTCATGATTTTTTCCGTTTAGGATTCTGAAAATAAATCCATTTTTCATCGCCATTAACAATTTGATGCAAAACTGATTTTTTGTAGTGTTTTTAAAGCAAAATTTCACAAGTGGTTTTTCGGTTTTCCATATGTCTTTCTCTCAATTCATGTGGCACCCATTTTCCAGATGAAATTGTTTGTTGTGCAACATTTAACATTTCTGCCATTTGTTTCTGACTCAAATTGTCATCTTCATCCAATATTGTTTGCAATTCGGCGTCTTCAAACTATTTTATTGGTCTTCCACGTCTTCATTTCTCACATCAATATCGTTATCTCTGAACCGTTGAAACCATCTTTTGCATGTTGCTTCTGATAGAGCATGATCACTCGACAAGCATTCGATGCGACTCTGCAACACTTTTCTTCAAATGAAAACAAAAAATTAATGCTTTCCGCAAGTCATCATTTTCGAATTCGACATTTTTAACACGACAAAAAATATAATGTGGTTTGCTCAATGACTTGATATATACTAAATATGTTCGGCAGGTGTCATAGCAATCAAGCAAAAGAAAAATTAAGGCCCGTTTACAATAAATGTTCCCTATCGAGACATTTGTATCTTGGCGTTCACTTCATACCGGTACACCTGGTATATACTATATAAAATGTCGTACGGCTATTTTCAGTTAAACATACTTACTCCGATTAAACAAGATATGGAAAATTTTAATAAATCGAATAAAGTTAGGCTAGGAAAGATAAATAACCTAAAGATGCGTCTGAAAATGATGGAGAAACAAATGACGACCGCGGAGCACTACCATCAGTAGATACTTGGCACGGTGAAGTTTGAAGCTGAGCTAAAGCTTGTAGATTTGGAGCATATTTGTGACATATGATAGTACTCGCGAAGTCTATGCAGACTAAAAGATGGAGATACTGGATACTCTAGATGAAGTTAAATCCGAACAAACGCTGAACGTTAGCGGAATGCCATCAACCGCAACTGAAAACGGTGATGGCAAAATAACAGAATTGAGGTTGGCCGTTATCACCCTGCCAACTTTCTCGGGTAGTTATGAGACGTGGAGATCATTTCACAATATGTTAGTCGCTATAGTAGGTATCAACTCAACTGTGTCAGAAATCCAGAAGTTATAGTATTTAAAGTACAACGTTCGTGGTGAGGCCTAAAGGCTGCTGCAACACCTGGCCATTGACAAAGTCAATTACAGTCATACTTGGGAAATCCAACACACAGCTAAAATTATTTTTCAGCAAGTTACGATGAGCAATGACTCAGCAGTCAATATAAAGAACATTTTAGATACTTCTCAGGAAATTATATACTCGTTAGAGAATTTAGGGGTACCAGTGGGTTATTGGGATACCATTTTAATTTTTATTATCCTGCAAAAATTTACAAATAAAACCCAACAGTTATGAGAAGAAAAATTAGACAACAGCAAGGAAATGCCGAAAATAAAAGAGTTTTATTTTGAGGGAGATATAGGCCAACGAAAAAAAAAATGTTTTCAATATTAAAGTCTTCAAAAACTGTTTGGGCTACAGAAATTCCAAGAATAAATGTCGAAGTCAGAAATGTTGTTATTACTCCAAATAGCGCCACAATTCCTAACTACACCCAATATCTCAAAATCAGTCAAACTAAACGTACCGATCTTTCAACCAAAATACCTCTCAGTTTGTTCCACGCAATCCAAATTTTTCTCAATTCCAACAGCAAACATAAAACAATTGGTCTACGTTTGCAATCAGTTACTGAAATCAAACCAATACACAGCCAAACGATCAGAAGGTACCTGGCAATTCGAATCATTAACAAGCTACACATATCCAGTCCATCATACACACACCAACTTGCAAGTCTTGCTGTCAACAGACTTGGTTAAAGTAAATGCAGCTGATGGAAACTTGACAATACTCAGAACCCTCATAAACCCTGGGTCCTTCATTACAGAAGCAGCTGTGCTAGAAGACAAGATAAGGCATATTTTAATTAAGCGGATAAAGTTAGGCTAGGAAAAATAAGTAACCTAAAAATCAGTCTGGAAATGATGAAGAAACAAATGACGCCTGAACAGCACTTCCATCAGCAAATACTTGGCACGGGGAAGTTTGAAGCTGAGCTAAGGGTTGTGGATTTGGAGGCAGCATATGATATTCGCGAAGATGAATATGGATGGATGTACTGGATACTATCGATAAAGTTAAATCCGAGGAAGCGCCAAAAGTTAGCGGAGCGCCATCAACCGCAACTGAAAACGGTGATGGCAGAACAACAGAATTTAGGTTGGCCGTTATCACCTTACTAATTTTCTCGGGTAGTTATGAGACGTGGAGATTATTTCACGATATGTTCATCTAGTACAAACCAACTAAACTCTGTCAGAAATTTTGACTTTCAATGGCTGCAATAATGCACAGTAGTACTCGCTGTTGATAGTTTATCCATTTTCGAGGTAGTCCACGAAGACTATGCCATGACAATCCCAGAAAACCGACACCATAACCTTTCCGACCCATCGAGTCTCCCTCGGCCGCTTCGGAGCACTCGTGCCGACTTCAGTTCATTGCCGGGTACTCGTTCTGTTCGCTGGTGTGTAAAAGTGGATCTAAGTTTCATCAACAGCTACCGCTACAGTTACAGTTACGCAAAAAGTCCGCCCAATTCCGCATCAGCAAGTCCAAACACTGTTTCGAAGTGCTCACGCGTTCGTGTTTTTGGTCATAAGTGAGTATGCGCGGCACCCAGCGGCAGGATAACTTTTTCGTATGCAGAATATTGCCTAAAATATGGCGTCTGCGCTCAGTACTTATCTTTGTGATATCTGCTAGAGTGCGCACCTTCTCTTTCCGGTCAGCCAACACCATTTCATGTATTTTTTTTGACATTGTCCTCTGTAACCGCATCGGAGGGTAATCTGACGGATCATCTGCCCTATAATATTTATCCAACTTTTCTTTTGTTTCCTCTGCCATTTTGCCTCTCAAAAAATAATGTTTTATGAGAGAAGGAAAATCGTTTTTGTCCATACTCAACATGATGCCAAACACGTCAACATACAATCAGCTGTCAAAACAAAACTAAAGACAGTATCGCACTGAAATTTGGCATGTCTGCCTAAACATGAATGGACATCAAAGTTCTATAACCTTTTTTGCAGTAGTAGCGCTTTCTTGCTGCTTTTCACCCCACAAAACTTACTTTTCACAAGCTTAACAAGGCGTCAGAATTAGAATCCAGGGCACAATGCGAAGACAAAAAAATGATTAAGATTTCAACACAATTGTGCAAAAAAAATGTGGTTGATGCCTGCGTCAATTTAGTCACGAAGGAATTGCTTCCTTTTATATTTTTTGATAGCGATTCCTTTAAAACCTTGATTACAGAAAGAACTAAAATAATAAAGAACAAAATAGTTCTAAAAATGAAAAATAAATTAATTAGCCTCAAAATCGACACAGCATCCAGGCAATAGATCTGTATTAGGCATAAACACTCAATTCATTGAACACGGCAAGATTGAGACATATACATTGGCAATGAATGAGCTAAAAGAACGGCACACGGCTGAAAATTTGAAACACCATATTAAAAAAAGAACAAATATATTCGATCACATCAGACAACGGTCGAAATTTTGTAAAGGCTGTTGAGTTGCCTGGTTCTGGCAACAGTATAGAAGAATAGGATTTTAAAGACGAACAAGACCAATTTTTATTAGTCGAGAATATTGCGTTTGATAATGTGATCTCAATAACATGTGCCGCAAACACATCCTTCAATTGACAGTGAAAGATTTTTTACGAAAGTACAAGTCCGAATCCGCCGATCGAGTTCGTAGTATTGTAAAGCTTTTTTCCAGTGACGTTCTTATATTTTTAATATACTTGAATATACATGAACTTCCGTGCATGAGCTGATCTCATCTGAGGAATCTTTTGCAGAAAATAACTGCTCGTTGAATGTAGATGAATCATCAATGCAACGTTGTTCATCTCTACCTCGTCATTCTCTAAAAGATTTGGAAGTTGACAACTCTTCTGACGACGATGACGAAGAGATGGTCATGGAAGATGTTGTGTGAGCTTATAACGAGATAGATAGCTATAAGGAAAAATATTTTTTGCTATTGGGAGGGAAAAAAAATTCTACCTGCCTACTTTAAAAAGATTGGTAAATATTGTGCAGGGAGTGCCTGCAACACAAGTACCTAAGCGTAGTGCGGTCAATTTCTGCGTTAAGAATAATATTAGGCGACCACAGATCCCAGCTATATTCAGAAAATATAAGAAGTATTTTGTTTGTGAAGTCAAATTTAAATATATGTTGATCCATGTATTTCAAAATGTGTGTCGATAAAAGCTAAAAACAAAAAATAAATAATAATAAAGCAAGTTCCATTGAGTTATCTGTTTATTTTTTGACATTGTTTTCACATGAATACACAAAAAAACAAAAATGCTTATGCGTTATCAAAATTTAGTATCGTTTCAGACTTAATTCAGAAATGGCTGCTTTCAAATTTTCGAAATTTCGAAATTTAAAAATTCATCTCGATAAAAGTTAAAAACAATAAAAAATAAAGCGAGTTCCATTGAGTTATTTGTTTATTTTTTTAACATTATTTTAACATGAATACACTACAAACAAAAATGCTTATTCTTCATCAAAATTTAGTATCATTTCAGACTTCATACAGAAATGGCTGCTTTTTGCTTCATGTTCATTTCAAATTTTCCGATATTGATATTGATTTCGAAAGATTTTTTAACGAAAAAAATTAAAATAACCCTTATTTCAGACCCCTAATATAAATTGAAAAAAGGACACTTACCTAATAAATTCACAAAGGTAAAAACATCGACAAAAAAACAACACCGACGCGCAACACCATGAATTACAACTTTAAACTAAAAGCGAATTACTGCACTCATTGTAACACAATTTGCAAAAAGGACTATGCACTGCGACACCTTTATCACAATGTATGCAATGGAATTTTTAAAAATTTTTGCAAACTATTTCTTTTGTTGTTGTCCCAATTTTAGGTTTTTTTTTTTTTTTATTTTTTATTTAGAAATTATGATACAGAAATAAAAAGGAGGAGCAAAATTTTGGTTCAAAAAAAAAAAAAAAAAAAAAATTGGAAAATGGTATTACGTCACTTTTCTTCTCAGGAGATCAGAGAAATGCCCAAACGAAAACGTATTAGAAAACAAAAGAGAATTAGTATCTGTAAATGTTCTTTATAGTCCTCAGTCGCTATCATTATGTCATCTAAGCATATAATCACCTCACCTCTTCTTATCTTGTCTGCAAATATTTTATTTGTGTCTTTGAGAAGTAGAGAGGCGTTCTTTAGTCCAAACGGCATTTCTAAATATTCATTATGCCTTAATTGGCGTAATAGAGGACGTATATTATACTGAACTTTTGTGCATGTACACATGGAAAAATCCATTTTTCAAATCTAATTTTGAAAAAAAATAACTTTCACTTGCCTGTGTAATAGATCGTCAATGATAGGAATCGGAAAGCTATCTTTTGCGGTTACTTTGTTTAAAATGCGATATTCAAACACATTCTTAGCTTGCCTATTTTCATTTTTATCAACACTATGGGTGAAACATACTGTGACTAGCTTTCCCTGATGTACCCCTTTGCTAACATAATATAGATACTCCTACATCAACACGTTAACCCTGTTTTTTAAGCATATGATAACCGTACGGAAGGACAGTGAAAGGGCTTTACATTATCCAACTTTAAAATCTTCTCGCTTTTTGGTGCCGGCTTACGGGTCAGTCGGGTGTTACATAACATTTAATGACCAAATCATATAATATATTTCTCTTGGCACAATTTACTTCTTTTTCTTCGTCTATTGCTTCCATTTTGTTCACAAAATGTATTTAGTGTCGAAATTTTGACACTGCTGTAAGTTTCCGGGGCAGTACCTTGTTTAACGATTGTAGCAGATGAGTCTTCGAAAAAACACTATACGTGGGCCTGCTGCCGCACATCTTCATCCATTATCCCCTCCACGAGATATTCTACCAGCTCATTCTCGTCCATTTCGATGCCTTTTGACAAAATGATTTTGTCATTAAAATAGTTTGCAAAGCTATCAGACGTTTTTAGGTAACGTGACTCGAACCTTCGTCTCGCAATCAACTTATTTTTCTTTGTGCCGAACATTTCCTTTAGTTGTACCCACAAGTCGTCCAAAGATTCGCACGGAAAATTTGGTTTGAAGTGCAGCACTTCCTGCGCCTTATCCCCTAAAGTTTAGTTCGCAGCATCGCCTCTATAATTTTATAAAGCTGCTACATATCCATTGGTTTCGAAAACCAGACATGCAAACTCGTTGTGCCGTCGTACTCCGGCAACAATTCTCTTTACAGGACGAACTGTTGTCGGCTATGACTTTAGTTCTTTGTATCTGCGTCCTATCGCTTTCGGTCTTTTTCTCTCCACACAACGCTCCCGTTTTGTTCATTTATGTAATTCTATCCCCTTTTTGTATAACTACAACTCCTTTGACAACAACTCATTAGCCGATCGTTCGATATTAGTTCTACCTTGTCCTTTGTATAGGGTTTTCCAATAGGAACTTGACAACTTTGAATCTTATTTGTGAACGGACTCTTTCACTAATCATCAAACTGTCACTGTCAATTTATTCAGTAAACTCAACATTTTCATCATGGTGAAGTACACTAACGAGCAATTTCTGAAAATTATAAAAATTTTCTACAGATATTTGGAGTCGGTGACTGCAACTTTAAGTGCGCTAACTCCAATCTTCGGTCGTAATTCTCGCCCTAGTAGACAGGCAATAACAAGTTTAGTGCAAAAATTTGAGTCTACATATTCGTTGTGTGATGTTGCCATGTCAGTGAGACAACGGGTTGGTCGAAGTGTCGAAAATATCGCTGCCGTTCAGACGAAAGTAGCAAACGATTCAAATCAGTCAATTCCACGGCGTTCTCAAGAATTGGGCATCGCTCATATCGCATAATGGCGTATTTTGCGTAAGGATCTTGGTTTACACCCATACAAAATCAAGCTGACTCAAGAATTGAAGCCGATGGATCATTTGAAGCGACGTACGTTCTCCGATTGGGTTCTGGAAAAGATGCATTCCATCGCAAAATCATCTTCAGTGACGAAGCTCATTTTTGGCTCAATGGGCTCGTCAATAAGCAAAATATGCGTTATTGGTCGGGTGAAAACCCACATGTACTTCATGAATCACCACTTCATCCACAAAAAATAACTGTTTGGTCTGGTTTGCATACCGGCGGCGTTATTGGGCCATATTTGTTCGTCGACGATAACGACCGTCACGTTACTGTGAACGGTCAGCGTTATCGCGCCATGATCACCGATTATTTTTGGCCCGAATTGGAAGATATGGACTTGGACGACATGTGGTTTCAACAAGATGGTGCCACAAGCCACACAGCACACACTACAATCGATTTATTGACGAGCAAATATGGTAAGCGTGTTATCTCAAGACATGGGCCAGTCGATTGGCCGCCTCGTTCGTGCGATTTAACGCCGTTAGACTATTTTTTATGGGGCTACGTTAAGTCAATGGCTTATGCCAACACGCCAACGACGTTGGAAGAGCTCAGAGCCAACATTGAACGCGATATAGCGGCCGTTTCGGGAGAAATGTGTGGCCGAGTCGTTAAAAATTGGGTCCAATGAATCGACCGCTGCAAACGTGCCCGCGGTGGCCATATGAACGAAGTCGAGTTGAATTCATAAATGTTTTGATTGTACTTCAAGTCAATAATAAAGTTTTTGAAATATCCCAAATGGTTTGCCTTTTATTTAAAAAAAAGTTGTCAGGTCATTATTAGAAAACCCTATACATGCACTCTCTTCTGCCACCTGCGTGGCATGCACTCTGCGTCCTCTTTATTTTACCTCTCCATCTTCATCATCACCTTGTGTTTATCGATTCGTCGTCGTTCTTAGCAGCTTGGCTTAGCGTATTCGACAACTTGGCGTATTTTACGTGAGGATCTCAGCCTAAAAGCGTACAAAATTCAACTTGTGCAAGAATTGAAGCCAGGCCACTTGAATTTGCATCATATTTTCAGTCAATAGGCTCTGGAAAAACTCAATGAAAATCCGGTGGTTTATAGTGATGAAGCCCATTTCTGGCTCACTGGATACGTTAAAAAACAAAATTGCCGTATTTAGGCTGATGAGCAACCCGAAGAGTATTAAGAGCTACCATTACATCCATTCAAAACAACTCTTTGGTGTGGTTTATGGGCTGGTTGAAACATTTTTCCATATTTCTTAAAAAATGCGGCAAATCAGAATGTTACCGTCAATTGTAACCGTTATCGCGCCTTGTTAACGGACTATGTGCTTCCTAAAATTTAAGCACATGTAAAACAATGGACTTGTTGAGAAATCATTTTGATGAGCACTTAATTTCACGTTTTGCTACGGTAAATTGGCCGCCTAGATTGTGCGATATCACATCTTTGGACTATTTTCTCTGGTTATATGTAAAGTCTCAGGTCTTTAGGAATAAGCCGGCTACGATAGATGCTTTGAAAGCCCACATTACTCGTGTAATCTGCGAGATACCGCCCAAAAACGAGTCGCCAATTTAGACCTTCCGGATGGAGCACTTCAGACGTAGTCGTGGCCAATATTTACATGATATCGTTTGTAAAGAAGAAATGCCATGAATTGTTCTTTTAATCGGTAACAAAAATTTTAAGTTTACTTTGAAATTATATGAAGTAAGGGAAATAGATTTGCCTTCTTGCATAAGGCAACATCCGATACCAAAATAAAACGCATTCGTCTCGATAGTTATTTGTTTACGTTTATCACATGACTACAATATTGGTGCGTGTGTAATCACAGTTTTTACCAGCTCTAAAAAACATTATAAGGGTTCTGTCAATTAAGCATTGTCATTTTTCAGCAAATCTCTACTTAGCTAGATTTGGCAAGTATTCACGTACGTATTTGTTTACCCAGATGAGTTTTTGCAAATCTTTAATACGGAAGGTTTCCAGATGGCTTCGACTCCGTCCGGGTCACACGAAATTTAATTTTTGATATTATTTTCCTTACCATTTACACGATATTAGGTTTTTGATTCGTTGAACTTAATATTTAATTTTCGAGCAAGTTTCAACATCTGCTCGAATATTCGATCATGTTCTTCGACTAAGTCTACTACAATCAAAATTTTGGCAGTGAACACGAAAACTCCATTTTTGGGATTGGTTAATATTCATTTAAAACGCCATGATTTATATTCTGTGGGTCAAAGCACAAATGCAATGCTTTCGATTTTCTGTCGACTATTATCAAATTGGACATCCGCTCTATCCGATTCTCAACTTTTACGATAAGTCCCCAATCAACGATTCGTTGCGACTCGTTTTGGGTGCACTGCCGTAGCGAAATCGATATTCATCTTAACGGTTTGATACTTGGTTTCACATCTTTACGAACCTTGATGACTATGTAAATTCTTTAGAAAACAACCCAACTGGAACAAAACATCTCGAATCTCTCTTAAAAAAATGAGTCTTTTGTTTTTTGATGATGTCTATTCTCTTCACTAAAACCATTTCGAGGCATGCATCAAACTCCAAGAATTGTTTAAACCGAGTTTCTATAATGAAAAATGTTTGCGTTAAGATTTCACTTTGACACTTACTTACTTACTTACTTACTTACGCTACAGTCCGGGGTGGACCTAGGCTTCAACAAACAAGCGTCGCCAGACAGTACGATCTTTGCCCATCTTTCCTCTTCCACTTGCGTGCGACACCTGAGTCGCGGTCTTCCTCTACTGCGCCGTCCCTCGGGAGTGGATTCGAACATCTTACGGGACCGAAAATTACTCGAAGATTTTCATCTCAAAATAACCAAGAGTAACCTCATCCGCTTTTGATAGAGTCCATGCCTCTGCACCATAGAGAAGGACTGGGATGATTAAGGTCTTATAAAGGGTCAATTTAGTTGTTTGAGAGAGGGCTTTCTTAGCCCAGAGAAACAGCGATTGGCAAGAGTTATTATTCGTTTAATCTCAATGCTGATGTTATTGCCTGCGTTATAACTGGCTGTAGTGACATTCTGTCCGAGACGTCGATGTTGGGTATCTTTTTTTGATGAGAGCATATACTTTGTCTTGCCCTTATTGACGCAAATACTCATGAACGCGACGGCTGCATCAGGCTGATTACGTCGATGTCATCGGCATAGGCGAGTAGATGGACAGACTTTTGAAAGATAATGCCTCTGGTATTAGTGTTTGAGTTTTGCGGCCTTAAATCGATGAAAAGGTGGTGGGAATCGATTCAAACTTTCTGGCCGCAGCGTGAATATATGATCGATTGTGGACTTTTCTGGCCTGAAGCTAAACTGATAGGGGGACCAATCTGGTTGTTGACGAAAAGCTTCAGGCGTTCGCACAACACACAAGATTAAATCTTGTAATCGATGTTAAGAAGATTAATACCCCTGTAGTTGGCGCAGTTCAGTGAGTGTCCTTTTTTTAAAATCTGGCAAACAATGCTAAGTTCCATGGGGCATACTTTCTTCCGACCATATTTTACAGATGAGTTGATGCATGTTCCTAACCAAGTCATCACCTGCCGTTTTGAATAGCTCAGCGGTTAGGCCATCTGCTCCAACGGCTTTGTTGGACTTATGCTTGGATATGGCTACCATCACTTCTACCATATCAGGTAAACGGAATTGTTGGTCTTCATCATCCAGGTTGAATAGTTCACTCTGCCTGACAGCGGCATTAAATTCGTCATTGCCGTTAAACAGTCTGCAGAAGTTGTTCCTCCATATTCTCAGCATCTTCCCTTGTTCATCCTTGCAGACTTCGGTTCGGGCTCTGTAGCCTTGACGGGTTCTGTTTACCTTGGTGTAAAACTTCCAAACCTTATTCTTGCTGTAACATCTCTCTGTTTCCTCGATCGCGCGAGTTAAAGGTTCGACTGAGAGGTTAGCGGAAAAAAACACAACTGCTTGTAACAGCGTAACGCCGTATTCCACTTTATTCACAAAACTTCAAAAAATGATATTTTTACATTAGTTTTTATACGTTATTTATGCTTTCTCTACAAAAATTGTTAATAAGTTCTGTGGAGAAATGCATTTATAATTTTGAAGCGAACAAAGTGTAACTGGATATTTATTTTATGCTTATTTTACAATAATAGGAACAAATTCTGTGGGAAGGTGCATTTATTAATTCAATTAATTAACTAATTAATGCAAGGTTAATGATATGTGGATGTCGTTCCTTATGGATATGTAACTCCTCCCCCTTGGAGTGGAGCGTCGTTAAAAGGAACTGCATTCCTGCTGTTTCGGTGACAGGAGCGATGATTTTAGTAGGAACAGGTTCTGCTGCTTGTTGGATTATCGGGATGTTTAATGATCTTTTATATTTTTGGTGCTGATTCAATAGGTATATGAAGATGATGATGAAGATGAGGCTGCAGATTAGTACGGCGTTGAGCATCAATATGTTAGTCCGGCTGGTTTTTGTGTGTAGTGCAGTAATGAGCTTCGTATTTTCAAACTGATAGGCTTGCAGTTTCTCTAGGTTGGGTGTCATGAATGATGATGGGAAAATATTTATGTTCTCCCAGTATATTTTTTCGTTGTTTTCGTATGCAATTTGATTTATCTCAATCTCGCAGTTTTCGATGTGAATGAAGTATGTCCCTTTTAATTTTTGGCGGTAAGGTCCACGAGTTGTTTGGATGACTGTTTCCGGAATGTTGATAACTAATATAAAGTTATGTTCTGGTTATTATTTCGACTCTGTCTGCTTCTTCTTTTAGGTCACAATTTGCTGGAAGATTGTTTATTAGCTTGGTAATGCAGGTATCATTAGCGTTATTTTTGTAATTCCTGTCATCTCTACAGTAGTATGTTCTCTCAATTTTTTGACATATTCGTCAAAGTAACGTATATTTTTGGGGTTAGACATAATATAGGGTTAGGTAATTATCGTTTTAGTATTGTTAATGGGTAATGGGATAGTGTGAAAGATTTAAGATGTTTCTGGGGAGATTTTGATATTGAATACATATAATGTAAGTGTCATTTTAGTAGGCTTGTAGATCAAGAAGTTCGTAAATATGCTGATTTGACTCCAATGGACTTATTTTCAAAAAATTCATATACCACCTTGATAAAAAAAAAAAATAACCAAATTGTGGTGCTCCCATCGTTCCGATTTGAGTTCTGTTTTTTTTGTTAAGTTGGTACATCTGTTGCTGACATTTCCTCTAAAGCTAAGCATCATAGCTTAACACTTGCATAAGTTACGTATTTTTTACAATTTTAGAAATGGATTTAAATTTGCAAGAACGAACTTGCATTAAATTTTGCGTAAAAAACGGATTTAATGGTGCGCGAACGCGACGATTCTCTAAAGAAAACGGTCGTTTACCAGTGGCACGTGCGGTTCAAAACTGGTCGTGAGTTAATCAACCGAAGAAAACATTCATAAAGTAAAAGAAATGTTGGTCAATAACTGCAAATTAACCATCAGGAAGATAGTGGAGGACTTGAGCATAGTCTATGCATCAGTCCAAGAGATTATGGTTTATGATTTGGGTTTCCGTCGTGTAGCAGCAAAGTTGGTGCCAAAAGACCTCAATTTTATGCAAAAAAAGAGACCGTGTTGACGTCGCAAAAGAGATGATTTACGGGGCTGAATTAGATTCCACATTCATCAAAAGGATCATTACTGGAGACCAGACGTGGGCTTATGAGTACGACACACAATCCAGACATCAGGCAAGTAAATGGCGTTCACCAAATGAGCCGAGAACAAAAAAACACGTCGTTTTCAGTCAAAAAACAAGGCAATTCTCACGGTTTTCATGGATTACAACGGTGTAGTGCATCATGAATTTTCGCCAGAAACCCAGACAGTAAACAGGGAGTTTTATTTGGGCGTTATGAGACTAGACTAGAAAGACACTAGAATTGTGGGCAGAAAACTCGTGGATTTTGCACCATGATAGCACAACGTCGCACAGTGGCATCATTATTTGTAATTTTTTGACGAAAAATGCAACAAATACCATTCAACAGCCACCGAATTCACCTCATTTGGCTCCCTGCGACTTCTTTCTGTTCAATTGAGTTAAAAAACTACTACGCGGAACGCGTTTCAGCAGCCGAGATAAAGTAATGGAAACATCGAAGGAATCACTGATGGATATACCGATAACCGAATATAAAAAATGTTTCGAGGATTGGATCAAGCGCTGCCATAAGTGTGTTGCAATCGATGGGGATTACTTTGAAAGGGACTATATAGATTTAGATGAATAAACTTGTATTTTTAATTTTCTGAATAAATTCCTGGGACTTTTTGTGCTATTGCATTAAATTCTTCAGAATTTAAAATTTGCTTTGATATACTATTAAGCTTAGGGAGTACAACAGCTTCTGCAATGTTTGATAAGTGACTATTCAGGAGATTGATATTGTAGTTGATTAGGTTGAGGTATTAGGCATACCTTATTGCAATCACGTTTGCGAATACTATAAGTAACCTTGAATAATTTAATGTTGTCCGTTTACTATATATAGTCAGTAATGTTACTAAATCTCTGTGTCATTTGATGGTTAATATGGGTAAGTTTGTTAACCTCGTCTTTCACTACTAATTGGCCTGGTGTCAATTGTTCTATTTGTTCGTTTAGGTGTGTAGCATCATCTGCATCCATGTCGCCTGTTATGCCTTTAATTATTGATTAATGATAGTGCATTAATAAGTCCCCTTTTCTTATTTAATTTTTTCATTAATGGCTTTGCTTTTAAGTTCGGTAACATTAATATTCAAAATGGTTACTGAGTCCTCAAATTCGGTTATATATATTTCCATATGCTGATAGTGAACTTGTAATATTATCTATATTTGCTTTATAGGCTTCTTATTTTACTATATATAGGATTTTCCAATAGAGACTTGACAACTTTGAATTTAATTTGTGAACGCAATCTTTCACTAATCATCAAACTGTCACTGTCTATTTATTCAGTAAACTCAACATTTTCATCAAGGTAAAGTACACTAACGAGCAACGTCTGCAAATTATAAAAGTTTTCTACAGTCGCTGACTGCAACTTTAAGAGCGCTAACTCCAATCTTCGGTCGTAATTCTCGCCCTAGTAGACAGGCAATAACAAGTTTAGTGCAAAAATTTGAGTCTACATATTCGTTGTGTGATGTTGCCGTGTCAGTGAGAAAACGGGTTTGTCGAAGTGTCGAAAATATGGCTGCCGTTCAGACGTCCGTAGCAAATGATCCAAATCAGTCAATTCCACGGCATTCTCAAGAACTGGGCATCGCTCAGACCACATTCTGGCGTATTTTGCGTATGGATCTTGGTTTACACCCATACAAGATCAAGCTGACTCAAGAATTGAAGCGACGTACGTTCTCCGATTGGGTTCTGGAGAAGATGCACCAAGATGATGAATTTCATCACAAAATCATCTTCATTGAGCTCATTTTTGGCTCAATGGGTTCATCAATAGCAAAATATGCGTTATTGGTCGGGTGAAAACCCATATGTGCTTCATGAGTCACCACTTCACCCACAAAAAATAACTGTTTGTGCGGTTTGCATGCCGGCGGCATTATTGGGCCATATTTTTTCGTCGACGGAAAACGATCGTCACGTTAATGTGAATGGTCAGCGTTATGGCGCCATCACTACCGATTATTTTTGGCCCGAATTGGAAGATATAGACTTCGACGACATGTGGTTTCAACAGAATGGTGCCACAGGCCACACAGCACACGCTACAATCGATTTATTGAAGAGTAAGTATGGTGAGCGTGTTATCTCAACACATGGGCCAGTCGATTGGCCGCCTCGTTCGTGCGATTTAACGCCGCTTGACCATTTTCTGTGGGACTACGTTAAGTCATTGGTTTATGCCAACACGCCGACGACGTTGGAAGAGCTCAGAGCCAACATTGAACGGGAAATAGCGGCCGTTTTGGGGACGAGTCGTTGAGAATTGGGTCCAAAGAATCGACCGCTGCAAACGTGCCCGCGATGGCCATATGAAAGAAGTCGAGTTCCATTCATAAATGTTTTGATTATACTTCAAGCCAATAATACAGTTTTTGAAATATCTCAAATGATTTGCCTCTTATTTAAAAAAAAAAAAAGTTGTCAAGTCGTTATTAGAAAACCTTATATATCAGATTATTTAAGTCACTTATGATTTTACCTTCTCCTAGTCTCGTAGGAAGTATTCCCATATTGCTACTAAGATTTTGTATCTCCATTTTCTGTCCGTTGGTCATTGTCGTCACTATTGTGAGCGTTATTAACCTGAAACTTTCGTTTGTTTTTAATTTTAGATTTTTATTTTAATTTAAGATTTAATTTTTTATTAATTGTCGTAATAATTGTAAATTTCCTGTTTGACCTAATTTACTAAATCTAGGTGTTAACTTATTTCTTCTTAATTTTTTCCTAAATATAACAGAGTTTTCTTTGTATTCATTTGGTTTCTATATTCTTAGATATTAATTTTTCGATATGGTTTTTATGGCTGGGTATAGTTTTTTTTTGCAATTCATTTAGTTTCTTAATATACTCATGTTCGTTATTAAATTTTACTTCTTTATCAAACTTATAGGTTCTACCGTTAAATAATTCTTAAGGTGTAAACCTAGTGCTAGAATGAATGGCGTTATTATAAGTAATAATTGTTTCACTTATCATATCATTGTGGTCTCTTTCCTTTTATTTGTTATATATTATTGTATAAATAATATATAATAAAGTGTTAAGTGCAAGCGTTCTACGGGGGAATTACTACTTGTTTGTTGGAACGAGGTTGTGTGAAAGTCAATATTATATTGCTTACAAATGTCTTTAAATATGATTGCAGTGAATTCTGATCCTTGATCAGAGATTAATTTTTTTGTTTACATTGAGACTGTTTTGTATTCGGAGTGTATATGTAATTGTTAGTATCTTTTTATTATGTATGCTATATAGTAAATATTAACATGAATTACGTTTATTTGAGCATTTTGCTGTGGGACTGGAGGGTGTTGTTCTTGATTTAAAGACATTTTTATTCCTACTCTAATATTAACAAAATCACTTAATGTACTGTTTTCGTTTCCTATTCTTAAATTATGAAGTGAGTTGCTAAGGCTGTTTAAATTATTATCCGAGTTATATTACTGTTATATTTTAGTTGATTGACTGAATTGCTACTTAATTGTTCTTTTTCAGTTGTATTATTATCTAATTCTTCGTCTGAACTTTCACTTAAATTATATAATTTAAATCTATTTTTGGATAGAGATATACGTGTATAGTTACTTTGACTGGAATGCAAGTAGCTGAGGTGAGCGTTGTCTTCATATACTTGAAGTTTTCCTCATTGACTAGTCCTGAACCAATGGGTTAAAACATGCCAAGATTCGTTTCACTATACTATAGTGTTGGATTCACTTAATTTTTCGGTAAGCCGCCGAAAAGGTTTTTTTTCGATAAACCGTCGAAAATCTATTCGATGAAATTTATCTTGTACTCTGTTTTTCGTCATATACGCAACTTTCGTTTCACTGAGTTCGCTTATCAATAACTCGTTGATTAACTACAGTACTGAACGTTTTTAAGTATACAAGAAAATTTATTCCGTACATGACTTTGCCAGTTAAAGGGTCGGCCGAAAGGTTGGCAAAAAAAAACACAACTGCATTGGACAGCCTAACGCCGTATTCCATTTTAGTCACAAGACTTCAAAAAATGATATTTTCATATTAGTTTTTATACTTAACTTATGCTTACTCTACAATAATTAGAAATAAGTTCTATAGGAAAATGCATTTATTAATTCGAAGCTAACAAAGTAACTGGATATTTATTTTATGCTTATTTTACAATAAGAGGAAACAATTCTGTGGGAAGGTGCACCTAGTAATTCAAGCCGAACAAAATGTAACTGGATAGGTTTAAATATGATAATGAATTAATGAAAGTTAAATGAAATGTGGATGTCGTTGTTATGGATATGTCTTCCTTTTTTCTCCTGAGAAGCCTGTGTTCGTCTCTCCTTTTTTTCGCGCAGAGCTCACAAGCAGCTCTGGTCCTTCTTTCCAGCGCCGCTTTGTATACCTCTTGTTTCGCTGCACATGCATGCCGGCATTTGTCGTGTTTCGTTGTGGTAGTCGACTGAAACCAAGTACCTCAGAAGCGACGTCTCTGATGACTTTTTGGCAGTGTTGCCACTTGTCTTAAATGATTGATGCTTGCTGCAGACAACCGCTTGAGAGATTAAGAGAGACTCGATCGGACTCGCCAAAAACGGGACACCTGCCATATTCATTCATTCACAGATTTGCAAAATTTACAGTTTTTGATTTTGCTGTTAAACTTACCGCCACTGGCCATATTTTGCTTATTATAATTGCTGTTGCTGTTTCGTCGTCTTTCCTTGTGCTTCGTTCGTCCACCCACAGCATCAGTAGATGTGTGTCATTTTTCCTTGTATATGGCTTACATATTTATCAGTCAATTTCGCTGTTCTTGCTGTCTCTACACAACTTTCTAAATTAAAACCTTTTTTTTCAAGTAACTTCCTTCTTAAGTTTTCATTATTGGTGCCAATGGCAATTCGATCGCGAATTATTTTATCATCTTCTTCATGTATATCCACAATTTTTCACAAGCTTCTTTTTATCTAACAAAAGGCTATCGAATGCC
The DNA here is from genome assembly GCA_907269105.1 of Volucella inanis. Taxonomy (NCBI): domain Eukaryota; kingdom Metazoa; phylum Arthropoda; class Insecta; order Diptera; family Syrphidae; genus Volucella; species Volucella inanis. Next base: position 86,555,397 of record OU026153.1, on the reverse strand, counting down.
TCTCCAGTCTTTTGATTACGAGATTAAAATCTAAACCTTTTATACACTTTATTCTTTTTGGGTTCGCAATATACTGCGGCGAATTCGCTTAATTTTTCTGTGGTTAAATTAACTGTATTATATATAACTCAATTGCATCAGGACATCCAACTCTGTTAGAGTTGCATAAATGTCTAAATGTTGTTCAAATATACGCCAGCTTTCAGCAATAGTACCACCTATTGTTACTTCAGTGACTTTGGTAATCTTATAAGTTGACTGGTCTTGTGATCTTGTTTTCATAATAATGTATTGTAATTGATCAATTTGTTTCCTTCTCCGACTGTGCCATGTGTTATCGACAATGGTTGAATTAATATTTAATGAAATAAACGTATGTAATATTTAATGAGATAATATGTTTATTATTAGAGGGCTAAAACTCCACTGGTATCATTGGCGTTGGATTTTGTACATAGACCATAGGGTATGTGAGAGCATTGTTATTCTCTCTATACGTAAATCTCTTTGTATGTATAATACACTACTACAGAATTGCTATGCAATCGGGTATTATCCCCTACTCTGATGGACTTAAGAACTCTGTAGAATTTAGTAAAGATATAATCTTTTTCTTCTTTTTTCAAAAAGAACTTAACACTCAAGTGGGTATGAATACACTTCTAATGCCTTAGCATGTGTTAAATTTTTTTTTGGAAAATGAGATAGAGAAAGAAAAAAAGATATTTAGGATCAGAAACAAAGTTTTATTAATGAAAGTTGGCTTGTTGTTGATTTCTGTTAACTTAAAAAAAAGAATGTCTTTCGGGCTTAAAGTGAGATTCTAACATTGGACCTTTCGACTTGGAAGCCAGTCCACTACCACTCGAGCCACGGTCCAGTTATCACGCTGATTGCTGCTGATTCAGCACACGCCACGATACAAATCCCAAATACATCATAACAACTTTTGCCAGGTCAGCACACGCGCCGACCCAAACATTCAAAAATTGGATATTTGTTAAGGTGCATATGAATGGGATAGAATTTCGTTAAGTAAAACTTAATGTACACAGATTGATGTCACACCAACACAAATTTATAAGATAGACAAAAATAGAGGAAAAAAGAAACTTAATTCGCGCGGTTTGCTAAGAGATAGCGTAACTTGTATTATTCCATTGGAACATGCGTAAGAACGCTACTGTCATTGTACGTCATTTCAGTATATGTCATTCATTTGAAGCGTAAACAACAATAATTTTTTTCACTCAAATATATCGAACTTTGTGCCTGAAAAAGTGTTTTTGGGCAGCCAAAAAAATTTGAAGATGAAGAACTGTAAGCATTACTCTATGAAGATTGTTGCCAAACCCAAGAAGAGCTCGCAGAATCTTTGGGTGTCACTCAAGCAGCCATTTCAAAACGTTTTAAAGCAGCTGAATATATTCAAAAGCAAGGAAATTGGGTTCCACATGAACTCAAGCATGTCCGAAATTCTGCTGGAACGCTACAAAAGGAAATCATTTTTGCATCGGATTGTTACTGGTGATGAAAAATGGATCTATTACGACAACCCCAAGCGCAAAAAATCATATGTGAAACCCGGCCAACCAGCCAAATCAACGGCAAAGCCGAATATCCATGGCGCGAAGGTAATGCTCTGTATTTGGTGGGATCAGATGGGTGTGCTGTATTATGAGCTGCTAAAACCGGGTGAAACCATCAATGGACAATGCTACCGAACACAATTAATCCGTTTGAAGGGAGCAGTATTCGAAAAACGCTCGGAATATGCGACCAGACACGAGGCAATATTTTTCCATCATGGCAACGCTCGGCCTCACCTTGCTATTCCTGTTAAGAACTATTTGGAAAACAGAGGATGGAAAGTCTTACCCCACCCGCTTTATAACCCAGACCTTGCCCCTTCTACCATTTGTTCCGGTCGATGCAGAACGCCCTCAATAAAATACGGTTCACATCAGAGCAGAATATCAAAAATTGGCTTGATTCATGAATGAAGTAATGAAGACCTTGTCGAACTTATTAACAGAAGGAAGGAAGGAAAAATAGCAGAGAGAATAGCGAAAGATGTATTCCCAAGAAATACGATCCAGGAGAAATTATTTACGCAGCAGTTAAACGCCGTGAAGTTCAGCAAAAACGCGTGAATACGAAAGAAAATGTCCTTAAAGACAATAAGGTTACTGTGGTAACCGAATCGGGGTTAAAGATCCACAAATCCTACATCAAAAACATTTCTCAATTAAGACTCTATTTAATTTCAGGATGATGCAGCGTTTGGTGCTTGAAAAAGTCAGCATATACGAATACAACACACCCATAGTAACATTGAAATTGCGGAACGCCAAAAGAATCAGTGGGACCTTCAAAATGGTACAATATTTTTAATTTTACAACCTACGAGGATATTGTCAACCAATTCACTCCCATAATAATAAATCAAATCGATAAAACTAGTATCCTACGACCGAAACTAGTCCATCATATTGATCACTTATTAGAAAGGCTACGCTGGAAAAATACAAGATCAATCAATCAATCAACTGGATTAGGTCTGCTTGGAAGTGTATAGCCGGTACAACTAATGCGACGGATGGGGATGAATAACTTAAAATCCAAAATGCAATAATAGACAACAACAATAACCAGTACAAAATTAATTGCTTTTGAACTTCTAACCTATCCTATCGCACTTTAATGGAACCCTCCAATATTCTAATGAAACCAAGAGGTTGAACGGAACATACCTGGAGCAGTTTAACAACGAAACCATATCTGTAGATGACAGGAAGTACACCAACCAGGAAATAAGCACGTTCCAGATTTTGCCACCAATAATTCAATCCAACATAACTATCAAAGACGTAACGCTATATCTTGAATTTTTGCATGAAATGATAAAAAGTTAGATAAATTCCATATGATTACCGACATATCAATAACTTCCGGATTAATTTTATATATTTTATTAATTATCAGTTTTTCTTTAATTGTATATATATATAAATTTAGAAATGTAAATGAGTCTATTCAAATTCAATTACCAAAGGTCAATGATTTTCATCCTCAACTTATTAAGGGCAATATTGACCCGCGAGACGCCGATTTTGAAGAAGGGAGCAGTTATCACGCTGACTGCTGCTGATTCAGCACACGCGCCGATACAAATTCCAAACGTATCATAACAACTTTTGACTTCGATAATTAGATATTTGTTCAGGTGCATACGAATGGGATAGTATTTCGTCTGAAATGCGTTCCCATGCAACTGCAAGATAATCAATAACTTAAATATTATAAATAGATGTTAAGCAACAGAAATATTTAGATTTAAGTGTGGCTTGAATAAAGGGACTTGTGTTTTCAAATAATAAAAAAATTATATTTTTTTAAATTATCAACGAACAAATTTGTTTACTGTCCCCCACATTGCTGACAATGGCTCCTTTACTAAAAGCATCTACTACAGCATTATCAACGAGGAATTCCTTCGTGTAGGAACATCCTGTCCTAACTTTAATAGTTTTGATCTGTATACTTCTGAGATTTTCCGTTGTATAGTACTGGTCTAAAATGTTACACGATTGTTCTACATTCTATAAGGTGCTGTGAAGTTTCTGAAGCCTTGCAACGCTCGTAGTTGATAACGAAAACGTTCCAGCCAGCTATTTACTAGATCCAAGAAGGTAACCAAGCTAACCATATATCTGAAGACCTGGTTCAGAAGCTGTGATTGCCAAAATAACAGACACTTGGCAAAGTCATACGAGTAGGCGGAAAAAATTGGAACAGTCCGTTCCATTGCCAACATAAAATTGAAACTGTATCACTCAAACCTACCAAACATGAATATTAAAGCACTGGTAGTCGAACGAATTACCGGATCACTCGCACGCCTGGAAATCCTAGTTTGATAAGCCACTTGCAGACTCACACTTCAAGTGTCCGCCACTTGCAGTCCGCCAACAACAAACCAGACTCAGTATATTCTACGGTTATATTTTCAGGTCTGGAAAATTAAACTAACTTAGGAACCATGCCTTAAAACTAACAAAAGTAAAAAATCCAAAACGGAAAGGTTGGAGTTTGCCTTAGACAACATACGGGAGAATGGTTCGTTAGAACCATATGTGTTGCGGTGAATTGGTAGATAAAAGAGACGGTTAGTGTAAGAGAAAATGCAGTTGTGAAAAAAAATGCAATCAGCGGAGCCTGAGAGGAGTCGGTGAATGAAAAGAATTTCTGCTGCGTCCATTCGTTCCTCAAGATTAATGAGTTTGAGGCAGTCTCGATAGGGAGGTAAGCTTAGAGGATCGTCCCAAGGTAGACCCCCAAAGATCAAAGATGCTCTCAATTCGGGATACGTGAACTTATTGAAAGCGACATCACGCTTGGCTAGTATACTCGAGAAGGTTGCAGAATTCTTTGGACCGTCTTTTAACGAAGCCAATTGATGAGTTTGCTTTTGTAATTGTCGCATAACATGCCAAGGTCGCAGATAGACTGAACAAGGGATATAGGTTGGCCGTAGAGAAGGTATATTCGGGGAGGAGCTTTATTGAATTTACGTGAGAAAGTAATCAATTGACATTTAATGAGATTAAATTCTGAGCCGTTTATCAAAATGTGTTCAAAGCCCAGGACGGACAATTTGAACAAAATTAGTTTATGAGATATCTTATCAAAAGCCTTACTGAAATCAGTTGTAATAACGTCAACTTCTTTACCACTTTCTAAGGCTAAGAAAACAGAGAACACGAATTCAACGAGGTTAGTGGTAGTTTATCTACCTTTTAGAAAGTCGTGTTGATTATTGGAAATAAGAGATTTGCACTGCAATCTTAAGGCTTCATACAAATTGCTTTCGAGGAGTTTCGGTGTATGTGAAAGTTTAGCTATGGAGCGGTAATAAGTGACATCACTCTTTAATCCCTTTTTGTGTATCGGCGTTATGAGAGAAGACTTCTATATCTGTGGAAATTCACGTTGAGATAGCAATAACCGAAAGAGATTTCAAATGGGGTGGGAATTTGTTGAGGAACACTTTTTAAGAGTATTCATCATTAAGTTGCTGAAACTTATTGTCTATTACTGTATAATCAAAACTTTGATAAATAGAGGGGCCAATGGGAAAGTTAAGTAGGTATTTGAAATAGGAGAGATCCGGTTCGAAGGAATTATCGGCTAAGGATTGCTTAAATGAAGTAGCAAAAAATTTGGCTATGGTATGTGAATCGGTTGATGATATGTTTTCGTATGAGAGTGAAAGAGGAAAACCATCAGATTCTATTGTAATTAATGAATTGGGAGAGAGACTTACAATCGTTTATAAGCTTAGATTGCGCAATATCAAGGTATCGCTGGTAGAGAGCGTTATACAGCTGGGCGAATTGGAGGTATAACCCGAGATATTTGGAATAGTCAGCAAGAGAATCGGATCGAAGAAAAATAATTTGTTTCACTTTATTGAAACGTAGTCAAGCTTAAATGAAGTAGAAACAGCGATTGGAGAAGAGTTTAGGACATTGTGGACAGCCAGTAGAACATCTCGGCAAGGAGAATTATCTTTTGGAAGGGCAAGATCGTCGTCTCGAGAAACATTGAAACTAGGGGGATTCAGATACCGATTCTTTATATCGGTAATTAGATTAGTTTCAGTCAGAACGTAGACCTCAAATGATAGAGCATGATATTAGCGCAAGACAATACGGGTCTTAGATTGCAGTCCTCTTACGTTTGATAGTAGAAGGTGAGAGGAATATTATTTCGAGAAGGCATAGGAGTGGATGGTTGAAACGTGCTAGAAGGAGACGTTTGTTCTCGTACGTCTTTGTTTCTAGTCTAGTCTAGTCTAGAGAGTGCATAACAACATTCTGTTGTGTCGAAAGTTATTAAGTTATTTTAGTTAAGGAAGGCAGAAGGGGGTCAAAAATAGGGCTAGGGAATGAAGATGTTGAGGACGAGGCAGCGGTTATTGAAGAGGTATTAGACACGTTTTCAGATAAGAGATTTAAGATATGGGATCTAATGAAATTGGGATATTTAGCTCCGGTTTTGAGATCGCAATTTGGGAAAGAAGGGACTTGTGCAGAATGGTTGGGTGTTTCAGAGCAAACAGTGTGAAAGGTTGGGGTTACTTGGAAGGAGACTCGTTGACACGGCAGTTTGGGTGGAACGTAGGCAACTGGTGCTATATAATTTGAGGACTGATGAGGTTGGTTTTTAATGCGGGTAGGAGGGGCAAAATTTTGAAATACGTGAGTCAGGTTTGGAACGGGAATTCGAAACAGGTTTAGGTATCTTATTACTAGATAAAGCGCTTTGGAACTGATTTCGGTATCTTTAATGGATTCTGCTTCTTGGTTAATTTTCCCATCTATTTGTAAACAAGAAACTTTCGAAGATTAAAATTGTAGCTGGCTGGATTATGGAATAACTATTCATATTTAGCCGGAAAATTGAGTTTGAAGCTGCGTTTGCTTCTGTGATAAGATGTTGGAGAAAGTTGTAGTGGCTAGTGGTAATATCATATTTCTTTTAGAAAAAATTCGAGATTCAATCAACATCAACGTTTGGGGAGACACCTTTGATAAGAAGCGAAATGACCAATTGATTCTTGGAAGCAAGCTTGCCAAGTCTACGTTGCCATTTGGAAGGTGTCCAAATTGAGTTAAAATAATTCATAAGCTTCCGTGGGGCGACGACTGGAGGAATTAGCGTAGACGTATTCCCTGTTGTCAAGTTTTACAAAACTTCGCAGGAATCTGTATATTGAACCGTCCGCAGATGATTTACATGTGGAGATGAGCGTGAATCCACTTCAGGTTCCATTAATTCAGCCATGAGCGATGTATTATAGTGGACGATCAGGTAAGGCTCCGGAAGTTTTGTGAGTCATCGATTTTGCTGTTTATTGTTTCAATGTGATGTTCAATATCACATACGAGAGATCAAGTCGCGTTAAGTTCATCACCAACATCGTTCACTTTATCAAAGATAACTTTTAACATGCATTCTGATTGGATTCTGAAGACTGGAAGTCAATGTCAATGTCATCACACAGGGAGCATACTGTAACGTGCGTTATTAATACGAAATGATAAAGTATGATTAAAAAAAGTGCAATTAAATTCGGGCACTGCTTTTTGAAACTTTCCTAAATATAATACGTCGGCGATAATGGTTGAAGCCCAACTGCTTGACGTTTATTCCTAACATACCTACTACATGCAAGTTGATGGATTCACAATAAATAATAATAATAATAACGTAAGTTCACAATGAGCATTTCTATTACACGCTTTTTTCTTAAGCTTAATTATTTGGTAGCGAGATTATCATACCGAATAGATGATGCACTTACGCGACCACTTCGAGTCACAAAAGGTTTGAAACTTACATCAGGTACTTTGGGTACAGCTATATCTAATTTAGGTTGGAAGCTGTCACGATCAGTTGGATCGTCACGAACTGCTGGTTAATCCATCTGTTTATCTGTTCGTTCGGCTTCTACCATATGACTTATTTTTATTGTGACAATTTCTACTTAGTTCTACGTTAACTAAAATTACTATTTTTACTTGGTATATTATTGATTTCACTAACATTATTGTCTTCGTCATTTACATTGTTTCTAATGTGATCTTCAAATAGCAAATCACATGTATTGATTTCATTATCTTGTGTCTTAGCTAAAAATCTTCGATTTTTTTCGTAAATAATTACCAAAATTGTCTAGTACAATATATAACCTATCATTAACATTAACATTTCCATTTTTTTAAAATATAACTTGATCACCCACATTCAATATTGGCAAGGGTCTTGCAGTTCGATCGTAACAATACTTCTGTTTTTCCTTTTTTTTTAATTTTTTCTTGAATATCGAACTCATTCAAGTTGTTTCGATGCAACATTTGACAAGCTATAGACAATCTGATCATAATTTGGCGCCAGAAGAACAATTGAGATCGTATTGTACTCGAGAATACGATCGGTTTCCTGTACCTCGTAGCATCGCCTTAGAAGATTTTTTGCTATGGCAACGCCTTTTTCCGTTTTGCGGATACCTCGGACTAGAAAAAGTAAACAAAATTTTTGTTTGATTGGCAAATTCCTCGAATGCTATTGACCTGAACGGGCTGTTATCACATTTGATTTCCGATGGATATCCTACGCGATCAAATATTTTCACCATTACTTCAATTATATGGTTAGAAGTTTTCCGAATCAGTTTCTGTGAAATCATAAGGCGCGAATATGCGTCAATGATCGCTACTCTTTGAAATGGGTACTCAGGATTAGAATCTTGAACCAATAGTTCTTTTTGAATATTTCGTTTAATTTTTTTTCGCAAATAATGCACTGCAAATGTTTTAATTTTTTCGTACATACCAGGCCAAACATAAAGAGAACGTGCACGTGCAAGCGTTCTTTCAACACCCAAATGTAGTTCGTGTAACCACTTGCAAATTTTTGCTTGCAGTTCAGAAGGAATTTGAAGTCTATGGTCTTTAAAAAGGAGTCCATTTTCGAAATGCAAGTTATCACATATTTACATATGCGCATGTACTTTTTATCATCTTTAATTACATGCAAGTATAAGTTGTAATTATCTTCCGATAAGCACACCTTCCGAGTGATTGTATGTATTACTCCAAGAAGATCTGGGTTTTCCAATTGATCGGGCAATTGTGCCCTTGAAAGGCTTTCCGCCACAAGCATTTCTCTTAACGATGTATAAGCGATATTTATCTTCAGATACTTGAGAAGAAGCATAAACATCCTCTGTAATCGGAAGTGACATCATCAATGTCACACTTGAAAATTAACTCGAGTGACTTATGGTCACTTTGAACCGTGAACTCTCGTCCGTATAGGAAAAAGTTTAAGCGTTCACAGGCAAAGACAATTGCCAACAATTTCTTCTCAAATTGAGCCAATTTTTTTCACCAGAGTGCATCCCAAACCATCCTTTGCTGCATCCGTTTGAATTTGAACTGGTTTTCTCGGATCATAAGCTGCCAATACAGGCTCTGACGTTTCCATGACAATCAATTTTTTTAATTCGTTCTAATGTCTATCCGTCCAACTCCATTCTACCTTCGTTCAGGTTAAATCACGCTACGCTTGTCTGAGGTAGATACTTAATAACTTAAATAATACTTAAATACTTAAATAACCCCAGTAATCTCATAACCCCGGATTTGTTTGTTAGCTTTGACATATCTATGTAGAATGGCTCTAGTACATCGAAAATCCGGTCTTATTTGGCCCTCTGAAATTAAATGTCCCATAAACTTAATTTGTTTTTGTCTAAATTGAATTTTACTCGCATTAAATTTAATGTTTTGCTTCTGAGCGCGCTCCATTGCGATTGCCAAAGTTTAGTCATGTTCAAGGTCATTTACGGCCATAATAGCCGTCGGAATTAGGGAGTGCTCGCGCTTTATGCATGCATTAAGCGGTTTCGGATCGAGATAAACCCGAAGTTTTCCATTAGGTTTTTATTTAATCGACTGGAGAAATGGTTCCAGCCTGGACCATCGATTCGAGTTCCAATTTTAGACGATCACACAGACCCAAAGGAATGCGCTGTTTATAAAGCAACGAGGGTATGTCATCCTCTTTTAACCTAATGGAGCAAGTATCTGGAAATTTACCCACACCACTAAAATTTCTCTTAAATTTTCCTAAGAACTCCCCCTTTTTCCCGTGGCAAACATAGAAGTGATTTCACCGTATTCAAGCGTTTTATTAAATCGAACTTAATGCAAGTCGACAATCCCAGCAGCGGTTCAAGCGCATCATCAACAACAAGAAATTCAGCCGTTTTCATAGCTCTCTTTTCGATATCAAAACATTTTAAATTAACCAAACCATGAATGTTAATTTTATTAGCACTATAGTCGAGCACAACAAATCCATGTGTTCTCTTTTCAAAAGTAACATTCAGCTTCTTAATTAAATCAATTGGTATACAATTCACGTCGAATCCAGAGTCAATCTTAAATATGGTTAACCAGTTGTTAATTCGATATGTTTTCGACCATCTCATTCTGTTTACTGTATCGGTGTTTGCATTTAATCTAAAAACATTACTATTAACATGACAATTTCTACCTAATATACAAGTCCCATCAACCTGCTCTAAACCACAACAATTACCTTCCTCATTCCAATTGAGACTGTTTGCCTGCTTCTTGTTGTGGTCGTTTGCTTTACAAGAGCACATATGAGTTGGTGTGAAAGGTGCACTGTAATTGAAGCAATAGCGAGATATAGAAATGCATGCTTGGTCAGTTGTTGTTTCCGATACAGTATTCACACTTGATGCATTGTGGTTGTAACGTATATTACTAAAAAAATTTAGTAAAATTTTATTTGGATTAGATTTTGCAAGTTTCAATGACCTTTTTCAATGGATCATCCATTAAATTCAATAGGTTTAGTTGTAATTTCTTATCGTAAACACCGATAATTATGCGATCACGTAACATTCGATTTTCATTAGTAGCGCTACACTTACAATTGTATTCACAAAATCGCAGCTGAGTTCTTAATTCGATTTCAAAGTCAGCAAAAGTCTGGTTCCCTTTTTGCACAATTGTATTAAATTTATACGATTCCATAGCAATATTTTTCCTGAGGAGGCAGTACTCATCGAATGCCTTTAATAGGATTTCCAATGTAATTCCCGTTTGCGCAGTTCCTTCGTTTTGTTGCACCACATTAACGTCGCTTTGCTCTTCTTCGTTTCCTTCACAATCGGGTTGACCTGCATTTAGATTTGCATTCACATCAGCTCATGCATTTTCCAGTACGTTTGCTAACACATACATACCATCAGGTGTTCCATCGTTTGGGTACAGAGTGTATATTTCCTGCGTCTGGGCCGATTAACCACAAAAATGTTACGATTTTTTGTTGCTCCGGGCCGCTCATTTTATTATTTGCCATCATGTAGACCATGAATGTGCGTTTCCATGTTGTTTTGGCAAACGATCGGTCGATGTCATTTTTAAGGTTATAACATTAATCTATACACGTGCTCTTTAATGTACATTTCCAAATTTTAAATTTATCACGTTCACTTCTGACACTATGTAACGTGCCTTATTTATACGATATGATATAATATGATAAAAAGACGTACAATTAAATTCGAGTACTGTTTATTGAAATTTTCTTTTATTTATTCTGTCGGCAATAATAGTTGAAGCTCAACTGCTTGACGTCTATTCCTAACATACCTACTACATGCAAGTTGATGAACTCACAATAAATAATAATAATAATAACGTGAGTTCTTAATGAGCATTTCTATTACACTTACCAACTCGCACGTTGGATATACGGTAACCTGCGCAGAACAGATAGCTTTGATGTCACTCAACACTCTATCAAGGTGACGCAAGGGAGATTCTTCAACCCTGGATCTCCCGGACTCTAATTTGATTAGACCGGGAATTTGTTTGTTCATGTATTTTACTTTGGATTTTATAACATCGGTTGAGTTCTGAACTGAGTTACGTAATTCTTCAACACTTTTAACACTGTTTTCGATAAACGAAATTTTGTCCGTAATTTTTTTGCCGAGTGTATATGCAAGAGTGAAGTACTCTTGCATTCGTCATAAAAAAAAGGAGAATTCTTTAATAAACACGGTATTTCTTTTGTCTAACCCGACACAAACGGCGGTTTTACTACAGATGCCATTGCAGGCTACCCTGTCAGCATTGTTATCATCGATTACACAATTTGCAATTCGGCAAGACATATTTAAATAGGTAATCTTGCACTAAACACGCGGTCACGTAAATAAATTAGTTGCCCAGGTCGCATTATTGTTTGCACTGAAATCTGCCAGTAGCCAAAAAAAAATAAAATGTATTCGAGCACTGGGGGTTAAGGACTGGAAAATGCAATTTTTCGAATTGAGTATTGAGTATTACAACAAAAGTTGTGTTGTTACTTCAAAATACCTACCTTGATGCATTGATCGTGTCTGGAGACCCAGGAAACAGAAAAATTGGAATTTCAACCTTTACAACACTCTCAGCATTCGAGGCGAACCTAGTAAATTTCTGGAACCTGCCTGTTACAGTAAACGAATTTACTCGTTGATAAGTTCAAAAAATATATTTTTTATTTTTTAGAGACACAAGTCTCTTTATTCAAGCCTTAAATCTGAACATTTCTGTTGCTTAACATCTATTTATAATATTCAAGTTGTTGATTATCATACAGTTGCATGGGAAAGTATTTCAGGCGAATTACTATCCCATTTGTATGCACCTGAAAAAATATCTAATTACCGAAGGTTTGTGTCGGCAAAAGTTGTTGTTCAGATTTGTACCGGCGCGTGTGGGAACCATCAGCAGTCAGCGAGATAACTCCTCCCTTCTTTAAAAACCGCGTCTCGCGGGTCAATATTACCCTTTATAGGTTGAGGGTAAAAATCATTAACCTTTGGTAATTGAATCTGAATAGACTCATTTTCATTTGTAATTTTATATATATACTATAAACAATTAAAGAAAAACTGATAATTAATAAAATATATAAAATTAAATGGGAAGTTCCATGGCGACTTGCCAAACGATGCTGAACAAAAGTTACAAAGTAGTTTGATAAGAGCCATGCGTGATCTGTTGAAAAAAGCCTATTGAAAATCAAACTTTACGATGAATGACCCCTTACCTGGAATGGAAATTGATTCCCCCTGGTGCAACACATAAAGATGGGTTGTGGGAAGCTGGAGTTAAGAGCTTGAAACTTTATATTAAGAAAGTGACGGGAGCCAATATGCTTACCTTCGAAGAATTTTCCACGCTTCTTGCTTCTTCTTCTTCTTCTTCTTCAATTCGCCGATATCGGAAAATGTATCAGACATTCCTCTCTTAGCTTCGGGACATTTACTTCGGGAGTCCTTTGCTAGCTCCCCTTAAACCCGCTCTCGTAGAAAAGTCCCTTAATTCTGTCCAGCGATGGCAAACAGTAAAGATACTACACAATCAATTTTGCCATCGGTGGAAAAACGAGTATTTAAAAGAAATAAATATCCGGTACAAATGGAAATATCCACAAAGGAATTTATCGTTAGATGACTTGGTTGCTGTTAAAGACGAAAATCTGCCTCCTAACGAATTGCGGCTAGCTCGCATCGTTAAAATTTATCCGAAATCCGATGACCGCGTTCGCGTCTAAGAAGTTAAAACTCAAAACGGAGTTCTCACACGTCCAATTACAAACTTTGCGTATTGACTCACTCATGAACACAATTTTTTACAATCTAATTTTCATTAAACCGTATACCGTCTTAAACTATTCAGTTCTTATAATATGAATTTGTTCTAGATACTTATATTGCACTATTGCACTATTTTTTTCATTTATTGAACATGTTGTTAAGAGTGACTTTTCCGAAGTATATTACTAAGGCTAGTTGTTAGGTTTTACAGCCGAAGCTGAAAGGCGGCCGGCAATGTTTAAGTCAAAACTTTGAATCACATCTCCAACACTGTAATAATTTGTAATAGTTTGACATAAAGATGTCGCTAATGTAGCTTGGCAGTTTACTCCACTTTGCCAAATGGGAAGACACTAAGTCACTTAGTTTAAGTTTGTAACTAATCTCCTTCTTCTTGATTTAACCTTCGTCGAGGTGATACCTTCAATAAAAAGCTGTACCAACAAACCTACAACCACGTTTTCTTTTTCTTGGTTTTTTCAACACATCTTCGAGCATTCAGCAGGGGATACTCCGGACCCCAACAGGCAGTTTATTTACTTAACCTCTTAATATCTACGAATTCTCTTTTTCTAACTTTGTTCAGTTCAGCAGTGGGCCCTCCATATGCGGGACGCTGGTCAGCAAACGTGTAATATGGCATAGAAATTCATCTTCTTGTTATGATTTGTGACCATATCTGCAGAAGTACCAATAATTTTAATGCGAACGATGCCCAGAGCGCTGTAGCAGCTTGGATGAGTGGAGAAACCTTTTATATTGTCCATAAAAGTACAAAGTTGGGATCGCCAAGTAAAAGCGGTAATGATTTAATTAGTTCCAAGTCGATATCTCTTGTATAATACTTAAAAGGACGTCTTCGTGTTGTACTGTTGGAGTGACGTGTGAAAAAGCAGACTGGTTACTCTCGATGACGTTGATTCTTTGGGTAAACTGTATTTGTTGCTGCTTCATCGCAGCTGTCAAAGCATTGATATGTGCTTTAAGTGTGTCTGTTTTCATTGTATCGGTGTTCTTAGGCTTCTACTGGGGTCAAAAATTTTCTGTTTGTTGTTTGACTTAAACATGTAATTCTCCTCGTTCTCCTCCTTCCGATGCAGTGGCTGCTTTCTGTGGTTTCAAGGACTGCAGTTGCTGGTTATTGATACGATATTTTAGTATCTTCTTTGTTTTGTTTTGTTTTGTTTTTTTTTTCGGCTTTAGGCGCTGTCCGTTTTTTCAGGATCTGCTGTGAATATAGTTAAAATGGTATGTGGCTAATTTTTCCTCTCCGTTGAGTTGTTTTTTTTTTTTTGTGAGTCCTGTGTTTCAGTGATGTCTCTTCACTTCTTTGGATAACATATAAAAATGGATATCCTGGTTGAACCCCCAGTTAATCTTTTCAGATTGCATTGAATCAAAAAATGTAAATATTTTCTGCACCGTAAACGTGTTTCCTTTATTAACAAAAATTTAAGATTGACTCACATTAATATTTTTAGTACTATTTATACTAATTTCTGTATGACCGAGTTTTTTGTTAGTTGGCTGATAAGATTGTTTTTTCCTTCATCTGCTGGCCGACTAATTTATTTTTCTTTTCTTTTGTTTATTGGCGGATAAAGTGTCTTTTGTGTATTAGAGATATGTTTTGGCTAGTTTTGTTTACCAACATGTTTTGTTTACTGTTTTATGATGTTGTTTTGATTTTGATTTTGTTTTTCTAAATGCGTTCCTTAACACGCTCTCAAGGGATTAAGGTACCCTTAAAATGTTTGCGCACAGTACGGGCGGGAGTAAAATTAGAGAAGGAGGAAAGTGAGGTACCTATGTAATGTCTGTATTATACAAGGACTAGGAAATAGAGAGTTCGGCAGGGCATTCTCGTGAGTTATTTGGCTTAGGAACGATATCACGGTATTTCAGATTACATCTGAAAGTGGGCCTGTTGGTATACTGATTAGCGTTCATAGCCAGAAGAGTGTTACGGTTGATGTTTTAAAGGGGCGAAATTCTACTGGCGATTTTTATGGAAATCTATCGTCGGTGTTCGAGGGTGTCCATTGACTGAGCGATATTAACATCACATAAACGTTTTATCTCACTATAAAATCTACCAAGTTCAGAGATGTTTTAGGTGCACCTGACCAGATGTAGGCATTTTACCCCAATTTTGGGAGGATAAACGCCTTATATATTGAGCCCAGATCAGAAGGAGAAAATTATTTCTTACATCATTTGATCATTAGACATCTCGCATCATTTTGAAAGATAGTTTCTAGTCTACTGAAAAAGAGAGTCGTCGGTCCCAAATCCACCCATATTTGACTAAAGAGCCTGATCCCAAATTCTGTCAAATGCCTTCGAAATATCAAGTGCAACTGTTTTGCTTTCGCCAGATTGATGTTCGTTTTGATTTGGTGAGACATGCCATCAAATCATCAGTTGAACTGTTGCTATGAGAAGTGTACTGTCGATCATTGCAAAGTTTTCTTGTTTCGAGATATTTCATGAGCGGATGACTTATCAGCAATTCCTTCAGAATGGCCTTGTCCAAAGAGCTGATAACTGGAATGTCATTGTAATTCAACTTTGGAAAAGAGCATGAGACTGCGTTTCAGTCATTCCATACTCCTTTGAACTTTCTTCGGCTTTCCTCACCCGTAATAATGATTTCAGTATGAGAATACAGGGATACAAGTTCTTTGACAGGAGTCAGATAGCGCATCGAACTTTTTAAAGGTCAAATTGCTGTCCAGTTTAGGGCTTTTGTAAATATAGTAGAGCAATATTTTATAATTTGCTTACGGAGATGAAATTTTAACTACATGAAATTGAGAATTCAGGGACTAATTTGTGGTGAGATTGGTAAACTACATCACTACATAGGTAAGTGGCGAGACAGCGATGAGTAAAAAATAATGGCATAAGGTGGTAGCCAGGTAACTTTAGATTAGAGTGATGTAAGAGCTTTGGCAGGCATCCACATCTTTTTCACTAAGTGTCAAAATAGCTGGTCTTAATTTACAGACGCGAACGTATGCAAAAAAGTGACTTATTTTTAGCCCACGTATATTTACTCTAAAACAAACACAAAAGACAGAGACACTAACGATTCTTCGGTCGAACAAGTCAACAATATAACAACGAAACGAGAAGTTATGCCTTACATCGGCGGTTCCGTAAGATGCTACAAGGACAATGATTTTTTGTAAAGGTTAGATTTAGTGGGTGAGAGTACCACATTGGCACCTGAATGGTGTGCAGTCATCATCCTACCTTCTCCCAACGACAACGAAAAAAAAATCTCTATTAACTATATGCGATTAAGGTGCACGCTTACAAGGCCAGGGAAGTCATTCGGCAGAATAATACATCACTGACATCATAATGGCTAAAGAACGGTAGGGGACACAAAAGGAACATGGGGATACCCCAGTCTCAAAACGGAGGCAAAACCTACCTCGGGCCAACCGCAAGCGACGATAACAATACTCGGACAAAAATCGTAATAAAAAGGAAGCAATTCAAGAATCAAGGTCTCTCTAGGAACAAAACCCGACAATATTCAATTGTGATGACATACATACCTATGTATTTATGAATCGCTTCCGAAGTAAACAAATTTCACCAAAATGACGACTCATTTAAGCTGCGATCAGCACGACGCTCAAATCAACTATGTCCAAATGCTAAAATTGATGACCCAGATAAAGTACTTTTAACTTAAAATAAGCAAACAATAAATTGTATAAATAGCCAGCAATTTAAATAAATAGAGACATTAGAGGCGATACTGAAGACAATTATCATATAGCTTGATCCCTTTTAGATAGAACGTTTAATAACCAAAGGTAGAGTAAGATGCTTTAATGCTTTGATGACTCTATCCCAACGCCCAACTATCCCGGGGGATACCGAATCAATGCACTACACTAAATGGTAGGTCCTTAATTTGGAAAAAAATAAGGTAAATGGAAAACAAATCCTGGCTTTTCTTATCCTTCTAGGTTTAGACCCTGTCACATGCGGAAGGCTAAAATGAGTTGTTAATTATAAAAACTAGATTTCCCGCCTTGGAATGAATAGAAGATTTCACGTTGAGTAAATACCAGCACCATATAATTCAAGTCGATTTCATCCATATGCAACTACACAAAAATATACCCAAGAAAGACTCCGCATAGAAAGGTCCATGCCCCGTCTGTTTCATTTTATCCTCACAATATTAAGTGACAGATTGTCCACAATTTCTGAGCTCTAAAAGTCGAAATAACGGGATTATAAAATCTGTATATTTTGCGCGCGCTATCGTTTTTGAAATATGATTACGGTAATGTATCCTCAACACATTTCGATCCAGAGTGTTGAGTGTAAGCAGCACTTACCTGTATGAAAATGAGTCCGAAACGCCCTCTTATGAGCTTCTACCTACAGCTATCGCATTGCTTTTGGTCAACAATGAGAATGTCCCTATTTGCTGCTTACTAGATCAGAGCGGGCAAGCGGATTACATATCCGAGGATCTATGTAGAACAAAAATTAAGATTTCCAAAAAAAGTTCAAAGTTATCGGGGTAAGGGGAGAGATTGGAACAGTCCGCTCAATTGCTAGCATCAAACTCAAGTTTGATTATCCCAAACTGCCATCCGTAAATATAATAGCCCTTGTAGTGAAACGAGAAACACTCCTAAAAGAAATGATGGTTGTTATATCATACTCATTTCTTGGAAAACTAACGCCCTTGCACTAGTAAACTCGTTTAGGACAGCTGTAAGTTTCTTTATCGGTTAAAAAAAAACACTGAGAGAGAGAGAGACACAAAAATCATATGAAGATATCAAACGATTTTATATTAGCGTCTCGAGTCTCATTAGATGTCCACAGACTCTGTTATGCGACAACGAGACAAGAATGGAAACGCACACTATATTCCATTTAATAGTGTCATTCTCAGAGATGCTGTTACAACCCAATTGCAAGCGCACTCTCAAGTAACAGCTGTGTAAACTAGCTCATCCTTACAGGACCGAAACTCCAGTCCTACCTATTCGATATTATTCATCAGAATTGATAGTATGAACACATCTTCACCGCTGGTGAAGTGAACCCCTTTGTAAATAATTCTCGAACGCCATAACATACGGGGTTGATTGTACTACATGGCAAGCTATACGGGTAGTCCGCCAAATTGCTTAAATAACTGGTGCCCGACCACTGTGAAGAATGAAGTATTGGTGCTAAAATGTGCGCTATGCGATTCCACTTCCGTCTTAGTACCTACATCCGTTCCGACATGAAAAAAAAATAAAAATTATAAAATCAAAGAAAAAAAAGAGGAAAAAAAAACAAAATGGTTTCTGCAGGCGTTATAATCTTTAATTAGTTCTAATTTTTAAATTTACAATTGCTTTTAAAATTGGCTTAAGCCTTCATTCAATAAAAAAAACGTAATAACAATAGTACTTAATAATAATATTTCAAATACTAACACAGCGTGACAATGTTTTGGTAAGTTGAGTGATGATATGTGTATCTTTTTCTTTACAGTTACTTTAAATAAAAATGGAAAGCAAAATTGTCCCTTCACGCCAACATCTCATGTTATTGACGCATTCATGAAAGCTACCTTCATATGTTAAGTGCACCAATAATTCGATTCGTTTCTCGATAACCAATTTTTATGCTTTTTAATGTCTATTGTTTGCAACAATTGGCTGCAGGACCATGGAAGGCTAATCGTTTCTTTACTTAATTGGCATTTGCCGGAGAAACACTAAGCCTGTAGCAAAGGAAATAAGTATTATTAAGAGTTTCACAAACATCCGTTGTGATGTCCGTACCGGTATCAAGTGAGCGTCAAGATACAAATGTCTCTCTCTTTTTTGTTTGGTTGCTATGACACCTGTCAAACATATTTAGTATACATCAAGTCATTGAGCAAACAACATCATATTTTTTCATCGTCGAATTTTGTACCAGAAAATGATGACTTGCGGAAAACATTAATTTTTTGTTTTCATTTGAAGAAAAGTGCTGCAGAGTCGCATCGAATACTTGTCGAGGCATGCTCTATCAGAAGCAACATGCAAAAGATGGTTTCAACGGTTCAGAGATAACGATTTTGATGTGAGAAATGAAGAACATGAAAGACCACCAAAAATTTTAAAGACGCCGAATTGCAAACAATATTGGATGAATATGACACTTTGAGTCAGAAACAAATGTCAGAAATGTTAAATGTTGCACAACAAACAATTTCTGACAGTTTAAAAGCTATGAGAAGATCCAAAAGTCTGGAAAACCACATGAATTGAATGAAAGACAGATGGAAAACTGAAAAACCACTTGTAAAATTTTGCTTCAAAGACACAATAAAACATCGGTTTTGCATTGAATTGTTACTGGCAATGAAAAATGGATTTATTTTTAGAACCCTAAACGGAAAAAATTATGGGTAAATCCGGAATAACCATCAACTTAAACTGCAATACTAAATCAGTTCGGGAAGAAGACAGTGATGTGTGTCTGGTGGGACCAGAAAGATGTGGTGTACCAGGAGCTCCTAAAACCTGGTGAAACCATTAATACAATTGATCACAACAAATGATCAATTCGAATAATGCATTGATCGACCATAAGACCAGAGTGGGCCAGAAAACACGGTAAGGTAATTTTGCTCCATGACAATGCACCTGCACACAGGCTTGGCTCCTTCCGACTACCATTTGTTTTCATCGATGGGACACGCATTAGCTGAGCAGCACTTCGAATCCTACGAGGAAGTCGAAAATTGGGGGACGTTTTGGTTTGCTTCAAAAGAGAAACAGTGTTATTGGCGTGGAATCCATAAATTACCTGAAAGATGAAAAAAATGTTTAGCTAGCGATGGCCAATACTTTGAATAAAATCTTTTTTACTTTCCTATTAAAAATTAATTTTTTATTTACAATAAAAAAAAGCCCATACCGGTACACCAGATATATGTCAGGATGCTGAAAAGCTTGGCATTCGTAATGCCAGAAGAAATATCAGCCTACTTTTCGGAGGTAAGCAACCGTTTTGACTATAGTGGCTTTAAAAAAAACTTTGTTCCTGGTTCAAAAAGGACTATATTGTTGGTAGTAAAAATTACCAGAATTTTGGTCAGTTACTGACAGTGTTAATACAAATTTTCCTCGAGCGCAGAATTCCGTAGAGGCCTGGCATCGCCGCCTCAAAAGTATCGTTGGCAAAAAATACATGGTTATATGCACTAGGTTAAGATTTGTAGAAGAAAATGGTTGTGGTGAAAACTACAATACAAAAAATTAGTAGTGGGGAAGGAACCATAATTAAAAAATCGAGCGCTAAACGCTTCAAAAAATAAAAAAGTCATTGCAAACCAACCACATATAGATAAAATGGAGTATTTGCAATCTGTAGCAAATAACATATTGTTATATTAAACTGTTTAATGCTGTTGAACTATATCACCTCTCATTT
Organism: Volucella inanis; assembly: GCA_907269105.1. Taxonomy (NCBI): domain Eukaryota; kingdom Metazoa; phylum Arthropoda; class Insecta; order Diptera; family Syrphidae; genus Volucella; species Volucella inanis. Next base: position 86,534,675 of record OU026153.1, on the reverse strand, counting down.
TTTTGAAATTTTAGTATTTTGTAGAGGTGATTATGCTGAACAAGAGAATATATACCATATCTAATTTATATCACATTTATGCCTTTTGTTATTTTATGTAAAGTAGATTAAGCGTTTATTAAACTCTGAAAATAAATTTATGTTATACTTATATCGTAATATGGTTATTTACTTCAATGGCAGAAAATAAGTACCCGTAAATGCATTAAATTTTAATGCATTTAAAAAGTTCTTAAACAAGGACTTCTTTTCTGCAATGGAAACATAAATGTTAATACTCACATGTAAATATATATCACAATATTTCGATATCATTTGAATATGAGCAGCGTCATCTATATTTTCAAATCAGAAATTTCGATAGCAGAAGCAGCAACTATTTGGTGAGTAGAGAGTAGGATCAAATTTTCTAGCAAAATGGAAAATTGTATAGAAAGATGGATGGCGCAGATTGTTCTCGAAATATATCAGTGGAGTATAAGTATCAACATCCCCAAGGTATGCAAGTAATTACAGTGATTAAGAGGTTTAAGTAAAAGATAAAAAAAAGTAAAAGTTGACGAGGTATCCGATTGGATTGTGAAGTATTAAATAAACAGATTGTATTAAAAAGATATGTTATATCATTTGTAATCACACAAACATTTTACATTGGGGTCAAATGTGAGATAGGACTTATTGTGTGTGAAAAAAAAGTTTGCAATTGCTGATTGAAAAAAGCTATAATGGATCGAAAATTATTGCAGTTGACCCTTGTCCAACTCAAATCCGAATTGAACAAGAGTAACCTCAGTTGAGGGAAAAGTAACTTAGTGCTCCGATTGCCGTACTCTTTCAACAACGAGGGACATGATCCAGATACATACTCCATTGACGTTGACGAGGAAGACCAAATGAGTACTGGCAACGACATGGAACACAAAAAAACCTGGACGAAGAACAGCTTTGAAAAAAAATGGATGAACAAAAGAACAGCCTCGAACAAAATAAAAATCTAGACGAATAAAAGAACAGTCTGCATGAATTCTAATTGGATTGAATAAAGCGATTGTATTGAAAAGGAATAAGTTCTATCATTTTTATAGCCTTTTCACACCTAATCAAAAACCGGGTTTTCGCAAAAAACGTAAAAACACGGGTTTTCCCATACATATTTTGTAAGCCACAATTTTTCATAAACACAAGTTTTTGCGAAAACCTATCAAAAACTACTTGAAACTGAATGTTCAACTAACCAAACAAAACTTGAGGAAAACAAACTTTAAAAAACAGCTGGCAAGTTGCTGTCAGTTGAAATTTAATTAAAATTCGGAATCAGAATTGGAATTTCAAAATTAAGAAGGTTCCGTTTACTTTTTAAAATGGAAGACTGAGATGAGAAGTCTAGTAAAATCTTCATATCCTGCTCAGCATTATTTCCATGAATGGATATTACATTTAAAGTGTTAGAATTCATTATTTGGTCGTATTATTTTAACTTTATATGAGCGCAAATTGGTTTTTTTTTTATCAAAAACGTAAAAATTTAACAGCTGATGTTGAAATAATTGAAATGTCAAACAAAAACTTGTAAGTGTTTAATATGAAAGCATTTGGGGTTTTCCGAAAACTTTTAGCTAAAAACTGCGTTTATGATTCGGTGTGAAAAGGCTACCTTTTCCAGAACGAGTCCATATGCTACTGTGACGATTAATGAATAAATTACGGATGAATGGCGTCTCTTTATTGATGGATCTAAAACGAGTTTAAAAGCAGTTTTTTTTTAAATAATGGAATAGAATATCGTTTCATACCTGTAACGTATTCAATCACCTTAAAAGAAACATTTGATACTATGCAATTAACATTAAAATTATTAAAGTATAGAGACTCAAGTTGGAAAGTTTGTGCTGAATTAAAAGTGATAACGTTGTTACTAGGATTACAGGGTGGCTTTACAAAGTATTATTGCTTTTTGTGTATGTGGGACAGTCAATTACACAGAAACATTAATTGATTAAAGATGGTCGATTGACCGATGAGATCAGAATCCGTTGCTAGACAATCAAATGTCGAATATTCACCTCTAATTGAACCAGAAAATGTTCTTTTTCGTAAAAGCAATGGATAAAACTGGTGAAGATTTTTTACATTTAAAATCTGTATTCCCTAAATTAAGTGATGCCAAACTTAAACAAGGAACATATATTTGTTGAGCCGCAAAACTAATGAACGATCGTAGCTTTGGCCCTAAGCTGAATACAAAGGAACCAGCAGCTTGGATAAAGTAAAAAACTGTAATAAACGGGTTTTTAGGAAATCATCGAGCAGACAATTCCGAACTGCTAATCGGAAGATGTTAAAAACTTATAAGGATTTAGGTTGCAGAATATCATTGGAGATATATTTCTTGCATTCACATTTTGATTTTTTCCAAAAAAAAACTTTGGAGAGGTAAGTGACGAACAAGGAGAACGATTTCATCAGGACATAAAGATGGTCGAAGAACGTTATCGAGGTTGATGGTATGCAGCCATATTGGAGGATTACTGTTGGTCTTTAATGTAATGTAATAGATCAAAAACGTAATAGCGGAATCAGAGATTACATGTTTTATGTTTTAAAATGAATTAAATTAGTTTACCTTTTTAAATTTTTAAGTTTCAATAATATTAGTTTCGGTATTTATAAGACGAAAACGTTACGTGCTACAACATAATCATTGCTATATCCTTAAATAGAATTCCCAATTGTTAAAAAAGTACCTTATTTTACTAATGTAACAAAAAAATTTGAAATTTGTATTGTAATTCTTAATTACATTAAGTAATAAAAATCCGGGACTGAACTCACCTTCTCTGCTTTCCTCGACGCGTCGAGATCATAAAACAACGAAACTACGAAGGTCAAATGGAGAAAAAATTAAGTATTAAGTGTTAATTTATTGGTGCTAATTTGAAGCTTATCTTGTTTTGCTTTGCACTTTTCGACGTTGGATTTGCTTTCACCCACAAGCACACTAACACTGCTTCATTTGACAATCACAAATCTCCAAACACTATAAAATCTAGCACAACCCATATGGGAATAACCGATAATTGGGTATCTCACTTATGAATATGGATTCACTTGAAAATTATTTTAGTTTTCAATATTTATTTTCGAAATTTTTTTCGAATACTTTCAGTTTTCTTTTTTTCGGCACTATCTAGCTTCCTATTCTTTCTTTTTTCTAAATTGATCCGAAAATTGAACTTCTCTATACTTCTCTAGTCGTTAATTCATTTTCTCGTTTTACTTTTTCCCCCAATACGAACTATTCTTCACCGGACCACAGAACTTCTTGCCTGGCTCCTTTTAACTAACTCTTCCTTTCAATCTCAACCCCCTAATTTTAGCAAATCCTAACAGTCGCCTGTTTTCTTTAAAATTGTTTTACCAAGTTTAGGTTAGGTTAGGTTAAAAAGGGGTATGATGGATATGCCATCACACTGACACCAGGCACCAAAATGGGCTCATCGCGATCAATGTGGAACCAGTTGAATTTTTCTTCAAATGAATGGTAAAAACCTAAACAACCTAAACACCCAATCTTTTGCAGAGACCAAGAATGTCTTTGAAGTCCGTACCGTATATTTTCTCCAGGTTTTCGCAAAAGTTTTTCCCTAAAAATATTCTTGAATTATGCCTCGAATTCGTACAATATGTGTGTTATGTTAGCAACTGCTTCCAGATAACCGCAGAATCTGCAAATATCCGTATACGGCAATTTGAGTCTGTTTGCGTGTTTCCGCAGGACACAGTGTCCTGTCAAGATTCCTATTGTTGTCCTTAGCTTATCCCTGTTTAATTTTATAAGCTTTCTAGGCCTTTAGGTTACTAACATTAGGTTAGCAGTTTTTGTGATTTGTTTCTTGGTAGTGCCCCTCACTGTGCAAAGGGATGGTTTAATGTTGGCAACCATAATATTTTTGAGTAGCCCCATTTTCTTGCAAGTTTATCCGCCTGTTAATTTCCTCTGATACGGCAGTGTCCTGGCACCCAGTACAATCTCACCCACTTCTGACTTCATATTGCCTTGAGCACTGTGCGACAGCCCTTGACTGTATCAGAGTTGATGTTTGTTGATTCCATTATCTTGATTGGATTAGGTATCGATCTACATAGCGATATCTCTTGCGGATACCGATATTAACTGCATTAGCTCAACTACCATGAGGACAGCCAGAACCTCTGATTGGAAGATACTGCTTGCATCCGGTAGACTTTTAGACATTCTTAGTCTTCTGAGAAGATATCGGAACCTGTTACTTCCTCTGTTTTCGAGCTGTGAAAATTGCAATTTCATTTAACCTGATTGCAATTGCATCTTTTTCCCAGGATATATTACATCATACGGGATGTCGAAGTCGACCGAGAAAGGAAGTTTATCCATTAGAGGTAGATTGCCAGGCAATAGCTCCACTAGGAGCGTGCCATGTCCGAAACTACTACCATGATCCGTTTTTTCTTTCATGGTCAACTAATTCATCAGATCATACCACATCATCTGATTTTCCACATCCACTTTCCCTTACCGAAGGAATATCATACTGTAGGATGACGTTACACATGTCAACAAAAGCGATCCAAACCATTGCCACTTCAGTATAGCACCTTTTTATGAATCGGTTCCGAAGTAAACAAGTGCCACCAAAATGACAAAAAGACTTAGAAGCAGCTATGGACAGATTCAAATTGCGACGACTAACTTGCCTGCAATGCCTACAATGCACACAAAACATTAAGATCATGCTGAATCAAAATAAGATGGGTAAGCTGCGCGCCCGGGAACAAAAATTACTCACTACCTGCTAAAATACTCAATTCTCCCTCTTTTCTCACCAATGCAAAAATGAGTTGGCCCGCTCCAAGCAGAATGCTAGGCATGTAGCCCATAGCAGTAATGCCCGGTCTTCAGGACTCAATATCATCCATGGAGAAATACAGTTTAATCCTAACCACTGCAGGATAGTCCAAGACATGCTAGCACAAGCGGCTTAACACGATAGAGTGAACATCATTTTGATCAGCGAGCCGTATAAAACCGTATAAGTCTGCGATAAATCAAATCATCCCGCAATTTAGCAGAACGTCTCTCGTGTTTAACATGAACTCTTGCCTTAAAGGCCTAATTTCAAGGGATGCCCATACATCCATGGGAGCAAGGATACGCCTTGCCATCGCTCACCGTCAATTCTTTGATACCAAAGCGGAACTCGTGTTGGAGGCAAAAAGTTCCACCCTTGGTAAGAGTCGAGGCCGAACTAAAACCTCTTACTGCTCTTAGGGTCACAGCACCCAGTATCTTGCAACTCTACATTGGGTCAAGACCCTACCCGCGACTTTAGGTTTAAACCACAGCCACTATGACGCTCCCACAAGGGGGCCTACCTCAACAAGTCAGGCCCGGACCGAAATCCCTATGGGCTCCTGACTCCCATGGTACCGTGTTTTAAGTCCTGGTATGGACAACCAGTGGTCCTGCCACCCAACAGGACCTCTGACCGGCCGCTTGTAACTGGTCAAATCGTAGCAGCATTCGGAGGCGTAAATACCGAAAACCTTTACGATAAACCAGTACATTTGCTCTGCCCCCGCTTTTATTAGCCAACGGCGTTGATGGGTGAAGCGCTGATAATTGGGCGGGGGCCCGCCGCAATTTAAACATGTGGAATACATGACTTCCATGATGCCAGTGATCAAACGAATGGATATGTCCGTGGAAAAATAAACGGGAACAACTTCTACAACCCCCAAGCCCAGCCAAGCTGAACGATAAGTGACTTACAGGAAAGAATGGGAAAGCGTAATGATAGCATGGGGAAGCAGGTTCATCAATGCCAGCGGACGTATACTACTAGAAATATTCGCATTATTGGATGTAAATATTGCAAATAATGGTCGAGCAAATACGGTTGAAAGAAAAGTTAAAAGTAAAAAATAAAAAACCAACAATACCACGGTAGAGTTGTGCGCAGCGAATTAGTAATAGATCTCGACAAACGGATAAGAAAGGATATCGAGTGCGAAAGAGTTCCTACATATTTTCGAGCAATCTTGAAATTGTTTTTGCTCAGATCAATTCGATCGCAACCATCCCTATTTTCACCGCCATTAGATTTCATCCCATTCAAGCATTAAAGAAAAACGCGTTGAATGTTCTCTTATTCTAACAATTTATTATCACACTGACTCTGTGTAGTCGTAAAACACAAAACTCTACTTAAAGGGGATCTACATTGAAATTGGACGTTAAAGATTATCAGCTGAGATGATCAGGTATCACTTTGAAGGGAATACCATTTAACAGTTAAGTTTAGAGATACTTCATCTGCGAATTAAAGGGGAAAAACCAATCGTGTAGTGGTTCTGGGATAAAATCCCAACTGAAGCCTTTTATTCCGTATTTGTCACACGTAGTAGATGCCGTTGATGCATTTTTGTAGGAGAACATGGGAGCCTACAAAGTTAGATAAACCTCATCTGGCGACAAAATTGGGAAACTATTGCGAGAAATACTTGAAAAAAGAGGCCCCGCTGGCAGCTTCCGTGTGGATAGCTTTGGTTGCAAAACATACAAATAGGCAGGCATAGCCTTTCATAGTACGACAATTTCTACCACTGAAGACCTTGATTTCGAATAGACCTGCGACATCAACCACCGTGTAGGTGAATTGAAGTGACAAGGACCACCTCTCCATTGGAAGTGCCGCCATAATTTGCTTTCGCATTTGTTGACAATAAATTACACATGGTTTACAGTTCCTTTAAGGATCCAGAAGTTCTGACGAATCAAGGGTTATATTAACGCATTACCTCCATGAATTGAAATTTCATGGATGAAGTGTACAATAAGATCCGATAAGTGTGATGAATAAGAAAGAATTATGGGGTGATGTTTGTTTCTCATCCGTAGAAATTAAATCTGATTGCGAACGTTTCGAAAGTTGGTGGAAAAACCGAAATATATAGGATATGACAGGCATAGAACGAAAAAAGACAAACATCTTCAAAGAATTCCCTCGTGATTTCGTGAACTGCACATATGATTGGTTCGATTTCTATAGCCTATTTAGGAACTGAGGATAGGAAGTTTACCTGCCACTGATTCTCTGGGCTCTCGTAGCCAAGCTGTTACTTACCAACAAAGAAAACTGTTTTTTAGATCTTGCGGAGTAAGTCCACAATTCACGAGATCAGCAGGATTCTGTGCTAAGGGAACGTGCAACCAATTCAAAAAAAAAAATGGACGATATTAAGGGGAAAGCTGGTAGATAAAGCAAGATGAGTTTTGAGAGGAGAACCGCCCTACAAACGAAAAGAGTCTGAACCATTACGTCACGACGTGTGATTCAAATGTAATCGGTGATTTTTTAAACATTTGATTTTTAATTGTCAAAAAAAAAGACACACACAATTGCAAAAGTGTATAAAATTTTAATTTAAGTTGATAAATCAGTACTTGCTATTTACATTTTAAAGATTATTTCATGTAAATATTAACTAAGACTACTCGACTAACACGACTACAAAGATGACTCACGGTCATCTTTGAAAAAATATAGACCAATGATTCCGCTGAACAATAAACCTTACCAAAGAGTGCACTTATCCGGGTGCATTGGCAGTTCTTCGCTCATGAGCTTCGTCGCTGAAGACAATTTTCAGAAAAGAAAGCAAATCGTCCTCCAGCTTTTCTGAGGTCCACTCACCGAAAATTCGATACTGTGGCAAGTCGTTCGGCTTCAGTTCTTACACGAGCCATATTTTTAAGGTTCTAGACCAAGATTTTTGAATAAAATCTTCCACATAGTGGAGTTACACAATCCCAATTACTACGAACGGTAACAAATGGACTTCATTGAAACTGCAGCAATATTTTCCTCTCTACGCAGTCTATGAATACGGGTAGGTGGCTTGATGTCCAATAGAGTGAAATCGGTGCGAAATTTAGTCAAAATGGCTTGAATTACTCGCACAGTAATTCAATCGTAAAATCGTCCAAGTGCGCGAAAAACATTTTTAACTCGATAATTAATTTCATTTGATAATAAAATTCAATAATCTTTGAGCGTTGTTCGGATGTAAGACTTTCCATGATGAAATGGCAATGCTAACTGGGCTGTCAAAAATACAACGCTGAATAATCAAACAGCGAAATAACACCCTTTATTACGTTGCCAAGCGTGGTATTTTAATAATTTCTATTTATGGTAACGCTTTGATAAAATTCAATGATCTTTGAGCGTTGTTCGGATGTAAGACTTTCCATGATGAAATGGCAATGCTAACTGGGCTGTCAAAAATATAACGCTGAATAATCAAACAGCGAAATAGCACCCTTTATTACGTTGCCAAGTGTGGTATTTTAATAATTTCTATTTATGGTAACGCGTTGATGAAGATGTTCCATTTAAGGCAAATGCCTTTACTTAGGGGCGCATCTTAATTTGTTTGATCAATCCAAGCATCCTACATTATCGTTATTGCTGTGATTATGATAGGGGGAGTCAACCCGAGGGGTCAAGCACCCTCGCGATTTGGAAAAGCATTTCGCGTTTACGTAGTCAGCGATTCACAGTAATTGACTGGTTGTACGATAAAGTAAAAGTTCCAACGTTCAAATTATACTGTCGATATCAAGGTTCAGAAAGGGTTCGGTGAGGATATGTTTTCGTGGTACCTTAAAAAGTATGGGGAGTTTGAAGTCCATTTGTGGATTGCGAATCCAGAAAATACAAGCGATTTTATCAATTCATTTTGAGGGGCCTTGGCTGAGTTAGGATTATCAGCATCTGACAATTTGCCATTAACACAGAAGTCCTTTTCGAGGATCCCGGAGGCCAGAGGAAGCACATGAGCTTGGTCATTGGGCAATTATAATAACGTCCTGAGAGTCAAAAAATTTTTAATGGCCTCAAAATTTAATATATACCAAACTCACTTTTTGATGCGGTATGTATTGATATTGAGTTATTAACGGTGTTTTGAATAGCAAACAAAATCTGTAGTACGTACACCAAACTTGACACTCAAAAATGAGATCAGTTTTGGTTGACAAGGACGGAGGTGTTGTTTGAAAGAAGGAAAATTTTTTGTATATCAACTTTTTTTGTGACTTATTGCGTTTTCGTTTTGGCAGGCTAAATACTTTTTTGGTTTTTGTACTCCGGAGAACAAAAGTAACAAAAACTTTGTTCCCTCATTTTTGCAAAATCAAAATGTTGCCTCTGCTTCAGAATCAAACCTTCTCTCCTGGATTTTATGTTAAATTGTGCTGATGTATGTTTATACATATAAATATGTATAAACGTCAAATTGTGTGTCAAACTAGTTTCCGTGCAAATGGTTGTGTTTGGCCAATTTATGTACAAATTGATTTGCAAGCAAATATATTTAAAAAATTAAATTTCGACGAAGTTTTTGGTGCTACTGGGAATTAAATTCGGAGTAGAGAAAGCAGAAGCCTTCTGCCCGCCCAAACAAAAACGCCATTACACGAATTGAGATTTGCAAAAATAGTTAATGTCGAAAAGGAATCATTTTGATTTTAATGGAATCTATCTACAAATTTGATGAAAATGTCATTCGGTTATGAGTATAAAGCGAAGGGCTGTTGCTGTTATGGAAAACTTTCCATAATATTATCTCAAGGTACGCATTTTTTGCAACTTACATGTTTCTAAAGCCATGTTCACACGATTAGCGGCAAACATGCAAAGCTGTTTTTGGGACGGCCAAAATTTGGAAAGCTTTCTATCTAAGTTAATTCATCTATGTTTGTGAATATGACAAATTTTGTTTAGATGTCAATCTGGTTCTTGCCTTTTTAATTAATTTGCGTATTGTTTATATTGCTTTAGAAGAGAAATACGTTTTATGCTTTAACGCTGGTTTCATGTTTTGTTATGTTCTTGGTAACCCAATTCTTTTAATTTTTCTTAAACTATGTAAAGCGGGGTTAAATGTGAAATAAGGCATTAATTTGATGCATATACCATATATAGAGTATATATATATTTTTTAAGTTGGTGAAAGGTAAAATCTGAACACGTTTCGTATTGGTGAAAAACGTTTAAAGGGGATTTTGCAACGGGTATTCGAATTTCTGTGCAAGTGTTTTTGTTTACGATTCTTTACTATTAATTTGTTGACCTTTTCGGTTTTAATGTGAATGTCGAAAGAACCAAACGGTATGGCAACTTTTAACCCGTCTTCAAATATAGTAAATAATTGTGCCAAATCTTCGGAAGCAGCTTTTGCTGTATCGTCACCATCATGTTTAATTGGATTAAATTCTAATTTTTCAAGTGCTGCAAATAAAAATCAATCTTACATTTGTTTACAAAAAAATGGACCTAACCCCTCACATCAAAACTCTTCAACAAGCTTCAAATTTACAGAGATCAAGCGAGAGCCGTGCCAAGTGTCTGAAGTAACTACTTCAAATAATCTTCATTTAAATAATCAACTTAATAAGACAGTTTCGACAACGATGACTTCAATGGTGAAAATCGAGTCTACCTCGCCAAAAATATCTGAAACCGGAAAAGTTATGTCTCAAATTAATTCAAGTAGTCCAGAGTCAAATTTGTTACTACCAATATATACAAACATTTTTTTTTTTTTTTTTTTGCAGATGATGATTCCGTTGGGATTCCAATGAGGAAAAAAGGCTTTGACGAAAGTTTTTTTTCTACAGCAACTCTACATGCACCAAAAGATTTAGGTTATTTTGGAATCCGAGTTGCTGATATGGGTAAAAATTATAACCGTTAATATTTTTGTGGAACAAAGATCTAAAGGCATAGTAGCATAGTATATAGATCGATTAAATAATAGTTACTTTCAGCTTATGCCATTTTTTTATTCATGAAGTTATCTGTTTGGCTCAGAATATTCTTTGTATTAAAAAATGAGACCCGTCTCAAATTTTCTTATTTTTTGTGACCTTGGTACATAAACTTTATTTATGTATCGGAATTCCAAAAAAATTATAGAAAAGAAAAAAATATATATTAAACACATGTTCAGGATACCTATTTTCATTAGAAAGAGAATTGGGCAATTATTTTGTTGAACCCCCGCATCCTCACCAAGAATATGTAAAGTGTGTGACAAAACTAAACCAACTTTTAATATTCTACCCCCTACCATTGCTTACTAAAAGAAATACGATGAAAAGTTATTTCTTTACACAACTTTTCGTCTTTACAACACTTCATATATTATTTATTAAAAAATATCAAATTTTTATTTATTGTAAAATGTTTTGCATATCAAAAATAATAAAAAAAAAAAAAAAAAAAACCATCGCATTCGTAAAATGCGACATTGACAAAACTAAAGCAACTCCCACTGAACCTGAGCATCTGGTCAAACAAATCAAAAGAACATAAACATTTGGGTACCGTTAGGTCATATTCCGTTAAACTTGCTGTTGTCTGTTTACATCTATTATTCATTGTATTCATTACCCATTGTTTAGTGTTAGAAAAAAGAAATACATTTTATATTTAAAGATTTTTTTAAGGATACTGGCCAGAAACAAATTTGGGAATGAACTCAAAAATAAGATTATTGAAGATTTGTTTAGTGAAACAAAAAAAAAAAACAAAAAAAAGTTATTTCAGATGAATCCAAATATAACATCAAAGGATCAGATGGAAGTGCGCACGTTAGACGACCAAAAGAAAACGCTTAGACCCAATTACAGACATTTTAAATGATCAAGGGTACAAAAATAAAGGGTGATTCATTGTGAGGTTTAAATTATAATGTAAAATAAAACCAATTTGTAAGTGAACTTAAAACTTTAATTATCAGTTAAAAGAACAATTCATGGCTTTTACTTTTTGAAAATGTCATTTAAATGTTGGCCACGACTACGTCTGAGGTGGTCCATCCGGTCTCTTTTTTGCATGAAATTAAAGTCTTTTGGCACCAACTTTGCTGGTACACGACAGAAACCCAAATCATTAACCAAAATGTCTTGGGCGGATCCATAAGCAATCTTCAAGTCCTCCGCTATTGCTCTGATGGTTTATTTGAGGTTATTGACCAACATTTCTTTTACTTCATCAATATTTTCGTCGGTTTTCGATGTCGATGGTCTACCACTGCGTTCATCGTACGACCGTTCTCTTTAGAGAATCGTTGCCTAAACACTTTTCCAAAATTTCCAACGTTCGCGCACCATTAAATCCGTTTTTACGCAAAGTTTAATACAAGTTCGTTGTTGCAAATTTAAATCCATTTCTAAAATTGTAAAAAAATCGCCAACACACACAGATATAGATGTACTCTTGCTACGTAATTTTTGCAAATGTCAAGCTATGATCAAGCTAAAATTTAGAGGAAATATCAACAACAGATGTACCAACTTAACAAAAAGCAGAACTCAAAGCGGAACAATAGGAGCGCCACACGGTGGTACATCGCGATCATTTGTTTTCATTGCATCTGGATTGTAGTTTTCCATTTGCGGCAATGAACCAAAATAATTTCCATTTCCTTTAGTGTTAAAAAAACTTGGAAAATAGCACTTTTTTAATGTCTGTCTTAAATCGAAAGCTTTTGAAAGAACACGGGAAATGAGTCTATTATATTCACGTTTTCAAATTTCATGAGTATTATTTTAGTTCGTCTCATAATTAATGTTGGTTGAAATTTCGTTTGATGCAGATTATAATAATAAATTGGTGATCATACGTTTGTCCGTTATTAGCCAAAACAATAACTTTTCAAAAAGTTTTTCTAACATTAAGAATGTGTTCTAAGAATTCTAATATTGCATTCTGACTTTTTTTATATTTAGTCTAAATGTACACTTCTGGCAAAAGTAAAGATTTTTGTCATTTAAACAAAGGACATATATTTGTTGAAAAACATATAAATTTGGTTGGTAAAGTTCTATTGTCCCAACAATATCGTAAATACCTTTTTACCGATAAAAGTCTCTTGACGACTCTCCAAATCATAAAATTTCGGGGCTCGAATATCCTGTTGAATATAACACAAGTGATCTTGTCGGACATGTTTGCATTTTTTGCAATAAAATTCTCCACAAATATGTTCTCTTGTCGATCTGTAAGTTTTAAGACAAAAGACACATATTTTTATTATTTCACAAATCGCTCTTTTTCCTATCGACCCAGATACTTTGTGATTATCTAAACAGGTGTTACCTCTAAAACTCTTGTAGCAATCTTGACATACAAGCAAGTAGGTGACTGTTGACATTGTGGACATGACTTCACATATCTGTGGTTATTCTTATTATTGTATGATTCACTGCAAATTTCACAATAATAATTACAACAAAATGCTGATGTCAAAGATCTTATAACCATAAAGTGGTTTTTGTAATATAATAAATTTAGTATCTTATTGCTGCTATATTCGGTATCTTCAAATAAAATATCTCGTCCTCTTTTTTCCATATTCGTATACTACAATCTTGTATTACTCTAAGTAATTTTAAAAAGTGTAGAGCTCCGGAATATCGCAATCTTCGGAGGGTATAATAATAACGAGCATGTTTATTAAATTTGTGATGGGTACATCTTGAAGTTTATTAATGTTTCTTTGGACTCAAACATTTGGTTCTACATTGTCTGGTACATCCCTGATGCGAAACTCAACTTTACGTCCATGTAAATTGAATCTCTTGATACGTGTTGAATAATCGTTTGTCACTCCAAAATTCTTTGTGGACAGTAAACCTAATAGAAAATAACAAAGAAATGGTTTCTTTTTAGAAATCATTTAATTTCTACATTTTGTTTATACATTAACATTTTAAATGTTTTTTTTTTTCTTTTTTAACAAAATGGTTGTAAGTGTAATACATATATCTTCCTCATTCAACACTTCTGGTTCCTCTTCTACAGGGTGAATTTCCAATTCAAAGTTACTCCCCAAATACTCCAATTCAAAGTTACCTCCATCTCGCTTGACGATAAGGCTTTAATGCCGTTGTCATCCATAGTATTATAACGAGTAGGTAAGAACACTTTCTTATTCTGAAATTCAGTTAACACCCTTGACCCGTATTTAGTTTGGCAGCGATAGAAGTTGAAAACCCGGTATCATTTCCTTAGTTCTAGGGACTTTAAACCCTCTATCTAGAGGTGTAACTTTTCCCAAATTTTTTAGCTGGTCCATTGTGTTGTTCTTGATTTAAAGAAGTAAACTGGTAGCTAATATTTTATACCTCAGAGCTTATATAGCCGAAATTTCGCATTATTTCTAATTCTCTAAGGTCCAGAGAAGTTTTACGAGATCACCACTATTTCTTCCATGAATTTATTCGACAAATTCCACAAACACTTTGTTCAAATAGATAAGGACCACGATTTTGAATACAACTCATTAAAATCTTGAAAATTCCGGTCAATATTGATATCGTTAAGTTCAGTTATTTTCTTATACTGTATGGTCAAAGAGATAACGACCAAGAACATTCTGCGGTATAATTCTGCGAATTTCTTCATAAAATTGTTCAACCCTAATTCCACGCATAAATTCTTCAAAACAATGTGATGGTTAGCAAGATAAAAGAAAGAAAAAAATTCTTTCAACACATTTATCACCTCCTAATTCCCTCTCCAACGACGACGACGACGAATTCCGTAAACAATTTATACCCAAAAAGATAAACTACAACATTACTATTTCTAACATTATGAGAACTTCTTGCAACTAAACACTATGATAACATTCAAACCCCTCTCTTCACCAATCAACCCCCCACAACCCACTCTGCACGCACGCACGATAAAAATTCTCGTCTTCACCACTAAATACTACCTAATAATTACTCACAATACTCTTCTTATCACATGGCGTCAACCATCCGCCAGCTCACCAAAGAAAATGCGTGCCGATATACACTTTATCACATGGTCCAAACCCATATACACCACATAAAACAAGTGCCGGCACTATTAACCATACCATACTATACCCGTATCATTCACATATCTTCTCTCTCGCTCCTCTCGATCCGAATTCCCAGTTTAAACCGCTACTTACGTGAATGATGTAGCTATACTATCTGTTGAACTATGTCTAGCGATTGTCTGCTGCAAAACATGATCGACCATTGGTGCAAAAATAATGGGATCTCATTCAATCCTCTCAAAACTGAAGTTGTTCTCTTTACAAGAAACAGGAAGCTGTCTGATCTGACTCATTTAATTCTTAAAGGCCCCACCCTCCAATTCTTCAAAGAAGTTAAATATTTTAATTTCAT
This sequence comes from Volucella inanis, assembly GCA_907269105.1. NCBI lineage: Eukaryota > Metazoa > Arthropoda > Insecta > Diptera > Syrphidae > Volucella > Volucella inanis. The sequence continues at coordinate 86,519,398 of OU026153.1, read as the reverse complement.
GCCAGATAAAAAACTTCTGCGGAACAAACACGTTAGGTTGAAAGGCTCTAAGGCGCTGTTGGCCTTCTAGCATTGCAAAGGAGCTATCGGCCTATCACCGAGAAGGTTTGCTGCCTTTACCAGACTCAAAAGAACAATTTGTCTTGGCTGCATGGATTCTTTCCCTAGCACACCTGGCTCCGGTCTAGACGCATTGATGAATTTCCCTACCCTTGATATTCGTATTATAGGCCGCACTCTTCAAGCCATCTTTCATCTAAATCGAAGTGGTCCTTGGTACAACATGCACTGGAGCTTTAATGAGCTTGCATGGCGACTATCTTATGACCCTGGACTTAGTGACATGCCGTCTGATGCAATGACACCAGAACTACTGTAGCGAAAAATATATTAAATTGGCTTTCCCTGTACCCAGAACAGCCAGAATGTGAGCCAGAAAAAAATTCAGTTGGGTCTTCATAAATGACCCCTCTCACTTCTCGTTAGGGAAACTTACGTATGTCTTCCAGGCAGGGACATACGCAATCCTGATAACAACGAACTATATTGTGAAGAAGCGGTGGAGTAGGAGAGGCATATACTTTTGTATCGACAGCCAAGTTGCGGTTAGAGCCTTGCTGAACCCTCTTCAAGCTAGTTCAAGAATGCAAGGCATCACTGAACGCAGTCGGAAGGGTAAACTCACTGAGTGTTTTCTGAATCCCAAAATCATTGTGAGATCACGAGAAGTAAAATCGGCAATGAATTTCCTAGACAAGGTTCAAAGGAGAGTTTTTAGGGACAGAACCAACATTGGGTCTGCCTCCGTCGGCTTCCATTGACAGTTGAGTTTCATATAAGCACAATTGTAGATGGCATAACTCCTCAGGTTACAGGCAGACCAAACGAATGTTCTAAAGGGTCAGCGATTTTTGCTCTCCATAACCAGGTAAGACTGCAGGCTCCTGACTGCAGGCTCCTAACTACTTATTACATTTTAAATACCAAATCTGAGAACATGAGGACTTTCATGTAAATGCCCAATCAACAAAACCACGATGTTCTTCGTGATCCATTGGATTTAGATGTTGAGTAAATTTGATTTTATAGAATGAAATTTCCATCCATCGTTAAAATTCGTTGCAAACTTGCATAAGGAAATTTTAACTTCTAACACACTTGGATTCTGATAAACATTGCGACTTACGGCTCCAATTTTTCAGGTGTACGCTCTTTATGTGAATGCGAACTCTTCACGGTAGTGGGGACACAAAGATAAGGATTACCTCCAACGTGTTTGTTAAAAATACGAGCAAAGTGTAATCAGTGTTCTTTTAATTTTATCTACAGATATTTACGTGTAAAAGGAATATTTTACTACTTACTGCCATTAAATGTGATCTGCTAAACGACAAAAAGTCGAATGTACAAATTGGCTTGAGTATAATTTTCCTAAGCAAGCTAAAATACAAACAAGGTAAATTGAATTTCTGGTAGCAAGGCTAGAAGTGCTTAAAGTGTATTAGTTAGCGAATAAAACGAGTCTTATCCGGAAATTCTCTCATTGCCTTTCCTGGGGTCTCCAGAAATTATGAAACTGATGTTCTTATACGTTCCCCTCTTCTAAAACGTCAAGTTCAGGAAACTACTTCCACATATCGTAGAAATAACCCTGACAACAACATTAACCATACTCTGCGAATAAATTCTTCTCACTTAAAATATTGATGGCTTAAAATTCTGAGACCACTATCCATTTCAACTGAGTATCTTTTAAAATCAAATGATTTTAAAATTAGTGTCGAGTAGTTCAAATCTATAATACAGTGTTGGTTATTATACATATTATAATATGATAGAATTGAGCTCTTCCTTGTTAACCAAATACACGCCATTTGTTTAATTCTAAGCGATAATAGTAGAACTCTTCGCATTGAGTTATTCGAAAAAACTCTTCGCTTAAGGCACCTTTATATCTACCGGGTGAGTTTTTTAACTTGAGACATCCAAATTACTCGAAAAATACGCGATATCGCGAAAAATGTTTCAGACAAAAGTCACAAGGTTCTGAACAAGACATAAGATGGTGACCACGAGTTTGACCTTAAGCCCCATTTCAAGATCAAACGAATGTCACTTTTGATTTTTTAATGGGAACCCCTATTTTTTTTTGACAGATTCGTAATGTGCGTGAAAACTTACAATTTTTTGTTTGTTTGTTTCTGAATTATGCTAAACGCAGTATGTAAAAACAAATGAATAGCTTACGAGCAATACGACTGAGCAATGAAAATCAGGAATTATCATTTGAAAAATAAAAAGTGACCTTCGTTTGACCTTGAAAATGGGTCTCAAGGTCAAACTCGTGGTCACCATTTTATGTCCGCTTCAGAACCTTGTGACTTTTGTCTGAAACATTTTTTGCGATATCGCATATTTTTCGATTAATTTTGATGTCTTTTGTTTTATGGCGCCCTCAGACGGGAAAAGAAAGCATTTTTGAAAAAAGCGTTTCATGTAAAAGAATTTTATTTTTTCACGCAGATTACGAGTCTGTCAAAAAAATAGGGATTCTCATTAAAAAATTAAAAGTGACCTTCGTTTGACCTTGAAAATGGGGCTCAAGGTCAAACTCGTGGTCACCATCTTATGACCCCTTCCGAACCTTGTGACTTTTGTCTGAAACATTTTTCGCGATGTCTCAAGTTAAAATACTAACCCTGTAGAGGAAAAATCCACCAACATTGTCATAATTAGCGATATTAACTGTAGCCTGCTGAACATTCCACGTTCAATAGGTTTCTTGGAGCACATGAAATCATATGATCTTTGTCCTGTCAACACGACCACTGCTACTCATTTAACGTCCGCAAGGGTTAATGCCTTATCGATTCAGTCTTTGTTTCCAATTAGAATAAAGTCTTATAAAACAACCAACCCTCTGGACCAGGCTTCTCGAATCATGGTTTGTTGTTTCTAACCTACTATAGGGTTTTCCAATAGGGACTTGACAGCTTTGAATTTAATTTGTGAACGCACTCTTTCACTAATCATCAAAATGTCAATGTCAGTTCATTCAGTAAACTCAACATTTTCATCTTGGTAAAGTACACTAACGAGCAACGGCTGCAAATTATAAAACTTTTTTTACAGATATTCGGAGTCGGTGACTGCAACTTTAAGAGCGTTAACTCCAATTTTCGGTCGTAATTCTCGCCCTAGAGATGCGTTTTCCATTTCCATTTCAAATTTCTACGGGTTCGGTGAAAATAATGTTTTATAGGCGGCTAAATTAAAAAAAAAAATATTTATTATGTTACTCCTCTTATTATTCTCACATATAACCCATCATTACTTGAGGTTGAAGATCAAATTAAAGTTGATGAAATGTTTTTCGATAAATACATTGCATGTAATTTGATTAATGAATGCATACAGTATATTGGAGAAGATACATTCGACAAGAGAAGACTTAGTAACTTAAAATATGTGCAGTCAAAATTGGAAAAGTCTATGTTGAAAATTGCAGAAAAAGTTTTTCTCTGTTACTATAGATAATGATGAAGATTATTCCTGAGAGGAAGTATATTTCGTAGGGAAAATAAAAGAAACTACACAAAACTACAAGCAAAGACACCAAACTTGTTTTGCTGTCTTTACTTTCAAGAGAATGGAGCGTCAACAAAATTATAGAAGATTTTCCAGGATCGACAAGCTATATGATCAAGAAATCCAGAAAACTTCAAGAAGATCAAAGCGTTCCATTAACTTATGGGAAAATCTTAGATGCTGATATCAAGCAATTGATAGAAAGTTTTTACTGTTAAGACGATATCAGCCGTTTAATGCCAGGAAAAAAGCCTACGTTTCTATAAAGGTAACAAAAAATTTTTTTCTCAGGTTCAAAAATAAGACGTTTTGCTTTTTTGTTAGATTAAAAATCAGAAAAAAACATATTAAAAAACGCCAGGTTCTTGCTTACCTTAGGGAGATATATTATAAGTTCAAAGAAATTCATAATAATGTTAAGATTGGATTTTCCAAATTCGCGTCGTTAAGACCAAAGAGCTGCATTTTAGCTGGGGCATCAGGAACTCATTCCGTGTGTGTTTGCACCATCCATCAAAATATCAAACTCATGATTGAGGTTAGCAATATATCAAGGCTGATAGAAAACGAAGATAATCATCTCAATGACAGCAGAGCCTGCTTAGCTTTGGTAATTTGTATTCCTCCTGATATAAATTGTTACTTGGGCAAGTGCCTTAATTGCCCAAACTATTCTAAATTAAGGAGAATCTTTGACACTGCTTTTAGTAATCACTTCATAGAAGACGTAACATACTATCAATGGACCCACACATACCGATCAAAATTGGAAGTGAGAATTGAAAACTCTGAGGATTTCATTCAGAGCTTTTTGATACGGCTTGGTATTTTCATTCGTCATGTTTTTATAACTGATGTTTGTATAACAGGTACATAAAGGAAGTCAAAACTCTCTTAACGAAAACGGACATACATGTTTTATTTGAATTTTCCGAAAATTATGGTTTTGTTGTGAAAGATGCAGTGCAGGGATACCACTGGACTAACGAACAGGCGACGATTCACCCTTTCGCAATATATTACCGGAACCAGATGGATGATATTAAAAATGAAAGTTTTGTTAGTGACTGCTCAAAGCATGACACTATCGCAGTACACTTATTTCAGCGCCGTCTCTTAGAGTTTCTGCACAAGAAATGCCAACATTTTAAGAAAATTATTTATTTTTCCGATGGATCTGGTGCGCAGTACAAAAACAAAAATAATTTTAATTTAACATTTCAAACAGGATTTTGGAGTGAATGCTGAATGGAACTTCTTTGCGACCTCTCATGGAAAGAGCGCATGCGATGGACTTGGTGATACAATAGAAAGACTGGTTGCCAGAGCTAGCCTACAAAGACCGTATAGGGAACATTAAGGAACTCCCTTACAGTTATATAACCGGGAAACTGAAAATACAATGAATATGGATTTCTCTTGACCACACAGGAGTATAATGAAGAAAAATTGTTGATGGAATCGGGATTTTCTAATTTAAGAATTGTGCTGGAAACAGGAAACTTCATAATATTTTTTATCTGTTTCATAAGAGTAATTAAAGGAAAATATTTTTTCTTTTCATCGGAAGAATATGTATATACTCTTAAAAGATAATAAATTTTAGTTTTAGTAAAAATTAGTTTTTAAAAATATTTAGCCTATAAAACATTATTTTAGCCGAACCCATAGAGATCCTAACTTGAAATTTGAAAGGAAAATAGAGGACGAATCTCTCTATAATATATAAAATAGCATTTTTTGAGTAATTCAAGGATATATTGGGTATGTAATTTAATTCGTGCGTTTTTTTCCAAAATTTGAACGTTTATTTAAGAAAAACATGTACAATAGTATTATTCAAAGTATTGCCCATCTGAAGCTATGACTTTTCCCATCTTTCTGGCAATTTTTGGATCCCATCCCAAAAGAACCACGCCGGCTTGGCAGCCAAGAATGAATCAAGCCAATTTTTGATATTCTGTTCTGATGTGTACCGTATTTCAGTGAGGGCGTTCTGCATCGACCGGAGCAAATGGTAGTCAGAAGGGGCAAGTTCTGGGCTAGAAGGCAGGTGGGGTAAGACTTCCCATCCACTGTTTTCTAAATAGTTCTTAACCGGAATAGTAACGTATGGCCGAGCGTTGTCATGATGGAAAACTATTGCCTCGTGTCTGGTCGCATATTCCGGGCGTTTTTCGGATACTGCTCTCTTCAAACGGATTAATTGTGTTCGGTAGCGTTGTTTGTTGATGGTTTCACCCGGTTTTAGCAGCTCATAATACAGCACACCCATCTGATCCCACCAAATACAGAGCATTACTTTCGCGCCATGGATATTCGGCTTTGCCGTTGATTTGGCTGGTTGTCCAGGTTTCACATATGATTTTTTGCGCTTGGGGTTGTCGTAATGGATCCGTTTTTCATCACCAGTAACAATCCGATGCAAAAATAACTTCCTTTTGTGACGTTCCAGCAGCATTTCGGACATGCAAAACCGCCTTTCAACGTCTCTCGGCTTGAGTTCATGTGGAACCTAATTTCCTTGCTTTTGAATATATCCAGCTGCTTTTAAACGTTTTGAAATGGCTGCTTGAGTGATACCCAAAGATTCTGCGAGCTCTTGTGTTTGGCAACAATCTTCATAGAGTAATGCTTCCAGTTCTTCCTCCTCAAACTTTTTTGGCTACCCAGGACGTTCATCATCTTCCAAGCCAAAATCACCACTTTTAAATCGTGCAAACCACTTTTGGAACGTTCGCTCAGCTAGCGCATGTTCACCATAAACTTCCACCAAAATACGATGACTTTCGGCAGCAGTTTTCTTCATATTAAAGTAATGAAGAACTCCCCGCAAAAACACTTTTTCAGACACTGTTTAAATTTTGCAAGAAACACAAATCCTGAACCATAGAAGATTGGAAACGTGTGGTCTGGTCTGACGAAACGAAAATCAAACGTTCCCAATCAGGTGGAAAGCATTATTATTAGCATCGGCCACATGACTCAATTTAAAAAGTTTAATGGTGTGGAATCTCTACTTGGTGGTCCAATGGTAAGAATAATGGGTACTATGAAAAAGACTATCTTGATATCTTGCGAACAAAACTACCCCAATTTATTCATGAAGCCACATACCCAATTATTGAAATGATGTATCAACAAGATGGAGATCCAAAACATGCAGGCAAAATTGTAATGAAATGACTTGAGCAGTAGTTTCAAAAGATGCAGTGGCCGGCTCAAAGTCCCGATTTGAACCCTATCGAAAATATGTGTGCATTCGTAAAAAAAAGGTTTTGCAGTACGAGGATACGCCGAGCAGTCTTCTCCAACTATGGACTAGAGTACAGTCTGAATAATAACGTATCCCCCACGCAACCATCGAAAAATTTGTAGATAGCATGCCAAAAAGAGTAAAAAGTGTAATTAAAAATAAGGGCCTTTATACTAAATACTGAAAGTCAGTGGTAAACTGGGTTAAAACAAAACGTGCAAAAGTAGATAAATAAAAATGCAATTGACAACAGTTCTCTCAGATATGTTTTCTTTTACAAGTTTTCTCTCGCGGGAAAAGGATTTTGCATAAATTTGAACAAATTTTTAGTCCTAAAATAGTCCTAATGTGATCACGAATAGCAAAATGGTATTATTAAAATATAATCCGAAAGGAGAAAAAACAAAGGTAAATTAACACATGGGCTGAAAAGTCAGTAAAATAAAATAAAACACAAAATTTTTGCAAAATTCAACTTTATTTATCAATATAGTTGCCTTCGAGGGCGATATACTGATTGAAATGATTCCAAACCAGTTTTGTAGAACGATTTCGGTTAAGCCTCAAAATAGGCCTCTGTTTCGGCGATTACTTCTTCGTCGGTCTTAAATCTCTTTCCGGCGAACATTCTTTTGAGGTCTGAGAACAGGAAATAGTCGCTGGGGGCCAAATCTGGAGAAAAGGGGGGGGAGCAATTCTTAGCCGAATTCATTCAATTTTGCCATCGTTTCCATCGACTTGTGACACGGTGCATTGTCTTGATGAAACAGCACTTTCTTTTTCTTCAAATGCGGCCGTTTTTCTGCGATTTATTCCTTCAAACGCTCCAACAACGCAATGTAATAGTCGCTGTTGATAGTCTGCCCTTTTGGAGATAGTCGATGAAAATTATTCCATGTGTATCCCAAAATACGGATACCATAAACTTGCCAGCCGACTGTTGAGTTTTTGGTCGTTTTGGACGAGGTTCGTCGCCTGCTCGCCACTCAGCTGACTACCGACTTGACTCTGGTGTGAAGATGGAGCCAAGTTTCATTAATTGCCACATACCGACGCGAAAATTCTTCTTCATTGAGATTGAACAACTTTAAACACTCCTCTGAATCATCAACACGTTGTTGTTTTTGGTTGATTGTGAGCAAACGCGGCACCCACTTTGAACAGAGCTTTCGCATGTCCAAATATTCGTGTATGATATATCCAACACGCTCTTTTGATATCTTCAGAGAATAAGCTATCTCGATCAACTTCACTTTACGGTCATTCGTAATCATTTTGTGGACTTTTTTAATGTTTTCATCTGAAAAAGCCTCTTTTGGACTGCGTGCATCATCTTCGGTGCTTGTATGACCACTTTTAAATTTTTCAATCCACTTGCGAATGGTTTGTTCAGCTGGTGCAGAGTACGGGTAACACTTATCAAGCCATTTCTTTGCATCGGCTGCATCCCATCAAAAAACAATGATAAATCAGTACCAAATTGCTTTGAATCCATTTTTTTTTTCACAATAACAAAAGTTGATTCACTCACAACGCTATATATCGAGAACTAATAATCCGACAGCTGTCAAATTTATACACGTATCTTTTGAAGGTTGTTACTAACTGCATATGGTATGGATTTATTGCAAGTGGTGCCCTCTCTTAAAAACGACTTTTCAGGCCATGTATTATAATGCTATTGCCAAGACTTTTGGTTTGACTAAATCAGTCCCGTGGAACATACCTAATTGGATTCCCTGAGTGGGCTCATGTGCTTTGGATAATTTAAAATCTGCGTATATAAATATGATAACAAAACATCCACCTTCATAGATTGGCCTTTTACACCTAAAAGTTGGGAAAGTTTGGGATGGGGCGATCAAATAGAGAAGAAATTCTGCTTTGAAAAACGATATCAGAGGGTAGATATCTAGGTGCAATGAGAAGAGTTTTAATTGTAAGTATCCTACTGCTCCTATTTTGGCAAGGTATTCTTAAAATTTGACTACTCAGTGCAATTCTTGTAAATAAGTCCGTAAAACAAGCATTTTGTAGCTCAAATATAATTGAGGATCTGTCATCTCATTATGTAGTAAAACAGATTTTAAAAGCGATAGCTTTAGCAAAACCCTTTTCCAGGAGGCTATAGGTATGGTACCCATGGATAGTGTTAGAATGGCTATCACCTACTGGCGAAGTAGAGAATCGTTTTTTGAAGCGTCGAGAAGAGAAAAGACTATTTTGCTGCTTGCGTCTTGGAGAAGAGTTCATGATTTAACGTTGTTGAAAATTTTAAGGGTACTTTTTAAGAAGATGAAAGGGAGATAAAATTACAAGGTTTGGTTCGAAGACTGACTGTTCAGTGTATAGACAAAAGAATTGGCAATCAATGGACCATCTAGATAACAATATAGGTACATATGACCAGTATTTTGAATAGAAGCTGTGATCAGGTTTCACAGGAAGAAAGATTTCAAGTTAGAAATCTTGGTAATCTTTTCATAACTATAAGAGGAATAGTAGGAACCTCGTCAAGAACTATAATCGATGGATGGGTACGTACAGTGCTACAAAATTCTGATATAAATGCTACACCTGGTAATGTACGAGACGCTATTGCTTCTTTTGGTTGGCTTGAAAGTCAACTTGTAGATGAAATTCTTTCTGGAGGCAATTGGATAGGACTAAGAAAATATTGTTGCAAGGAAGTTGATCCAAAGCACTCAGTTAAAGAAAGCAATCTTTTTAAGAATTTAAAATTATTATTAATATTCTTTAATATCTGCTACATCCTTGTCACTTTATTTATATAAGACAATCAATTTAAGCAACAATAGCGTTTAAAAACACCAGGAGATTGTAAACAGGTCTTTAACAACGACTCTGTGTTTTCGTCGACAAATAATATCGGTTTAGAGTAAAACCGTTCTATTACACAGGCCTACCCATATTTTAGCGTCTAAGACTTCAAACCTGATTTTAAATATGTCTAGCAAAGTGATTTCAAAAACTTTTCTGTTTTTTTCGTATCAGTTCTAGTTAATGAGATAAAAAATAATGCACTTCTGCAAAACTGTGGCCTAATTTTAACATTCCACGTTGAGAAATGCTATTTAACTGCTATAAACACGCATCAGCCCCCATCAATAGCATAATATCATATAAACGTCCCATCTGCCTTAATTCCTATTCTCCATTATTTTGATGTCTTGTTGGAACCGTTCTCCTTATTTTTCGCTAAGATTTCCTAGTTTATGGTGAAATTGATCTATATGACTATAGTGGTAGTGTTCTTTTATACTCCTATCACAGTCTAAATTTTAAAAATGAAGCATTTAATCTTCGAAATTGCTTCCGAAAAGTTTTTTTTGTTACTGCTACAATAGATTTACGCAAAATATACAAACTCAGTAATAGATGCCTCGAAATTAGTGGAGTCTTTGACTAATCGACCTATTTGAGGTCCATTCACAATTCTTGTTTTTAATTGTTCAGTACTTAATGAGGAAATTTCTGAGAAATAAAATTAAGACTTTGGATTTGAGGTTTCACCACAATATTTAAGGTTAGGGATTACTCTAGAAGCAATGGATTTTTGTATATTTTCTTCTGATTTTGCGGTCATTGATAAAAAAAAACTGATACTGGAACATTTTCTGAATGCGGAATTTGTCTTTTTGCTGAAGAAATATTAGGATATTTAAATTTATGGCGATTGTTTTTCTTGATATCCACTATTTTTATCATACAGAAATAATAGGCGTCTTGATGATTTGTTTGTTCTTTCATTTTCTTTTGTCATGGATCCTTATTTCGTCAACAGTCAAAAAATGCCATAGAAACTCTTTCGGATTGCGCTTAAACATGTCCAAACAATGTTCCGAAGTTGTCATGCGATTTCACCATCTCGCCGGTAGCTTTCTCATGCCCAATTTTTCGTGTAGAATATTTTGTATGTGTTCAATTGAGATGTGTACAATGTCAGCAATCTCTCTGACCTTCACCCGACGATCTGCTAACACGATATCATGGATTTTATTAACCATATTCTCCGTAGTTAGCTCGCTCTTCATAAAAAACGGATGTTCGGCCACGCTTGAATTCATTAAACCAATATCTGATGGTAGTCATCGAAGTTGCATGATGCTTATAAACGGCATGTAAGTTCACTTTGATTTCCTCACATGTATTTCCATCAAAAAAAAGAAATCGAATCACTAATCGATATTGCTCTTTCTCCATGATGACAAATAAACACAAATTTGATGACTTTGAACAGCTGTCAAAATAAAACTACTCGATACATCTGCTATATGATGGCATACACATTTTGCATCAGTAGTGCCATCAGTCGGTAAACTTATCATACAGCCCTCGTACATTATATATTGCTATCGAAGTACTTAAAAATCTTGACGTGTGATATCTATTTATAACAGCAATTTACGAAAACAATTTGCTTAGTCTAGAGTATAAAGGGTGTTTTTTTTTAAGAGTTTCAGACTTTTTTGTTTAAATAAAACCTAAAAAAAATAACTTGAAGACGATTTATTACATTCAATCAGAAGATTATCATTCAATTTAATATTTAAAATTAGTTTTGTGCATAAGTCCCCCACGGCTAACTTTTATATAACTCATTTCAGGGATCCAATTTTTGACCACTATTTTGAGTAAATCATGTTTTACTCGAGCATTGTTTTGCTCCAAAGCGCCAATCGTTGCTAATTTACTTGATGTAGTCTCAACGAAAATAATTCATATCCTTGAAATGACCCTATTGTTATTGAAAGCGATGTTTTCGTTGGTAGTGTGGAGCGGAGCACTATTCTGTTGGAACTACAGTTTTTCCGAATTGATGTCACGCAAATTTAGGAACAAATAATGTTTGATTATCACCGATGATGCCAATGGCCTACAATTGGCATCATACTGTAAATTTTTCTGTATACCACACAATGATATCTGGTGAATTTCTTAAGGATATCCTCAAGTATAGCAATTCTTCTTTTGTATGTAACCATTTAACCAGAAATGAGCCTTATCACTGAATAAAAGTTTGCCGTAAGAAACTGAGTCAACTACCAGTCGGGTTTAAGCTCAATCACTGAACACCCAACGCAATAAATGGTCACAAAGCTTTAGCCTTGAGGCCAAGATTTTTCCAGAAAATTTTCCAGATAGTAGATGGACATGGGCCAAATTGCTGCGAACGATAAGGAATCGATAAATTGTGGTCCTCTTCAACACAGGCTTCAACGCTGCGATATTTTCTTCTGAACGCACTGTTTTCAAATATGAAATATACTAATTATCTACCATGCTATTACCTTTTCAGTGTTCAAAGTTATAATCTTAGTTTAGTTTAGTATTTCTTATTTGGTTTTAAGGTATTCAAATTAAAAAACTTTTAATTTAAAGTTTTTAAAAAAAATTTATTTTAAATTCAAACCGGCAGCGATTCTGCCTATCAAAATACTGGGTACAATTTGCTTAAAAACTACATCTTAAATGCTATAGTGATTTGCTGACACAGAGCTTCTTCCCAGACGTTCTCACAGCTACCTACGACTGCTCCGTGCTTCTACAGGTATCTCAGGTTGCTGCATGCGGCTGCTTGATGTACAGGTGAATCATATTGTTGTATGTGTTCGTGTTCGTGTTCGTGCCAAATCATTTAATGATGATTATGGGAAACAAGTTTGTGGAATAAAGTATGTTAACTTACAAACAAATACTTTTAGAATTAAAAAAATTAAAAATAAAGAAAAAATAAATGTCATTCGGTATTTTTAGATATAAAAAACAAAATTGAAACCAGTGTCACTACAATGGTCTTATTCAAATAAAATTTACAGTGATATGTGTGATTTGACCTTAAAAAATAGCATTAACAGCAATAAGATAAATTCAAATTCATTCAAAAAATAACCACTTAAGATGCAATTTATTAAAAGAACCAAAAATTAAGTTTACGTTTTTAGCTAAAATCTAGTGCTGATATAACATAATTATTGCGTAGTTTATTTACATTATAATCTATATTAAATAAATTTAAATTTAGACCAATATGTCACAAATAAGAGTTTCTAAACTGTGGGAAGACCCAATGTTTTAAGTGTTTGATGATCTTTCCAAGTATTGATATTGTTCTAATCGACTTATTTTCGGCAAGTTGTGCTCTGGATAAAGGGTTAGAAATGATATCAAATGGAAACCAATGATGAGCCGTATTTTCATACTTCTTTCAAGATATCTTAAAGCACATTAGTGGATGATTTACTGTTGTGGCATGACTGTCTGCCCCCAAAAAGACATTGTGTATCACTTGTAAGGTAAAGAATTGCTGCACTGCGATCTTTGTGGCCCCATGCACATGACATCTTACGGTGAATCTAAGCATTTTTTAATACTCAAAAATGATTTCTAAAATTTTCGTTGTTTTCTTTATAAAACGAAAAACTAAGGTAACCAGGCTGATAGAAAAATATCTAAGACAAGTGGTCAACGGGGTGGAGTTTGTCAAGAAAGATGTGTAGTCGTTACTAATGTGCTGAGTCCGACATGCGTATACTAAGTTAGTAAAAGCTGCAAGATGCATGCTATATGACGGAAATTAACAAAGCAAACTATGGTCTGAAGCTTTAAATACAGTCTACTTGTTAAAAAGAAGTGGTTTATTTCAGATATACATCAAAACAGCGATAGAGCTATGCTCCAACGCATAGGAAGTTGGAAAATATATGCTAAAACACGAAAGGGCATTGAATTCTCCGGACACTTGTGGAATTGTTGAAATTTCCCGTGATATTCCATTCAATGAAACATGAGTACCAAGTTGTAACCGGCGTGACCAGGACAAGCAATGGCAATACCTCAGAGCATACAAAGCGCAAAAAGGGTGACAACTGTATATAAATACATGCAATAACTCCAGCGAAACAAAGAACATCCTGGAGAACTCAAAAAATTATAGATTGCGAAAATAATACATGGAAACTGGTTGATTTTCTGGTGAATAGAAAATCTATAGATAGTAAGTGGGTGGGTGAAAATGTCAGCGGATTGTGAAGTGCGCAGATATAAAGCACGACTGGTGATTAAGAGATTTAATCAAAAGGGCTACTAGGAGACTTTCAGTACTGTTGTTAAGTTTTCTTCATTGAGAACGACTTTGGCTATAAGTGCAGATCAAGGCCTAAAAATATTTCACTTTGACATAAAAATCGCATTTTCGAATGGTAATGTCCGTGAAAACATCTATATGAAACAACCCAAGGGTTACGACGATAACAGTGGGAGAGTGTGCAAATCGCAAATAAGTCTGCGAGTTGAAACAGTTATCCAGATGTTGGAATAAAAAATTTAACAATTTTCTTCAAAATGTAAGTTTAAAATAAGTGAGTGTTATCTATGTGTTTTTCCAAAGGGGCAAACATTTTACTGGCGATTTACGTCAATCTAGCGGTATTAAGCAAAAAATAACTGTTTGAAGCAAGAGTTTAAGGGTACTAATGACTACCACTTTTTGGGGCTGGAAAAAATACCTAGAACAGATTGGACGTACTTAGTCATCAAGCTGCTTATGCTCAGACGTGTTTGTGTAGGAGCTTTTGCTGATGTGCTTGGGTGTTGCCATCAGACCCGACAGTTTGTTTGCTGTTAGCTATGTAAGTAAACATTTAGAGCAACCGAGTGATGCAGACATTGGTGCAGTGAAATTTTTATTTAAATATGGTGTATCAGGGGGACCAGCCACAACTTAATCAGAAATACCGCAGCATCCGAAGCAGTAAAGGACTTGTTATGGTTGCAGGAACTTTTTTAAGAACTTATATTTGATCAAGATGCACAAGATACGAGGGCTGTATGATAAGTACCGGTGTTAGGCAAGAAAATGCATTAAACATTTTTTTTTATTTTTTTCTCAATATAGTTATAGTATATATAAAAAACAAAATAGAAGCGATGCCACTACAATGGTCTTATTCAAATAAAATTTACAGTATTTGGGTGATTTGATCTTAGAAGAATAGCATTAACGGTAATAAGATAAATTCAAATTCAGAAGAATCGAATACCCAAAAAGTAATTACTTAAAATGCAATTTATCAAAAGAACAAAAAATTATGTTTACGTTTTTAGCCAAAGGCTAGTGCTGATATAACATAATTATTTCGTAGTTTATTTATATTATAATACATATTAAATACATTTAAAATAAGACCAATATGTCGAAATACGAGTTTCTAAGCTATGGGGGGAGAGCCAATGTTTTAAGTGTTTGGTGATCTTTCCAAGTGTTGATATTGTTCTAATCGACTGAAGAAGTTTATTTGATATTTGATATTTATTAATGAGTACGGATAACAAGTTCGAGGAGTTCTCATATAATTTATAATATAAAATTAAACGAAAGTTGTGATTACCAGACTTTATGAAGAACGTTTTCAACATCCTAAAATAGTACAAATGACGAACTGGAAAAATTTTTACATCGCAGAACAGTGGAGAACTAGAATGGTTACGAGCAAATTTTTCTTAAAATAAGACTCTGCAAGTCTCTCTAACAAGCAATTGTACACTGAAGCTAAGATTGAAAAATTCCATAATAAATAATTTTGAAAAGTTTAGTTGAGCATACAGTGGCGAGCTAAAATAAGTACATGATTCAAGGAAATAAAATAAAAGGCAATAATTTTATGTTGTTTCATTATGACCTTAACCAAATTATTTGTAATTTAGAAGTACAATAAAGATTCACTACTCAATAAAAAAATAAATAAATAATACTTCAGAGGTAACTGTATAAACATTTAAAAGTAACAGAAACTCGATTTTATTAAATTTTGCACGGATGTAATCTCTCGTTTTGGAAATTTGACTTCAGACTTCTTCCTTTGGGGCTTTTTGCAATTTCATGTTTAGTATATCAAAACCAAACGTCAATGTCCAAAAGCCATCGTTTTTTTTTTTTTCAAACAACTATGCATCATAGGTTTTGTAGAGAGGATTTTTCTTAGACTCAATGCCTCAGAGTTTTCTCTCATAGAATGATCTCAGTACTTTTTTTTATATATTTTGAGGGATTCTTCATATGAGCCCCAGTCAGTCACTTTTCTTGTGCTTTTTGCAAGGTTGAAAAGTTTTCTGCAGGAGTTTCTAAGCGGTCCTAGTGCTGATGTCCACCAGTGCTCCTAGGTTGAATCAAGGGCAGGAGGCAGCCATAGCCGGATTGAGAGCGGGGGTTAATTTATTGACTTTCATGTTAAGCCCATTGGTGTCACGATTGGAACTTGAGAGTTCAGAGGATAGTGTTTTTGACAGTATTCCTCTGTATTTTGGCCAATCAGTTTTTCAATAGTTTCGAAATGCTGTTTGACTGGGGGGAGCATCATCCAGGCTGAATTAGATGTAACTGTCTAAAAACGAGTGTTTAGTCGATACCATCCAGTTCGTTAGCATTTGAGTGATGCTGTCTGAGACAAGATGATATCTAGAGTTTCTTGTTATAAAAGCGGGCTCGTTGCCAATGCTGCAAACAATAAGGTTAGTACTTAATATAATCAAAAACCGACTCACCATTATCGTTGATGTCGGTACTGCCCCATACCGTGTGATAAACATTAACGTCGCACCCGATTATGAGGCCAGTTTTTTGCCTTTCAGCTTCCAGTACCACACTTTCTAGGTTATCACCAGGGAGCGGGCCCACCTGATCGTGACCAAGATACGCCGATGCCAGCTAGTTAGAGCCTTTGGCACTTTCCAGCTTGACAACGTTTAAATCGGGGTCGCTGAGGGTAGGAAGTAAAAATGCATTAGGGCTACGTTTCGCTAGTATATAAGCTCTAATTCCATTTTTGTCTTTTGTATAGGTGTCACAATTCCACAAGCCACACCTTTTACTATTCATGGTTCCTGGATTAGGATGATGTCCTCTGCGTTTTTGGAAAGACGAAGAATAAGTGCGGACGAAGGCTTTTTTGAGTGGTACAGATTAATCTGGAGAAACCGTATCATTGCTATAATTTCCCAGAGTGGCCTCCACCACAGTTTTGTTCGAGTCCTCCTATTCTAATGAGACCAAGAGCTCATCTTCTTCCTCTGATTGTGTAGGATCTCTTTTTATTTCGTCATCGGTTACCATGTTCGACAGAGTGTGAGAAGAGAAGGCCGACGGCTTAATACCATAGTAGCCTGGGATGAATTGGAGTCGTCGCTGTCTATTTCTGGAAAGTTATCGATGCTCCCAGATCTAAAGCTGTATTTGTATTTTCGGTTAAAGGAGGAGGTTGCTCTATCGATTACCACGATCGTCTAGCATCTTTTAAGACTTCGCCAAAGGTTGCGTTTACCTTTGAGGATGGTACAAAACGGCCTGCCATAGTTTTACCTCCTCTGGACAATGCAGAAGACTTTTCGGTAGTCGGTGCGGTCACCATTATTCCGCTCGGTATTAAAGGAGTACCGGCCTCGGGTTTCGTTTTTTTTAGAGATTGTACCTATTATACTATAATACTCCTATATATTATTATATATATATATATTATTATATATATTATATATATTATTATATATATTATATATTTTAGTAGTATTATATAAATATATTATATATATACTATAATACTCTGATTGCGATTGAGCTATTTTTAGAGCTGCTGAGCCTTAAGCCAGGTTGGTCATCGGCACGGTTCGTATGACACCTTGGCCACCCCAGGGGGAAAAGGAGAGGGAGCATCCTTTTGGTTTCAGGACTTGTCTGGAGACACCTCGAGATTCTTTGATCTTGCTCAACCCCTATAATTCAACAAGTTCGATGCTCAGGATTCTTTTGTATTTTTATAATTCAGTTCAGGACGTATTCTAGTATTTCTACATATTAATATTCTGCTTCTAACAGTTCTCGTCGTCACAGTTAGATTTAACGTCTTCTTAATTTCTAAAGTAATAAAAAAGAGTAATTTTTAAATTTAAAAAATGGAGCAAAGAATTTGCATCGAATTTTGAGTAAAAAATTAAAAAAAAGTACTTTAAAACACTGCACTAAGTAATAAAAAAAATTTGTAAGTGGTACAAGTTCTTCCAAGATAGCAGAGAAGATGCCAATGAAGAACCTCGCTATGGACACACCAGCAAATCAACAAAATATGACAACGTCGAAGCTGTCAAGAAAATTGTTTTGGAAAATCGTCGAATTTCCATAAGAGAAATTGTTGAGAATGTTGGCATATCGATCGGCTCGTGTCGTGCAGTTTTTTCGGATGTTTTGGGCATGAAACGTGTATCAGCGAAGTTTGTTCCGAAACTTTGAAAGTTTGACCAGAAAAACCGTCATTTGAGCTCGGTTCACGCCAAGTTCGATCAAATGTCAAAGTTTTGATCGGTGTATTTTCCGATTACCGTGACATTGTGCATTAAGAGTTTTTACATCAAGGTCGTATGGTCAATAAGAAGCATTACCCTGAAGTTATGCGCCAGTTGCGAGAAGCAGAACGAAAAAATGTTCGGAATTGTGGAAAAACAATTCATGGCTTTTGCATCACGATAATGCGCCTGTTCATTCATCTTTGCTTGTGAAAGATTTTTTGGCCAAAAACAACATGGCAGTCAGGCTTCAGCCACCATATTCACAGGATTTGGCCCCATCTGACTTTTTCTTGCTCCCAAAACTGAAAAGACATGAAAGGACGGAGATTCGCAAAGATTTAGAAAATAAAAACGACATCGCTGCAAGAGCACAACGCTATTACAAAAAGTGTTTATAAAAAGATGGCAAATCATTTTTCGTTTTACATCAGAACACGTAGTTTACGCCAAAACTTCGATTTACTGATGATGAATCTTGAAGCTCTTGTTAACCTGCCTGACATAATATTTGTTTCTTAAATTTGGATCTACTATTGTGGAATGGAGATTACCATATTCCGAACCATTTTTTTTTTAATATGAATGATACGTACTCTGCCGGTGGAGTGGAAGTTTTTGTATCAAACTTGTATAAGTGTGATGTTAAAGCTATTAATTTAAAAAGCGCGGACGTCATTAAAGTTTGTTGCAATATTTACAATAAATTCTTTAATGTTATCTGTGTATATACAATAGATTTCATTGTTTTTCTCCGAATTTGTTTTTGGATGAATTTTCAAATTTGTTAGCCAATGAACAACTGAAAATCTTGTTATCTTAGGTGATTTTAATCTAGATATCTTAGGCTCAAACTCCGTTTTTGATTCCTACTAAGCGCTCATGGCTGAACATGGTTTTTTATCTTTTATTGCTAAATCTACTATACCAATTTCAGGCAACTGCCTCGCCCATGTTTTTGAAAGTATTGCTTTGGATTCCCTTACTGGTATTAACTAGGATATACAAATAAGTGATCATTGTATGACGGGAATCCTTTTTGAAAATAAAGAATAGCAGGACAGATAAATCAAATTAAAGACCAATTTCTTTACTGCCATCGATTTCAAAAGTTTTTGAGAAAATAATTAAAACGTGAATATTAACATATCTCAATCATTATAATTTTTTTTTTAGTCCTATGCAGTTTGGTTTCAGAACTGGCCTCTCCACTAAGGATGCTCTATTGGACTTAGATAAAAAACATTTTTGTGTCGGCCTTTTTGTGGATATAACTAAGGCGTTTGACATAGTTGACCACGTCATTCTATTAGATAAACTATATAAGGTCGGATTCAGAGGCTTCATATACAATTGGTTTGAGTCTTATCTTAAAGATAGAATGCAATATGCACAAATCGGAAGCAATATAAGCATTTCAAAAACTAATAACCGGGGGTTACCCCATGGTTCTGTACTTGGCCCAATTTTATTTCTAATTTACTTAAATTCCTTACTTTCTCCCCCATTTGCCGACGACCTTGGAATTGTATATTGTTTAGCCAGTCCGCTAGACTTAATCGCTGATATAAACCATGATGTTTCCTTACTAAGATGCTTTTTTTTGCCAATCACAAACTTATGGTTAGTAGCAAAACTAGGTTGATTTTTAAGTCTTACTGAGCAAGAGTACCCCGACTTAGATATAATATTTCATTCTCAAGTCTGCCCGTGCAACGACTTGCTATACCGCCAATGCAGAACCTTCAACGGGAATACTAACTGCAGTATTTATTGCTTCAGAATTGAAGGTGTAGATAATTACAAGTATCTTAGTGCTACCATAACCCAAAACTTGAAATGGTCCAAGCAAATTTCTGCCTTGAAAAAATATCTTCTTTCTGCTACTCGTTTCCTTTTCCGCCTTAGAAAGTATTGCTCTCTTAACACGTTTAAAAGGTTTATTATGGTAAATTCCAATCAAGATTGCAATATGGGCCTTGTAGCTGGCGTGGCGCTTATGTAAGTAAACTGCAGCAATTAACTTTCTCTCAAAAATCTGTAATTCGTAGTGAGAGGCGGGTATCTGGAGAGTACAAATTCTGACTTTCGCAGCTTACGCAGCATTTCAAACTTTGTTGTAAATGTTCCTGCTTTTCGCAAACTATTGAGTCATATAAAAAGTCTTCTCGTTTTTTTTATCACTAGATGGTGTTGGTGTCCATTTAACTGTCAAACGAACTCGTGTTTGAAAGTCGACATGTCAGGCTACATTTCTTGTGAAGAAAGAGAGACCAGAATTGGCCAACAGAAAGGTCTTTGCAAACTTTGAAGGTAAAAAATTAACCGACGAAGAGCCGCTCAAATTCACTCGGCCAAGTTTTTCCTTATAAACCACAGAATTTCTACACCGATGGAACTATGAAGCTTCCCGGAAAATGGCAAAAGGTCATAGATAATAATGGCCAATATGTACTTGATTGAAATTGATTTTGAATAAAGAAAAAATTTTTTTGTTCAAAAATATACCAAAAAACCGTGGAGACTTTTTATATGACCCAATATAAGAATAAGAAATTTGTCCGAATTTACTAAAGAAGTAAACATGGCTTCTTAGTTTTAATCATCATGAAATCGAAACTCTTCTAAGTTATTCGATTTAAAATATAGTAAAGTAAATAAATAAAAATGATTTGCTCATTTGCTCAGCTATGTTGTTACCTATTTTTTCCATTAACATTAGATTTTGTATGTATCCGCTTTTAATTTGTTAAAGATTATTATTATTTTTTTTTTATTTTATTTATTTATTTTTTTTTTTTTTTTTTTTTTTTTTAAATGAACTTCTGTTTTTCTACCTTTGTTCACCTCACACAAATTTTTTTTTTTTTACATAATGTTTCATCGTCTCTATTTTTCACAAATAAAGGTGTCATTAACTATTCTATGTATCAAATGCATGTAAAATCTTATTTTAAATTTGTAAATTTTGTATATATGTTCATATGAATAAAGAAATTTGAATTTGAAGGGGACAACATTAATATTGATGAATTAATAAATATTTTTTTTATAATTATATAAAGTCACCACTCTATATATATATTACCTCGTATATATTTTCTCACTCCGCTTTTACTAAGCACTTAACTGTACGGGGTAAAAGTGATGCAACATCTATCGATACTTATGGGAAAGTGGTGACAACACCGCGGAACACAATTTCTAAACTAGTGATTTTTCGAAAGGCTGAGAAATGTCAGTAAAATGAATTTATAAGGAGTAAAGAAAAAGGAAAAAGTATGAAGTCACCGTTAATTCAATGATATGAATTTATCTGCCGTATGTCCTCAGATTCATTAATTTCGGACAGTAAATTATAGTGTCTTAATTGTCTTTTGCTCAAAACTCGCGCTTTTAAGTTTAACGAGACCCCAGCGGGTACCAAAAGGAGGTTAAATAAGCACAATTGAAGTGTAGTCATTATGGTGTATTCATTAAGTGAGAAAAACTTATTGGTGATTTAATTTATTTTATTACAAGTCAACAACACGACAGCTCAGCAACGACTGTCTGTAGAGAATCCTAGAAAGAAACCAACTCTTATGCATGTTACGTTGCTTATTTCCATATTATATACAACATCTGCCTTCTTATAAAATGTATGTGTAAAATTAATGTTTATGTTTTTAATTAGGGTTTTTTTTTTTTTTTTTTTTTTTTTTGCTTCAATCACTAGACCATCTATGATAATGCAAAAACGATTAAATAGAATTTCAAGTCAGTCTCCGTCTGACTTTCAAACCGAAGCATCGAAATCTGGCCTGTATAGTCGCGTTCGTATAAACGAGTACCTCCTCTTAAACAATACTTTGTTCTTTTCTTTCTTAAGAAGCCCATTTACCTTCCCAAAAGGGGTCATAACCCATTTACAACTGCAGTCTACTATTCGATGTGAAAATGGCCACCCGAGCCGAAACCTGAGAAACAAAAACTCTTCTCTTCACTTACAAGTGAATTCTCCTCTTTGCCACAAAATTATATAAAGAAAAATCCCCGTTACATAGTGATCTGTGGCAAAAGCCGCGGCAAACCTCTTTTAACTTAAGCATGTTTTTCCTAAAAAATCAGTCGACGCCATCAGTTCCGAGTAGTTAATTAGTTAGTTGCCAACTTTATTGATTAAAATATAATGTATAATACATGTATAGGGTGATTTTCAATAGGCTTTTTTTGACAGATCACGCGTGACTCCTATCAAACTGCTTTGTCATTTTTGTTCAGTATCGTTTGGTAAGTCATCATGGAAAGCCTCACACCACAACAACCACTATTATCAAAACCATTCGCAAATTTGAGTCCCAGTTTACATTAGTGGATGATACTCGATAGGTTAGAAGACATCCAGCACGTAGTTAAGAGACTACAACAGCTGTAGCTGAGAGTGTACCCGAAGTCCGTTACGAATCGATTCGTCCTCGTACTCAACAGCTTGGTTTGGCGTATTCGACAACTTGGCGTGTTTTACGTGAGGATCTCGGCCTAAAAGCGTACCAAATTCGACTTGTGCAAGAACTGAAGTCAGGCGAATTTTAGTGAATGGGCTCTGAAAAAACTCAATGAAAATCCAGTGTTTTATCCAGTTGTAATTGCTCTCGATCGAAAGATGGCGGAATTGATCTAAAGCAGTCTGCGTATACGAACAGGATTCTGAAGAAATTTGGAATGGAAAATAGCAACAAAGTGTCGACACCTATGGACACAGATCAGACGGCTGGAGCTTTCGGAGACTCCCAGGATAACGGTAGCTATCCGTACAGGGAGGCAATCGGAAGTCCAATGTATCTGGGAATTAGAACAAGGCCAGATATCAGATTTCCTGTCGGAGTTGCAAGTCGCTACATGAAGCGACCAACGGACGCAAACGTGAACTTAGTCAAACGTATAATGAAGTATTTATGTGGAACTGCGGAATCAGTTTCAGCGGAACCTTAGAACAGGTTTGGTTGCATATAGTGACGCGGACTATGCTGGCGACACAGTAACCAAAAAATTAACGTCGGGGAGTATTTATTTCTTCAACGATGGTTTTCTGAGAAACAAAAATCAGTATCACTATCAACAACGGAATCAGAGTACATTGCGACATTTGATGCGGTAAAGAAACTTATCTGGTTGAGGCGATTGTTGACAAGAAACCGGTGAAACTCAAAATGGACAATCAGAGTGCGATCAGATTGATCGTACAAAATTTCAAAAACTCATTAATTAATAATAAAAAAAAAAATGTATCGTGATCTGAAAGTGAGAGTGTTAAGAGCCGTTCAATATCACGCTATCGCTACGTAACAGAAAAAAAACTGTAACTTGTTTCCCTTTAAACGTTTTCACTCAAATTTGAATATATGAACAGTAAGAGTTCCTACGATCAAATTGATCGTACAGAATTTCAAAAACGCATTAAACAAATAATAACCATAGTTACGTTACCACTTCATGCGCGAGAAGTACGAAGAAAACCTTTTTGATCTCAAGTTTGTGTCATCCGATGAACAGCTTGCAGACATCTTCACTAAACCATCGTTACGAGAGAAGTTTGTGAGTTTCCGAGGAATGATCGGAATGAATTGATGGTCATTTTTTTTTTTTTTTTTAATAAAAAAACGTGATCTGAAAGTGGGAGTGTTAAGAGCCGTTCAATATCACGCTATCGCTACGTAACAGGAAAAAAACTGTAACTTGTTTCTCTTTAAACGTTTTTACTTCAAATGAACCGTAAGAGTTCCTACTTCTGTTTCGAGCAGCAACATCGTACGTAAGTAATTGATTAAATATTTTTTTATAAAAATATAAATTCACCTTACTTTTTGGATACACCTCTTACTAGTTAACCCTAGGGGCAACTTATTGATTACAATTTTGCTAAGCTAATACAATAGTATTAGTACTAGTATTAGTATTAGCACGCGTATCCAATAGTGTGAACTGCGCAAAAGTAATCTAATCCTCTGGCCACCGGCCTAACACCTTACGACACTATTATTGGAGCGCAACGTCAGCAATATTTGGACACCTCACGACACCATGCACGGGTCGCAGCGTCAGCAATATTTGCACTAAGGCTTAGCACAGTGAAGATTATTTTTATGTATTAGAGTTAGTTTGTATTTATAAGTAATCACGCTCACACGAAAAATAGTGTTTGAATAAAACGAAGATTAAAAAAATTGTACAACAGTGTATTCGTGAATATAAAATAAAGTTATTTATACTTCTCGAAATTTTAGAAACATCTGGTCATCTGCATCATGAATGCAATAGATACTTACTATTTCTTTCGAACGTAGAAATCTCATAATGTCTAAAATAATTGATCTTTTTCCAAAATTATTGGAAATATAGTATTATAGTTATTTAATCCATCTGAACTGTTTAATGTAATCTGAGTTTTGTATATATTTACGGGTGTATCGATTATGAGATGTGGTCATTCCTGCCTTCGCTTTCACTGTGCACACTAGCTATTATGGATTGTTCTTCCAAATTTCTATCCCTGGGGTTTTCTAGATTGTTACGATAGCGGTCCCAGAAATAACCGACCCAAAAAAGAAAACATAACAATTTTGGAAAAAAATATATTTATATATAGTAGTGAAACTACTATTGACAATACCATTCGCAAATGTCAGTTCCAGTTTACATTAGTAGATGATACTTGACCGGTTAGACCACATCCAACACGTAGTGAAGTGACTATAGCAGCTGTAGCTGAGAGTGTACTCAAAGACCGTGACGAACCGATTCGTCATTGTTCTCAGCAGCTTGGCTTGGCGTATTTTATGTGAGGATCTCGTACAAAATTCAACTTGTGCAAGAATAGAAGCCAGGCGACTTGAATTTGCGCCATATTTTCAGTGAATGGGCTCTGGAAAAACTCAATGAAAATCCAGTGTTTTATCTTGATATTTTGTTCAGTGATGAAGTTTATTTCTGGCTCAAGGGATACGTTAATAAACAAAATTGCCGTATTTGGGCTGATGAGCAACCCGAAGAGTACCAAGAGCTTCCATTACATCCATTCAAAACAACGGTATGGTGTGGTTTATGGGCTGGTGGAATCATTCGTCCATATTTCTTCAAAAATGAGGCAAATCAATATGTCACCGTCAATGGTAACCATTTTGGCGCTATGTTAACAGACTATGTGCTTCCTGAAATTCAAGCACATTTTCTCGGTGAGCTCTGGTTTCAACAAGGCGGTGCTACGGGCCATACAGCGCGTGAAACAATGGACTTGTTGAGAAATCATTTTGGTGAGCACTTAATTTCATGTTTTGCTACGGTAAATCGTGCCTAGATCGTGATATCACACCTTTGGACTAATTTCTCTGGGAATGTGTAAAGTCTCAGGTCTTCAGGAGTAAGCCAGCTACGATTGACGCTTTGGAAGCCAACAGTACTCGTGTTATCTGCGAGATACCAATCTCTATGATCGAACGAGTTGCCCAAAATTGGACCTTCCGAATGGACCGGAAAGTAAATTCCATGAATTATTCTTTTAACCGATAATGAAAAATTTAAGTTCTTTTTCAAATTTATGTTTTATTTTACATTATAAATCAAACCTCACGATGAATCACTCTATATAATTGGATAATCCTATTTTAATATGGTTTGGCCAAAGGCCGTCTACCAGATTAACAATTTACTAGGTGGGGTGAAAAGTAACCTTGGGAATGAAAAACAAAAATTTTTTTAAATGTTTTTTTTTTTTATTTTATTCAATATAGTCTCCTTTTAGTTTGATACACTTATTCTAGCGATTTTCTAATTTCTTGATCCCGTCCGAAAAATAATTTTACGAAAGGTCTTCATAATACTCCTCCGTGGCGTCGATGATTTCCTCGCGTGAGCTGAATTTTTGATTGATGAGCCATCTTTTGAGGTTTAGGGAGAGATAATAGTCCGAGGGAGCCAAATCGGGCGAATACGGTTGATGCGACAGCAATTGGAACCGTTAGTCATTGATTTTAGCCATGGTTGCAATGCTCTTGTGCGCCGGTGCATGTCTTGCAAAAACAAAATTTTTTTTCGCTTCATGTGACGCTGTTTTGCTTCGATTTCGGACTTCAATCGCTCCAATAATACTCACTGTTGATGGTTTTTCCTTTTTCGAGGTAGTCCACGAAGAGTATGCCATGACAATCCCAGAAAACCGACGCTATAATCTTTCCGACCCATCGAGTCTCCCTCGGCCGCTTCGGAGCAGTCGTGCCGGCCTCAGTCCATTGCCGAGCACTCATTCTGTTCTCTGGTGTTCAACAGTTACAAATCGACGCCAAAAGTCCGCCCGATTCCGCATCAGCAAGTCCAAACACTCTTTCGAAGTGTGGATAACTTTTTCATATGCAGAATATTGCCCAAAATATGGCGTGTGCGCCATAATCTTTGTGGTATCTGCTAGCTGGCGCACCTTCACTTTCTGGTCAGCCAACACCATTTCATGTAATTTTTTGACATTGTCCTCTGTAACCGCATCGGAGGGCCTGCCGCTACGGACTTGATCGGTAGTGGAGTTGCGGCCACCACGAAACTCGAAACCAATATTTGACGGTGTAATCTGACGGAGCATTAGCCCCATAATATTTATCCAATTTTTCTTTTGTTTCCTTCGCCGTTTTGCCTCTCAAAAAATAATGTTTTTTGAGAGAACGAAAATCGTTTTTGTCCATACTCAACATGATGCCAAACACGTCAACAATAATCAGCTGTCAAAACAAAACTAAGGACAGTATCGCACTGAAATTTGGCATGTCTGTTTAAATATGAACCATAACATTTTTTGCAGTAGCAGCGCATTCTGGTGGTCAAGGAGGTTACTTTTCGTATTTATGTAATATTTTCCAACCTAATTTTCCATTCAAAATGTCCAGGACTTATTCATTGCCATCGAAACTACTCCAACATAACTCATTTGTATCTCATTAAGCATGGGACATCTAGCAATGAAATGGTATATATCTGCTCTTTCTTATTATTATTAATAATAATAATATTAATAATAATAATATTAATAAAAATAATATTAATAATAATAATAGTAATAATAATAATAGTAATAATAATAATAGTAATAATAATAATAGTTATAATAATAATAGTAATAATGATAATAGTAATAATAATAATAGTAATAATAATAATAATAGTAATAATAATTATAATAATGTTTCATCGTCTCTATTTTTCACAAATAAAGGTGTCATTAACTATTCTATGTATCAAATGCATGTAAAATCTTATTTTAAATTTGTAAATTTTGTATATATGTTCATATGAATAAAGAAATTTGAATTTGAAGGGGACAACATTAATATTGATGAATTAATAAATATTTTTTTTATAATTATATAAAGTCACCACTCTATATATATATTACCTCGTATATATTTTCTCACTCCGCTTTTACTAAGCACTTAACTGTACGGGGTAAAAGTGATGCAACATCTATCGATACTTATGGGAAAGTGGTGACAACACCGCGGAACACAATTTCTAAACTAGTGATTTTTCAAAAGGCTGAGAAATGTCAGTAAAATGAATTTATAAGGAGTAAAGAAAAAGGAAAAAGTATGAAGTCACCGTTAATTCAATGATATGAATTTATCTGCCGTATGTCCTCAGATTCATTAATTTCGGACAGTAAATTATAGTGTCTTAATTGTCTTTTGCTCAAAACTCGCGCTTTTAAGTTTAACGAGACCCCAGCGGGTACCAAAAGGAGGTTAAATAAGCACAATTGAAGTGTAGTCATTATGGTGTATTCATTAAGTGAGAAAAACTTATTGGTGATTTAATTTATTTTATTACAAGTCAACAACACGACAGCTCAGCAACGACTGTCTGTAGAGAATCCTAGAAAGAAACCAACTCTTATGCATGTTACGTTGCTTATTTCCATATTATATACAACATCTGCCTTCTTATAAAATGTATGTGTAAAATTAATGTTTATGTTTTTAATTAGGGTTTTTTTTTTTTTTTTTTTTTGCTTCAATCACTAGACCATCTGTGATAATGCAAAAACGATTAAATAGAATTTCAAGTCAGTCTCCGTCTGACTTTCAAACCGAAGCATCGAAATCTGGCCTGTATAGTCGCGTTCGTATAAACGAGTACCTCCTCTTAAACAATACTTTGTTCTTTTCTTTCTTAAGAAGCCCATTTACCTTCCCAAAAGGGGTCATAACCCATTTACAACTGCAGTCTACTATTCGATGTGAAAATGGCCACCCGAGCCGAAACCTGAGAAACAAAAACTCTTCTCTTCACTTACAAGTGAATTCTCCTCTTTGCCACAAAATTATATAAAGAAAAATCCCCGTTACATAGTGATCTGTGGCAAAAGCCGCGGCAAACCTCATTTAACTTAAGCATGTTTTTCCTAAAAAATCAGTCGACGCCATCAGTTCCGAGTAGTTAATTAGTTAGTTGCCAACTTTATTGATTAAAATATAATGTATAATACATGTATAGGGTGATTTTCAATAGGCTTTTTTTGACAGATCACGCGTGACTCCTATCAAACTGCTTTGTCATTTTTGTTCAGTATCGTTTGGTAAGTCATCATGGAAAGCCTCACACCACAACAACCACTATTATCAAAACCATTCGCAAATTTGAGTCCCAGTTTACATTAGTGGATGATACTCGATAGGTTAGAAGACATCCAGCACGTAGTTAAGAGACTACAACAGCTGTAGCTGAGAGTGTACCCGAAGTCCGTTACGAATCGATTCGTCCTCGTACTCAACAGCTTGGTTTGGCGTATTCGACAACTTGGCGTGTTTTACGTGAGGATCTCGGCCTAAAAGCGTACCAAATTCGACTTGTGCAAGAACTGAAGTCAGGCGAATTTTAGTGAATGGGCTCTGAAAAAACTCAATGAAAATCCAGTGTTTTATCCAGTTGTAATTGCTCTCGATCGAAAGATGGCGGAATTGATCTAAAGCAGTCTGCGTATACGAACAGGATTCTGAAGAAATTTGGAATGGAAAATAGCAACAAAGTGTCGACACCTATGGACACAGATCAGACGGCTGGAGCTTTCGGAGACTCCCAGGATAACGGTAGCTATCCGTACAGGGAGGCAATCGGAAGTCCAATGTATCTGGGAATTAGAACAAGGCCAGATATCAGATTTCCTGTCGGAGTTGCAAGTCGCTACATGAAGCGACCAACGGACGCAAACGTGAACTTAGTCAAACGTATAATGAAGTATTTATGTGGAACTGCGGAATCAGTTTCAGCGGAACCTTAGAACAGGTTTGGTTGCATATAGTGACGCGGACTATGCTGGCGACACAGTAACCAAAAAATTAACGTCGGGGAGTATTTATTTCTTCAACGATGGTTTTCTGAGAAACAAAAATCAGTATCACTATCAACAACGGAATCAGAGTACATTGCGACATTTGATGCGGTAAAGAAACTTATCTGGTTGAGGCGATTGTTGACAAGAAACCGGTGAAACTCAAAATGGACAATCAGAGTGCGATCAGATTGATCGTACAAAATTTCAAAAACTCATTAATTAATAATAAAAAAAAAATGTATCGTGATCTGAAAGTGAGAGTGTTAAGAGCCGTTCAATATCACGCT
Source organism: Volucella inanis (assembly GCA_907269105.1). Taxonomy (NCBI): domain Eukaryota; kingdom Metazoa; phylum Arthropoda; class Insecta; order Diptera; family Syrphidae; genus Volucella; species Volucella inanis. The sequence continues at coordinate 86,489,562 of OU026153.1, read as the reverse complement.
ATCGCTACGTAACAGAAAAAAAACTGTAACTTGTTTCCCTTTAAACGTTTTCACTCAAATTTGAATATATGAACAGTAAGAGTTCCTACGATCAAATTGATCGTACAGAATTTCAAAAACGCATTAAACAAATAATAACCATAGTTACGTTACCACTTCATGCGCGAGAAGTACGAAGAAAACCTTTTTGATCTCAAGTTTGTGTCATCCGATGAACAGCTTGCAGACATCTTCACTAAACCATCGTTACGAGAGAAGTTTGTGAGTTTCCGAGGAATGATCGGAATGAATTGATGGTCATTTTTTTTTTTTTTTTTAATAAAAAAACGTGATCTGAAAGTGGGAGTGTTAAGAGCCGTTCAATATCACGCTATCGCTACGTAACAGGAAAAAAACTGTAACTTGTTTCTCTTTAAACGTTTTTACTTCAAATGAACCGTAAAAGTTCCTACTTCTGTTTCGAGCAGCAACATCGTACGTAAGTAATTGATTAAATATTTTTTTATAAAAATATAAATTCACCTTACTTTTTGGATACACCTCTTACTAGTTAACCCTAGGGGCAACTTATTGATTACAATTTTGCTAAGCTAATACAATAGTATTAGTACTAGTATTAGTATTAGCACGCGTATCCAATAGTGTGAACTGCGTAAAAGTAATCTAATCCTCTGGCCACCGGCCTAACACCTTACGACACTATTATTGGAGCGCAACGTCAGCAATATTTGGACACCTCACGACACCATGCACGGGTCGCAGCGTCAGCAATATTTGCACTAAGGCTTAGCACAGTGAAGATTATTTTTATGTATTAGAGTTAGTTTGTATTTATAAGTAATCACGCTCACACGAAAAATAGTGTTTGAATAAAACGAAGATTAAAAAAATTGTACAACAGTGTATTCGTGAATATAAAATAAAGTTATTTATACTTCTCGAAATTTTAGAAACACCTGGTCATCTGCATCATGAATGCAATAGATACTTACTATTTCTTTCGAACGTAGAAATCTCATAATGTCTAAAATTATTGATCTTTTTCCAAAATTATTGGAAATATAGTATTATAGTTATTTAATCCATCTGAACTGTTTAATGTAATCTGAGTTTTGTATATATTTACGGGTGTATCGATTATGAGATGTGGTCATTCCTGCCTTCGCTTTCACTGTGCACACTAGCTATTATGGATTGTTCTTCCAAATTTCTATCCCTGGGGTTTTCTAGATTGTTACGATAGCGGTCCCAGAAATAACCGACCCAAAAAAGAAAACATAACAATTTTGGAAAAAAATATATTTATATATAGTAGTGAAACTACTATTGACAATACCATTCGCAAATGTCAGTTCCAGTTTACATTAGTAGATGATACTTGACCGGTTAGACCACATCCAACACGTAGTGAAGTGACTATAGCAGCTGTAGCTGAGAGTGTACTCAAAGACCGTGACGAACCGATTCGTCATTGTTCTCAGCAGCTTGGCTTGGCGTATTTTATGTGAGGATCTCGTACAAAATTCAACTTGTGCAAGAATAGAAGCCAGGCGACTTGAATTTGCGTCATATTTTCAGTGAATGGGCTCTGGAAAAACTCAATGAAAATCCAGTGTTTTATCTTGATATTTTGTTCAGTGATGAAGTTTATTTCTGGCTCAAGGGATACGTTAATAAACAAAATTGCCGTATTTGGGCTGATGAGCAACCCGAAGAGTACCAAGAGCTTCCATTACATCCATTCAAAACAACGGTATGGTGTGGTTTATGGGCTGGTGGAATCATTCGTCCATATTTCTTCAAAAATGAAGCAAATCAATATGTCACCGTCAATGGTAACCATTTTGGCGCTATGTTAACGGACTATGTGCTTCCTGAAATTCAAGCACATTTTCTCGGTGAGCTCTGGTTTCAACAAGACGGTGCTACGAGCCATACAGCGCGTGAAACAATGGACTTGTTGAGAAATCATTTTGGTGAGCACTTAATTTCATGTTTTGCTACGGTAAATCGTGCCTAGATCGTGATATCACACCTTTGGACTAATTTCTCTGGGAATGTGTAAAGTCTCAGGTCTTCAGGAGTAAGCCAGCTACGATTGACGCTTTGGAAGCCAACAGTACTCGTGTTATCTGCGAGATACCAATCTCTATGATCGAACGAGTTGCCCAAAATTGGACCTTCCGAATGGACCGGAAAGTAAATTCCATGAATTATTCTTTTAACCGATAATGAAAAATTTAAGTTCTTTTTCAAATTTATGTTTTATTTTACATTATAAATCAAACCTCACGATGAATCACTCTATATAATTGGATAATCCTATTTTAATATGGTTTGGCCAAAGGCCGTCTACCAGATTGACAATTTACTAGGTGGGGTGAAAAGTAACCTTGGGAATGAAAAACAAAAATTTTTTTAAATGTTTTTTTTTTATTTTATTCAATATAGTCTCCTTTTAGTTTGATACACTTATTCTAGCGATTTTCTAATTTCTTGATCCCGTCCGAAAAATAATTTTACGAAAGGTCTTCATAATACTCCTCCGTGGCGTCGATGATTTCCTCGCGTGAGCTGAATTTTTGATTGATGAGCCATCTTTTGAGGTTTAGGGAGAGATAATAGTCCGAGGGAGCCAAATCGGGCGAATACGGTTGATGCGACAGCAATTGGAACCGTTAGTCATTGATTTTAGCCATGGTTGCAATGCTCTTGTGCGCCGGTGCATGTCTTGCAAAAACAAAATTTTTTTTCGCTTCATGTGACGCTGTTTTGCTTCGATTTCGGACTTCAATCGCTCCAATAATACTCACTGTTGATGGTTTTTCCTTTTTCGAGGTAGTCCACGAAGAGTATGCCATGACAATCCCAGAAAACCGACGCTATAATCTTTCCGACCCATCGAGTCTCCCTCGGCCGCTTCGGAGCAGTCGTGCCGGCCTCAGTCCATTGCCGAGCACTCATTCTGTTCTCTGGTGTTCAACAGTTACAAATCGACGCCAAAAGTCCGCCCGATTCCGCATCAGCAAGTCCAAACACTCTTTCGAAGTGTGGATAACTTTTTCATATGCAGAATATTGCCCAAAATATGGCGTGTGCGCCATAATCTTTGTGGTATCTGCTAGCTGGCGCACCTTCACTTTCTGGTCAGCCAACACCATTTCATGTAATTTTTTGACATTGTCCTCTGTAACCGCATCGGAGGGCCTGCCGCTACGGACTTGATCGGTAGTGGAGTTGCGGCCACCACGAAACTCGAAACCAATATTTGACGGTGTAATCTGACGGAGCATTAGCCCCATAATATTTATCCAATTTTTCTTTTGTTTCCTTCGCCGTTTTGCCTCTCAAAAAATAATGTTTTTTGAGAGAACGAAAATCGTTTTTGTCCATACTCAACATGATGCCAAACACGTCAACAATAATCAGCTGTCAAAACAAAACTAAGGACAGTATCGCACTGAAATTTGGCATGTCTGTTTAAATATGAACCATAACATTTTTTGCAGTAGCAGCGCATTCTGGTGGTCAAGGAGGTTACTTTTCGTATTTATGTAATATTTTCCAACCTAATTTTCCATTCAAAATGTCCAGGACTTATTCATTGCCATCGAAACTACTCCAACATAACTCATTTGTATCTCATTAAGCATGGGACATCTAGCAATGAAATGGTATATATCTGCTCTTTCTTATTATTATTAATAATAATAATATTAATAATAATAATATTAATAAAAATAATATTAATAATAATAATAGTAATAATAATAATAGTAATAATAATAATAGTAATAATAATAATAGTTATAATAATAATAGTAATAATGATAATAGTAATAATAATAATAGTAATAATAATAATAATAGTAATAATAATTATAATAATGTTTCATCGTCTCTATTTTTCACAAATAAAGGTGTCATTAACTATTCTATGTATCAAATGCATGTAAAATCTTATTTTAAATTTGTAAATTTTGTATATATGTTCATATGAATAAAGAAATTTGAATTTGAAGGGGACAACATTAATATTGATGAATTAATAAATATTTTTTTTATAATTATATAAAGTCACCACTCTATATATATATTACCTCGTATATATTTTCTCACTCCGCTTTTACTAAGCACTTAACTGTACGGGGTAAAAGTGATGCAACATCTATCGATACTTATGGGAAAGTGGTGACAACACCGCGGAACACAATTTCTAAACTAGTGATTTTTCAAAAGGCTGAGAAATGTCAGTAAAATGAATTTATAAGGAGTAAAGAAAAAGGAAAAAGTATGAAGTCACCGTTAATTCAATGATATGAATTTATCTGCCGTATGTCCTCAGATTCATTAATTTCGGACAGTAAATTATAGTGTCTTAATTGTCTTTTGCTCAAAACTCGCGCTTTTAAGTTTAACGAGACCCCAGCGGGTACCAAAAGGAGGTTAAATAAGCACAATTGAAGTGTAGTCATTATGGTGTATTCATTAAGTGAGAAAAACTTATTGGTGATTTAATTTATTTTATTACAAGTCAACAACACGACAGCTCAGCAACGACTGTCTGTAGAGAATCCTAGAAAGAAACCAACTCTTATGCATGTTACGTTGCTTATTTCCATATTATATACAACATCTGCCTTCTTATAAAATGTATGTGTAAAATTAATGTTTATGTTTTTAATTAGGGTTTTTTTTTTTTTTTTTTTTTGCTTCAATCACTAGACCATCTGTGATAATGCAAAAACGATTAAATAGAATTTCAAGTCAGTCTCCGTCTGACTTTCAAACCGAAGCATCGAAATCTGGCCTGTATAGTCGCGTTCGTATAAACGAGTACCTCCTCTTAAACAATACTTTGTTCTTTTCTTTCTTAAGAAGCCCATTTACCTTCCCAAAAGGGGTCATAACCCATTTACAACTGCAGTCTACTATTCGATGTGAAAATGGCCACCCGAGCCGAAACCTGAGAAACAAAAACTCTTCTCTTCACTTACAAGTGAATTCTCCTCTTTGCCACAAAATTATATAAAGAAAAATCCCCGTTACATAGTGATCTGTGGCAAAAGCCGCGGCAAACCTCATTTAACTTAAGCATGTTTTTCCTAAAAAATCAGTCGACGCCATCAGTTCCGAGTAGTTAATTAGTTAGTTGCCAACTTTATTGATTAAAATATAATGTATAATACATGTATAGGGTGATTTTCAATAGGCTTTTTTTGACAGATCACGCGTGACTCCTATCAAACTGCTTTGTCATTTTTGTTCAGTATCGTTTGGTAAGTCATCATGGAAAGCCTCACACCACAACAACCACTATTATCAAAACCATTCGCAAATTTGAGTCCCAGTTTACATTAGTGGATGATACTCGATAGGTTAGAAGACATCCAGCACGTAGTTAAGAGACTACAACAGCTGTAGCTGAGAGTGTACCCGAAGTCCGTTACGAATCGATTCGTCCTCGTACTCAACAGCTTGGTTTGGCGTATTCGACAACTTGGCGTGTTTTACGTGAGGATCTCAGCCTAAAAGCGTACCAAATTCGACTTGTGCAAGAACTGAAGTCAGGCGAATTTTAGTGAATGGGCTCTGAAAAAACTCAATGAAAATCCAGTGTTTTATCCAGTTGTAATTGCTCTCGATCGAAAGATGGCGGAATTGATCTAAAGCAGTCTGCGTATACGAACAGGATTCTGAAGAAATTTGGAATGGAAAATAGCAACAAAGTGTCGACACCTATGGACACAGATCAGACGGCTGGAGCTTTCGGAGACTCCCAGGATAACGGTAGCTATCCGTACAGGGAGGCAATCGGAAGTCCAATGTATCTGGGAATTAGAACAAGGCCAGATATCAGATTTCCTGTCGGAGTTGCAAGTCGCTACATGAAGCGACCAACGGACGCAAACGTGAACTTAGTCAAACGTATAATGAAGTATTTATGTGGAACAGCGGAATCAGTTTCAGCGGAACCTTAGAACAGGTTTGGTTGCATATAGTGACGCGGACTATGCTGGCGACACAGTAACCAAAAAATTAACGTCGGGGAGTATTTATTTCTTCAACGATGGTTTTCTGAGAAACAAAAATCAGTATCACTATCAACAACGGAATCAGAGTACATTGCGACATTTGATGCGGTAAAGAAACTTATCTGGTTGAGGCGATTGTTGACAAGAAACCGGTGAAACTCAAAATGGACAATCAGAGTGCGATCAGATTGATCGTACAAAATTTCAAAAACTCATTAATTAATAATAAAAAAAAAATGTATCGTGATCTGAAAGTGAGAGTGTTAAGAGCCGTTCAATATCACGCTATCGCTACGTAACAGAAAAAAAACTGTAACTTGTTTCCCTTTAAACGTTTTCACTCAAATTTGAATATATGAACAGTAAGAGTTCCTACGATCAAATTGATCGTACAGAATTTCAAAAACGCATTAAACAAATAATAACCATAGTTACGTTACCACTTCATGCGCGAGAAGTACGAAGAAAACCTTTTTGATCTCAAGTTTGTGTCATCCGATGAACAGCTTGCAGACATCTTCACTAAACCATCGTTACGAGAGAAGTTTGTGAGTTTCCGAGGAATGATCGGAATGAATTGATGGTCATTTTTTTTTTTTTTTTTAATAAAAAAACGTGATCTGAAAGTGGGAGTGTTAAGAGCCGTTCAATATCACGCTATCGCTACGTAACAGGAAAAAAACTGTAACTTGTTTCTCTTTAAACGTTTTTACTTCAAATGAACCGTAAAAGTTCCTACTTCTGTTTCGAGCAGCAACATCGTACGTAAGTAATTGATTAAATATTTTTTTATAAAAATATAAATTCACCTTACTTTTTGGATACACCTCTTACTAGTTAACCCTAGGGGCAACTTATTGATTACAATTTTGCTAAGCTAATACAATAGTATTAGTACTAGTATTAGTATTAGCACGCGTATCCAATAGTGTGAACTGCGTAAAAGTAATCTAATCCTCTGGCCACCGGCCTAACACCTTACGACACTATTATTGGAGCGCAACGTCAGCAATATTTGGACACCTCACGACACCATGCACGGGTCGCAGCGTCAGCAATATTTGCACTAAGGCTTAGCACAGTGAAGATTATTTTTATGTATTAGAGTTAGTTTGTATTTATAAGTAATCACGCTCACACGAAAAATAGTGTTTGAATAAAACGAAGATTAAAAAAATTGTACAACAGTGTATTCGTGAATATAAAATAAAGTTATTTATACTTCTCGAAATTTTAGAAACACCTGGTCATCTGCATCATGAATGCAATAGATACTTACTATTTCTTTCGAACGTAGAAATCTCATAATGTCTAAAATTATTGATCTTTTTCCAAAATTATTGGAAATATAGTATTATAGTTATTTAATCCATCTGAACTGTTTAATGTAATCTGAGTTTTGTATATATTTACGGGTGTATCGATTATGAGATGTGGTCATTCCTGCCTTCGCTTTCACTGTGCACACTAGCTATTATGGATTGTTCTTCCAAATTTCTATCCCTGGGGTTTTCTAGATTGTTACGATAGCGGTCCCAGAAATAACCGACCCAAAAAAGAAAACATAACAATTTTGGAAAAAAATATATTTATATATAGTAGTGAAACTACTATTGACAATACCATTCGCAAATGTCAGTTCCAGTTTACATTAGTAGATGATACTTGACCGGTTAGACCACATCCAACACGTAGTGAAGTGACTATAGCAGCTGTAGCTGAGAGTGTACTCAAAGACCGTGACGAACCGATTCGTCATTGTTCTCAGCAGCTTGGCTTGGCGTATTTTATGTGAGGATCTCGTACAAAATTCAACTTGTGCAAGAATAGAAGCCAGGCGACTTGAATTTGCGTCATATTTTCAGTGAATGGGCTCTGGAAAAACTCAATGAAAATCCAGTGTTTTATCTTGATATTTTGTTCAGTGATGAAGTTTATTTCTGGCTCAAGGGATACGTTAATAAACAAAATTGCCGTATTTGGGCTGATGAGCAACCCGAAGAGTACCAAGAGCTTCCATTACATCCATTCAAAACAACGGTATGGTGTGGTTTATGGGCTGGTGGAATCATTCGTCCATATTTCTTCAAAAATGAGGCAAATCAATATGTCACCGTCAATGGTAACCATTTTGGCGCTATGTTAACAGACTATGTGCTTCCTGAAATTCAAGCACATTTTCTCGGTGAGCTCTGGTTTCAACAAGACGGTGCTACGAGCCATACAGCGCGTGAAACAATGGACTTGTTGAGAAATCATTTTGGTGAGCACTTAATTTCATGTTTTGCTACGGTAAATCGTGCCTAGATCGTGATATCACACCTTTGGACTAATTTCTCTGGGAATGTGTAAAGTCTCAGGTCTTCAGGAGTAAGCCAGCTACGATTGACGCTTTGGAAGCCAACAGTACTCGTGTTATCTGCGAGATACCAATCTCTATGATCGAACGAGTTGCCCAAAATTGGACCTTCCGAATGGACCGGAAAGTAAATTCCATGAATTATTCTTTTAACCGATAATGAAAAATTTAAGTTCTTTTTCAAATTTATGTTTTATTTTACATTATAAATCAAACCTCACGATGAATCACTCTATATAATTGGATAATCCTATTTTAATATGGTTTGGCCAAAGGCCGTCTACCAGATTAACAATTTACTAGGTGGGGTGAAAAGTAACCTTGGGAATGAAAAACAAAAATTTTTTTAAATGTTTTTTTTTTATTTTATTCAATATAGTCTCCTTTTAGTTTGATACACTTATTCTAGCGATTTTCTAATTTCTTGATCCCGTCCGAAAAATAATTTTACGAAAGGTCTTCATAATACTCCTCCGTGGCGTCGATGATTTCCTCGCGTGAGCTGAATTTTTGATTGATGAGCCATCTTTTGAGGTTTAGGGAGAGATAATAGTCCGAGGGAGCCAAATCGGGCGAATACGGTTGATGCGACAGCAATTGGAACCGTTAGTCATTGATTTTAGCCATGGTTGCAATGCTCTTGTGCGCCGGTGCATGTCTTGCAAAAACAAAATTTTTTTTCGCTTCATGTGACGCTGTTTTGCTTCGATTTCGGACTTCAATCGCTCCAATAATACTCACTGTTGATGGTTTTTCCTTTTTCGAGGTAGTCCACGAAGAGTATGCCATGACAATCCCAGAAAACCGACGCTATAATCTTTCCGACCCATCGAGTCTCCCTCGGCCGCTTCGGAGCAGTCGTGCCGGCCTCAGTCCATTGCCGAGCACTCATTCTGTTCTCTGGTGTTTAACAGTTACAAATCGACGCCAAAAGTCCGCCCGATTCCGCATCAGCAAGTCCAAACACTCTTTCGAAGTGTGGATAACTTTTTCATATGCAGAATATTGCCCAAAATATGGCGTGTGCGCCATAATCTTTGTGGTATCTGCTAGCTGGCGCACCTTCACTTTCTGGTCAGCCAACACCATTTCATGTAATTTTTTGACATTGTCCTCTGTAACCGCATCGGAGGGCCTGCCGCTACGGACTTGATCGGTAGTGGAGTTGCGGCCACCACGAAACTCGAAACCAATATTTGACGGTGTAATCTGACGGAGCATTAGCCCCATAATATTTATCCAATTTTTCTTTTGTTTCCTTCGCCGTTTTGCCTCTCAAAAAATAATGTTTTTTGAGAGAACGAAAATCGTTTTTGTCCATACTCAACATGATGCCAAACACGTCAACAATAATCAGCTGTCAAAACAAAACTAAGGACAGTATCGCACTGAAATTTGGCATGTCTGTTTAAATATGAACCATAACATTTTTTGCAGTAGCAGCGCATTCTGGTGGTCAAGGAGGTTACTTTTCGTATTTATGTAATATTTTCCAACCTAATTTTCCATTCAAAATGTCCAGGACTTATTCATTGCCATCGAAACTACTCCAACATAACTCATTTGTATCTCATTAAGCATGGGACATCTAGCAATGAAATGGTATATATCTGCTCTTTCTTATTATTATTAATAATAATAATATTAATAATAATAATATTAATAAAAATAATATTAATAATAATAATAGTAATAATAATAATAGTAATAATAATAATAGTAATAATAATAATAGTTATAATAATAATAGTAATAATGATAATAGTAATAATAATAATAGTAATAATAATAATAATAGTAATAATAATTATAATAATGTTTCATCGTCTCTATTTTTCACAAATAAAGGTGTCATTAACTATTCTATGTATCAAATGCATGTAAAATCTTATTTTAAATTTGTAAATTTTGTATATATGTTCATATGAATAAAGAAATTTGAATTTGAAGGGGACAACATTAATATTGATGAAATAATAAATATTTTTTTTATAATTATATAAAGTCACCACTCTATATATATATTACCTCGTATATATTTTCTCACTCCGCTTTTACTAAGCACTTAACTGTACGGGGTAAAAGTGATGCAACATCTATCGATACTTATGGGAAAGTGGTGACAACACCGCGGAACACAATTTCTAAACTAGTGATTTTTCGAAAGGCTGAGAAATGTCAGTAAAATGAATTTATAAGGAGTAAAGAAAAAGGAAAAAGTATGAAGTCACCGTTAATTCAATGATATGAATTTATCTGCCGTATGTCCTCAGATTCATTAATTTCGGACAGTAAATTATAGTGTCTTAATTGTCTTTTGCTCAAAACTCGCGCTTTTAAGTTTAACGAGACCCCAGCGGGTACCAAAAGGAGGTTAAATAAGCACAATTGAAGTGTAGTCATTATGGTGTATTCATTAAGTGAGAAAAACTTATTGGTGATTTAATTTATTTTATTACAAGTCAACAACACGACAGCTCAGCAACGACTGTCTGTAGAGAATCCTAGAAAGAAACCAACTCTTATGCATGTTACGTTGCTTATTTCCATATTATATACAACATCTGCCTTCTTATAAAATGTATGTGTAAAATTAATGTTTATGTTTTTAATTAGGGTTTTTTTTTTTTTTTTTTTTTTTTTTTGCTTCAATCACTAGACCATCTGTTATAATGCAAAAACGATTAAATAGAATTTCAAGTCAGTCTCCGTCTGACTTTCAAACCGAAGCATCGAAATCTGGCCTGTATAGTCGCGTTCGTATAAACGAGTACCTCCTCTTAAACAATACTTTGTTCTTTTCTTTCTTAAGAAGCCCATTTACCTTCCCAAAAGGGGTCATAACCAATTTACAACTGCAGTCTACTATTCGATGTGAAAATGGCCACCCGAGCCGAAACCTGAGAAACAAAAACTCTTCTCTTCACTTACAAGTGAATTCTCCTCTTTGCCACAAAATTATATAAAGAAAAATCCCCGTTACATAGTGATCTGTGGCAAAAGCCGCGGCAAACCTCTTTTAACTTAAGCATGTTTTTCCTAAAAAATCAGTCGACGCCATCAGTTCCGAGTAGTTAATTAGTTAGTTGCCAACTTTATTGATTAAAATATAATGTATAATACATGTATAGGGTGATTTTCAATAGGCTTTTTTTGACAGATCACGCGTGACTCCTATCAAACTGCTTTGTCATTTTTGTTCAGTATCGTTTGGTAAGTCATCATGGAAAGCCTCACACCACAACAACCACTATTATCAAAACCATTCGCAAATTTGAGTCCCAGTTTACATTAGTGGATGATACTCGATAGGTTAGAAGACATCCAGCACGTAGTTAAGAGACTACAACAGCTGTAGCTGAGAGTGTACCCGAAGTCCGTTACGAATCGATTCGTCCTCGTACTCAACAGCTTGGTTTGGCGTATTCGACAACTTGGCGTGTTTTACGTGAGGATCTCGGCCTAAAAGCGTACCAAATTCGACTTGTGCAAGAACTGAAGTCAGGCGAATTTTAGTGAATGGGCTCTGAAAAAACTCAATGAAAATCCAGTGTTTTATCCAGTTGTAATTGCTCTCGATCGAAAGATGGCGGAATTGATCTAAAGCAGTCTGCGTATACGAACAGGATTCTGAAGAAATTTGGAATGGAAAATAGCAACAAAGTGTCGACACCTATGGACACAGATCAGACGGCTGGAGCTTTCGGAGACTCCCAGGATAACGGTAGCTATCCGTACAGGGAGGCAATCGGAAGTCCAATGTATCTGGGAATTAGAACAAGGCCAGATATCAGATTTCCTGTCGGAGTTGCAAGTCGCTACATGAAGCGACCAACGGACGCAAACGTGAACTTAGTCAAACGTATAATGAAGTATTTATGTGGAACTGCGGAATCAGTTTCAGCGGAACCTTAGAACAGGTTTGGTTGCATATAGTGACGCGGACTATGCTGGCGACACAGTAACCAAAAAATTAACGTCGGGGAGTATTTATTTCTTCAACGATGGTTTTCTGAGAAACAAAAATCAGTATCACTATCAACAACGGAATCAGAGTACATTGCGACATTTGATGCGGTAAAGAAACTTATCTGGTTGAGGCGATTGTTGACAAGAAACCGGTGAAACTCAAAATGGACAATCAATCAATCAATTTCAAAAACTCATTAATTAATAATAAAAAAAAAATGTATCGTGATCTGAAAGTGAGAGTGTTAAGAGCCGTTCAATATCACGCTATCGCTACGTAACAGAAAAAAAACTGTAACTTGTTTCCCTTTAAACGTTTTCACTCAAATTTGAATATATGAACAGTAAGAGTTCCTACGATCAAATTGATCGTACAGAATTTCAAAAACGCATTAAACAAATAATAACCATAGTTACGTTACCACTTCATGCGCGAGAAGTACGAAGAAAACCTTTTTGATCTCAAGTTTGTGTCATCCGATGAACAGCTTGCAGACATCTTCACTAAACCATCGTTACGAGAGAAGTTTGTGAGTTTCCGAGGAATGATCGGAATGAATTGATGGTCATTTTTTTTTTTTTTTTTAATAAAAAAACGTGATCTGAAAGTGGGAGTGTTAAGAGCCGTTCAATATCACGCTATCGCTACGTAACAGGAAAAAAACTGTAACTTGTTTCTCTTTAAACGTTTTTACTTCAAATGAACCGTAAAAGTTCCTACTTCTGTTTCGAGCAGCAACATCGTACGTAAGTAATTGATTAAATATTTTTTTATAAAAATATAAATTCACCTTACTTTTTGGATACACCTCTTACTAGTTAACCCTAGGGGCAACTTATTGATTACAATTTTGCTAAGCTAATACAATAGTATTAGTACTAGTATTAGTATTAGCACGCGTATCCAATAGTGTAAACTGCGCAAAAGTAATCTAATCCTCTGGCCACCGGCCTAACACCTTACGACACTATTATTGGAGCGCAACGTCAGCAATATTTGGACACCTCACGACACCATGCACGGGTCGCAGCGTCAGCAATATTTGCACTAAGGCTTAGCACAGTGAAGATTATTTTTATGTATTAGAGTTAGTTTGTATTTATAAGTAATCACGCTCACACGAAAAATAGTGTTTGAATAAAACGAAGATTAAAAAAATTGTACAACAGTGTATTCGTGAATATAAAATAAAGTTATTTATACTTCTCGAAATTTTAGAAACATCTAGTCATCTGCATCATGAATGCAATAGATACTTACTATTTCTTTCGAACGTAGAAATCTCATAATGTCTAAAATAATTGATCTTTTTCCAAAATTATTGGAAATATAGTATTATAGTTATTTAATCCATCTGAACTGTTTAATGTAATCTGAGTTTTGTATATATTTACGGGTGTATCGATTATGAGATGTGGTCATTTTTGCCTTCGCTTTCACTGTGCACACTAGCTATTATGGATTGTTCTTCCAAATTTCTATCCCTGGGGTTTTCTAGATTGTTACGATAGCGGTCCCAGAAATAACCGACCCAAAAAAGAAAACATAACAATTTTGGAAAAAAATATATTTATATATAGTAGTGAAACTACTATTGACAATACCATTCGCAAATGTCAGTTCCAGTTTACATTAGTAGATGATACTTGACCGGTTAGACCACATCCAACACGTAGTGAAGTGACTATAGCAGCTGTAGCTGAGAGTGTACTCAAAGACCGTGACGAACCGATTCGTCATTGTTCTCAGCAGCTTGGCTTGGCGTATTTTATGTGAGGATCTCGTACAAAATTCAACTTGTGCAAGAATAGAAGCCAGGCGACTTGAATTTGCGTCATATTTTCAGTGAATGGGCTCTGGAAAAACTCAATGAAAATCCAGTGTTTTATCTTGATATTTTGTTCAGTGATGAAGTTTATTTCTGGCTCAAGGGATACGTTAATAAACAAAATTGCCGTATTTGGGCTGATGAGCAACCCGAAGAGTACCAAGAGCTTCCATTACATCCATTCAAAACAACGGTATGGTGTGGTTTATGGGCTGGTGGAATCATTCGTCCATATTTCTTCAAAAATGAGGCAAATCAATATGTCACCGTCAATGGTAACCATTTTGGCGCTATGTTAACAGACTATGTGCTTCCTGAAATTCAAGCACATTTTCTCGGTGAGCTCTGGTTTCAACAAGACGGTGCTACGAGCCATACAGCGCGTGAAACAATGGACTTGTTGAGAAATCATTTTGGTGAGCACTTAATTTCATGTTTTGCTACGGTAAATCGTGCCTAGATCGTGATATCACACCTTTGGAATAATTTCTCTGGGAATGTGTAAAGTCTCAGGTCTTCAGGAGTAAGCCAGCTACGATTGACGCTTTGGAAGCCAACAGTACTCGTGTTATCTGCGAGATACCAATCTCTATGATCGAACGAGTTGCCCAAAATTGGACCTTCCGAATGGACCGGAAAGTAAATTCCATGAATTATTCTTTTAACCGATAATGAAAAATTTAAGTTCTTTTTCAAATTTATGTTTTATTTTACATTATAAATCAAACCTCACGATGAATCACTCTATATAATTGGATAATCCTATTTTAATATGGTTTGGCCAAAGGCCGTCTACCAAATGACAATTTACTAGGTGGGGTGAAAAGTAACCTTGGGAATGAAAAACAAAAATTTTTTTAAATGTTTTTTTTTTATTTTATTCAATATAGTCTCCTTTTAGTTTGATACACTTATTCTAGCGATTTTCTAATTTCTTGATCCCGTCCGAAAAATAATTTTACGAAAGGTCTTCATAATACTCCTCCGTGGCGTCGATGATTTCCTCGCGTGAGCTGAATTTTTGATTGATGAGCCATCTTTTGAGGTTTAGGGAGAGATAATAGTCCGAGGGAGCCAAATCGGGCGAATACGGTTGATGCGACAGCAATTGGAACCGTTAGTCATTGATTTTAGCCATGGTTGCAATGCTCTTGTGCGCCGGTGCATGTCTTGCAAAAACAAAATTTTTTTTCGCTTCATGTGACGCTGTTTTGCTTCGATTTCGGACTTCAATCGCTCCAATAATACTCACTGTTGATGGTTTTTCCTTTTTCGAGGTAGTCCACGAAGAGTATGCCATGACAATCCCAGAAAACTGACGCTATAATCTTTCCGACCCATCGAGTCTCCCTCGGCCGCTTCGGAGCAGTCGTGCCGGCCTCAGTCCATTGCCGAGCACTCATTCTGTTCTCTGGTGTTCAACAGTTACAAATCGACGCCAAAAGTCCGCCCGATTCCGCATCAGCAAGTCCAAACACTCTTTCGAAGTGTGGATAACTTTTTCATATGCAGAATATTGCCCAAAATATGGCGTGTGCGCCATAATCTTTGTGGTATCTGCTAGCTGGCGCACCTTCACTTTCTGGTCAGCCAACACCATTTCATGTAATTTTTTGACATTGTCCTCTGTAACCGCATCGGAGGGCCTGCCGCTACGGACTTGATCGGTAGTGGAGTTGCGGCCACCACGAAACTCGAAACCAATATTTGACGGTGTAATCTGACGGAGCATTAGCCCCATAATATTTATCCAATTTTTCTTTTGTTTCCTTCGCCGTTTTGCCTCTCAAAAAATAATGTTTTTTGAGAGAACGAAAATCGTTTTTGTCCATACTCAACATGATGCCAAACACGTCAACAATAATCAGCTGTCAAAACAAAACTAAGGACAGTATCGCACTGAAATTTGGCATGTCTGTTTAAATATGAACCATAACATTTTTTGCAGTAGCAGCGCATTCTGGTGGTCAAGGAGGTTACTTTTCGTATTTATGTAATATTTTCCAACCTAATTTTCCATTCAAAATGTCCAGGACTTATTCATTGCCATCGAAACTACTCCAACATAACTCATTTGTATCTCATTAAGCATGGGACATCTAGCAATGAAATGGTATATATCTGCTCTTTCTTATTATTATTAATAATAATAATATTAATAATAATAATATTAATAAAAATAATATTAATAATAATAATAGTAATAATAATAATAGTAATAATAATAATAGTAATAATAATAATAGTTATAATAATAATAGTAATAATGATAATAGTAATAATAATAATAGTAATAATAATAATAATAGTAATAATAATTATAATAATGTTTCATCGTCTCTATTTTTCACAAATAAAGGTGTCATTAACTATTCTATGTATCAAATGCATGTAAAATCTTATTTTAAATTTGTAAATTTTGTATATATGTTCATATGAATAAAGAAATTTGAATTTGAAGGGGACAACATTAATATTGATGAATTAATAAATATTTTTTTTATAATTATATAAAGTCACCACTCTATATATATATTACCTCGTATATATTTTCTCACTCCGCTTTTACTAAGCACTTAACTGTACGGGGTAAAAGTGATGCAACATCTATCGATACTTATGGGAAAGTGGTGACAACACCGCGGAACACAATTTCTAAACTAGTGATTTTTCGAAAGGCTGAGAAATGTCAGTAAAATGAATTTATAAGGAGTAAAGAAAAAGGAAAAAGTATGAAGTCACCGTTAATTCAATGATATGAATTTATCTGCCGTATGTCCTCAGATTCATTAATTTCGGACAGTAAATTATAGTGTCTTAATTGTCTTTTGCTCAAAACTCGCGCTTTTAAGTTTAACGAGACCCCAGCGGGTACCAAAAGGAGGTTAAATAAGCACAATTGAAGTGTAGTCATTATGGTGTATTCATTAAGTGAGAAAAACTTATTGGTGATTTAATTTATTTTATTACAAGTCAACAACACGACAGCTCAGCAACGACTGTCTGTAGAGAATCCTAGAAAGAAACCAACTCTTATGCATGTTACGTTGCTTATTTCCATATTATATACAACATCTGCCTTCTTATAAAATGTATGTGTAAAATTAATGTTTATGTTTTTAATTAGGGTTTTTTTTTTTTTTTTTTTTTTTTGCTTCAATCACTAGACCATCTATGATAATGCAAAAACGATTAAATAGAATTTCAAGTCAGTCTCCGTCTGACTTTCAAACCGAAGCATCGAAATCTGGCCTGTATAGTCGCGTTCGTATAAACGAGTACCTCCTCTTAAACAATACTTTGTTCTTTTCTTTCTTAAGAAGCCCATTTACCTTCCCAAAAGGGGTCATAACCCATTTACAACTGCAGTCTACTATTCGATGTGAAAATGGCCACCCGAGCCGAAACCTGAGAAACAAAAACTCTTCTCTTCACTTACAAGTGAATTCTCCTCTTTGCCACAAAATTATATAAAGAAAAATCCCCGTTACATAGTGATCTGTGGCAAAAGCCGCGGCAAACCTCTTTTAACTTAAGCATGTTTTTCCTAAAAAATCAGTCGACGCCATCAGTTCCGAGTAGTTAATTAGTTAGTTGCCAACTTTATTGATTAAAATATAATGTATAATACATGTATAGGGTGATTTTCAATAGGCTTTTTTTGACAGATCACGCGTGACTCCTATCAAACTGCTTTGTCATTTTTGTTCAGTATCGTTTGGTAAGTCATCATGGAAAGCCTCACACCACAACAACCACTATTATCAAAACCATTCGCAAATTTGAGTCCCAGTTTACATTAGTGGATGATACTCGATAGGTTAGAAGACATCCAGCACGTAGTTAAGAGACTACAACAGCTGTAGCTGAGAGTGTACCCGAAGTCCGTTACGAATCGATTCGTCCTCGTACTCAACAGCTTGGTTTGGCGTATTCGACAACTTGGCGTGTTTTACGTGAGGATCTCGGCCTAAAAGCGTACCAAATTCGACTTGTGCAAGAACTGAAGTCAGGCGAATTTTAGTGAATGGGCTCTGAAAAAACTCAATGAAAATCCAGTGTTTTATCCAGTTGTAATTGCTCTCGATCGAAAGATGGCGGAATTGATCTAAAGCAGTCTGCGTATACGAACAGGATTCTGAAGAAATTTGGAATGGAAAATAGCAACAAAGTGTCGACACCTATGGACACAGATCAGACGGCTGGAGCTTTCGGAGACTCCCAGGATAACGGTAGCTATCCGTACAGGGAGGCAATCGGAAGTCCAATGTATCTGGGAATTAGAACAAGGCCAGATATCAGATTTCCTGTCGGAGTTGCAAGTCGCTACATGAAGCGACCAACGGACGCAAACGTGAACTTAGTCAAACGTATAATGAAGTATTTATGTGGAACTGCGGAATCAGTTTCAGCGGAACCTTAGAACAGGTTTGGTTGCATATAGTGACGCGGACTATGCTGGCGACACAGTAACCAAAAAATTAACGTCGGGGAGTATTTATTTCTTCAACGATGGTTTTCTGAGAAACAAAAATCAGTATCACTATCAACAACGGAATCAGAGTACATTGCGACATTTGATGCGGTAAAGAAACTTATCTGGTTGAGGCGATTGTTGACAAGAAACCGGTGAAACTCAAAATGGACAATCAGAGTGCGATCAGATTGATCGTACAAAATTTCAAAAACTCATTAATTAATAATAAAAAAAAAATGTATCGTGATCTGAAAGTGAGAGTGTTAAGAGCCGTTCAATATCACGCTATCGCTACGTAACAGAAAAAAAACTGTAACTTGTTTCCCTTTAAACGTTTTCACTCAAATTTGAATATATGAACAGTAAGAGTTCCTACGATCAAATTGATCGTACAGAATTTCAAAAACGCATTAAACAAATAATAACCATAGTTACGTTACCACTTCATGCGCGAGAAGTACGAAGAAAACCTTTTTGATCTCAAGTTTGTGTCATCCGATGAACAGCTTGCAGACATCTTCACTAAACCATCGTTACGAGAGAAGTTTGTGAGTTTCCGAGGAATGATCGGAATGAATTGATGGTAATTTTTTTTTTTTTTTTAATAAAAAAACGTGATCTGAAAGTGGGAGTGTTAAGAGCCGTTCAATATCACGCTATCGCTACGTAACAGGAAAAAAACTGTAACTTGTTTCTCTTTAAACGTTTTTACTTCAAATGAACCGTAAAAGTTCCTACTTCTGTTTCGAGCAGCAACATCGTACGTAAGTAATTGATTAAATATTTTTTTATAAAAATATAAATTCACCTTACTTTTTGGATACACCTCTTACTAGTTAACCCTAGGGGCAACTTATTGATTACAATTTTGCTAAGCTAATACAATAGTATTAGTACTAGTATTAGTATTAGCACGCGTATCCAATAGTGTGAACTGCGCAAAAGTAATCTAATCCTCTGGCCACCGGCCTAACACCTTACGACACTATTATTGGAGCGCAACGTCAGCAATATTTGGACACCTCACGACACCATGCACGGGTCGCAGCGTCAGCAATATTTGCACTAAGGCTTAGCACAGTGAAGATTATTTTTATGTATTAGAGTTAGTTTGTATTTATAAGTAATCACGCTCACACGAAAAATAGTGTTTGAATAAAACGAAGATTAAAAAAATTGTACAACAGTGTATTCGTGAATATAAAATAAAGTTATTTATACTTCTCGAAATTTTAGAAACATCTGGTCATCTGCATCATGAATGCAATAGATACTTACTATTTCTTTCGAACGTAGAAATCTCATAATGTCTAAAATAATTGATCTTTTTCCAAAATTATTGGAAATATAGTATTATAGTTATTTAATCCATCTGAACTGTTTAATGTAATCTGAGTTTTGTATATATTTACGGGTGTATCGATTATGAGATGTGGTCATTCCTGCCTTCGCTTTCACTGTGCACACTAGCTATTATGGATTGTTCTTCCAAATTTCTATCCCTGGGGTTTTCTAGATTGTTACGATAGCGGTCCCAGAAATAACCGACCCAAAAAAGAAAACATAACAATTTTGGAAAAAAATATATTTATATATAGTAGTGAAACTACTATTGACAATACCATTCGCAAATGTCAGTTCCAGTTTACATTAGTAGATGATACTTGACCGGTTAGACCACATCCAACACGTAGTGAAGTGACTATAGCAGCTGTAGCTGAGAGTGTACTCAAAGACCGTGACGAACCGATTCGTCATTGTTCTCAGCAGCTTGGCTTGGCGTATTTTATGTGAGGATCTCGTACAAAATTCAACTTGTGCATGAATAGAAGCCAGGCGACTTGAATTTGCGTCATATTTTCAGTGAATGGGCTCTGGAAAAACTCAATGAAAATCCAGTGTTTTATCTTGATATTTTGTTCAGTGATGAAGTTTATTTCTGGCTCAAGGGATACGTTAATAAACAAAATTGCCGTATTTGGGCTAATGAGCAACCCGAAGAGTACCAAGAGCTTCCATTACATCCATTCAAAACAACGGTATGGTGTGGTTTATGGGCTGGTGGAATCATTCGTCCATATTTCTTCAAAAATGAGGCAAATCAATATGTCACCGTCAATGGTAACCATTTTGGCGCCATGTTAACAGACTATGTGCTTCCTGAAATTCAAGCACATTTTCTCGGTGAGCTCTGGTTTCAACAAGACGGTGCTACGAGCCATACAGCGCGTGAAACAATGGACTTGTTGAGAAATCATTTTGGTGAGCACTTAATTTCATGTTTTGCTACGGTAAATCGTGCCTAGATCGTGATATCACACCTTTGGACTAATTTCTCTGGGAATGTGTAAAGTCTCAGGTCTTCAGGAGTAAGCCAGCTACGATTGACGCTTTGGAAGCCAACAGTACTCGTGTTATCTGCGAGATACCAATCTCTATGATCGAACGAGTTGCCCAAAATTGGACCTTCCGAATGGACCGGAAAGTAAATTCCATGAATTATTCTTTTAACCGATAATGAAAAATTTAAGTTCTTTTTCAAATTTATGTTTTATTTTACATTATAAATCAAACCTCACGATGAATCACTCTATATAATTGGATAATCCTATTTTAATATGGTTTGGCCAAAGGCCGTCTACCAGATTGACAATTTACTAGGTGGGGTGAAAAGTAACCTTGGGAATGAAAAACAAAAATTTTTTTAAATGTTTTTTTTTTATTTTATTCAATATAGTCTCCTTTTAGTTTGATACACTTATTCTAGCGATTTTCTAATTTCTTGATCCCGTCCGAAAAATAATTTTACGAAAGGTCTTCATAATACTCCTCCGTGGCGTCGATGATTTCCTCGCGTGAGCTGAATTTTTGATTGATGAGCCATCTTTTGAGGTTTAGGGAGAGATAATAGTCCGAGGGAGCCAAATCGGGCGAATACGGTTGATGCGACAGCAATTGGAACCGTTAGTCATTGATTTTAGCCATGGTTGCAATGCTCTTGTGCGCCGGTGCATGTCTTGCAAAAACAAAATTTTTTTTCGCTTCATGTGACGCTGTTTTGCTTCGATTTCGGACTTCAATCGCTCCAATAATACTCACTGTTGATGGTTTTTCCTTTTTCGAGGTAGTCCACGAAGAGTATGCCATGACAATCCCAGAAAACCGACGCTATAATCTTTCCGACCCATCGAGTCTCCCTCGGCCGCTTCGGAGCAGTCGTGCCGGCCTCAGTCCATTGCCGAGCACTCATTCTGTTCTCTGGTGTTCAACAGTTACAAATCGACGCCAAAAGTCCGCCCGATTCCGCATCAGCAAGTCCAAACACTCTTTCGAAGTGTGGATAACTTTTTCATATGCAGAATATTGCCCAAAATATGGCGTGTGCGCCATAATCTTTGTGGTATCTGCTAGCTGGCGCACCTTCACTTTCTGGTCAGCCAACACCATTTCATGTAATTTTTTGACATTGTCCTCTGTAACCGCATCGGAGGGCCTGCCGCTACGGACTTGATCGGTAGTGGAGTTGCGGCCACCACGAAACTCGAAACCAATATTTGACGGTGTAATCTGACGGAGCATTAGCCCCATAATATTTATCCAATTTTTCTTTTGTTTCCTTCGCCGTTTTGCCTCTCAAAAAATAATGTTTTTTGAGAGAACGAAAATCGTTTTTGTCCATACTCAACATGATGCCAAACACGTCAACAATAATCAGCTGTCAAAACAAAACTAAGGACAGTATCGCACTGAAATTTGGCATGTCTGTTTAAATATGAACCATAACATTTTTTGCAGTAGCAGCGCATTCTGGTGGTCAAGGAGGTTACTTTTCGTATTTATGTAATATTTTCCAACCTAATTTTCCATTCAAAATGTCCAGGACTTATTCATTGCCATCGAAACTACTCCAACATAACTCATTTGTATCTCATTAAGCATGGGACATCTAGCAATGAAATGGTATATATCTGCTCTTTCTTATTATTATTAATAATAATAATATTAATAATAATAATATTAATAAAAATAATATTAATAATAATAATAGTAATAATAATAATAGTAATAATAATAATAGTAATAATAATAATAGTTATAATAATAATAGTAATAATGATAATAGTAATAATAATAATAGTAATAATAATAATAATAGTAATAATAATTATAATAATGTTTCATCGTCTCTATTTTTCACAAATAAAGGTGTCATTAACTATTCTATGTATCAAATGCATGTAAAATCTTATTTTAAATTTGTAAATTTTGTATATATGTTCATATGAATAAAGAAATTTGAATTTGAAGGGGACAACATTAATATTGATGAATTAATAAATATTTTTTTTATAATTATATAAAGTCACCACTCTATATATATATTACCTCGTATATATTTTCTCACTCCGCTTTTACTAAGCTTTTACCAACTGTACGGGGTAAAAGTGATGCAACATCTATCGATACTTATGGGAAAGTGGTGACAACACCGCGGAACACAATTTCTAAACTAGTGATTTTTCGAAAGGCTGAGAAATGTCAGTAAAATGAATTTATAAGGAGTAAAGAAAAAGGAAAAAGTATGAAGTCACCGTTAATTCAATGATATGAATTTATCTGCCGTATGTCCTCAGATTCATTAATTTCGGACAGTAAATTATAGTGTCTTAATTGTCTTTTGCTCAAAACTCGCGCTTTTAAGTTTAACGAGACCC